>JARQOD010000006.1:37774301-37838607 GCA_033576555.1 Oophaga sylvatica
ACGCGGGGTGTTTGCAAATTGGGGTTTTTTGATTGCTTTTTTTTACTTGTCATATTTCAGGCTCGTAAAGGGTTGATAATGATTGTAGGATTACTGCTTCCAATTGGGGGCACTGGGTTCAATTCCTCTTCCTCTCTAAAGAGACAATTTGCATAGTGCCAAAAATACACGACACGTTGCTCCAATAAACAGTGGTGCCAAGACAAAACCAGTATCAATTATTAAGCAATAAATCAGGCAGAGAACTATCTACATGGCATCACTATGATGATGTAGATGGGTACATTAAATATAAAGCAAAAGGTGCTCTTAAAAATATTTAGGCTAAAAAGTTTTTAAGCTATGTTCACATTCTGCATTTTTTGCAGCATTTTTCTGCAGTTGAAAAGCTACTTTTTATAGTACCAGCAAAAGCTCTGAGATTTCTGAAATCTCATGCACACGCTTGTTTTTAACTTACTGACTGATTTTAAGAACTGCAGGTTTTTTTTTTTTTAAATCTGCAACATGTAAATTCATTCAGAGATTTTGCAGCGTTTTTTACCCATAGAAAGCAACGAGAAAGTAGAAAAATGCAACAAACGTTTTTTGGTGTGTTTTTCTGCAGCGTTTTTAGCTAAATAAAACTAACTTTATTAAACCTGCACTGTAACCAAAGCACACATAACCCGAAGCTAAAAAATGCTGAAAAAAACACTATTAAAAATGCCATGAAAATGCCGCAAAACGTGAGTGGTGAACAAGTATTGGCTGCAGCAAAAACTGTGTGTGAACATAGTCATAGCCTTCCATTGCAGTGCCATGTAATAACAGTTGTGAGACAGTGAGAGTATGTGTGTTGAATGGGGTGTACATTTCACCTAGATACTTTGCTGACTGGTATAAGGGAAATGTATGGCTTTGTAAACCTAGTGGTAGAGAAAGGTCACTACACCTTACATTCAGTACACACTTGCAGCTCAGGCCTGAAACCACTCAGCTGTTAATTAGGAGACCAGAAGTAGGTGTCTGCGAACACAGACAGAGAGCTCGCTTAGTCTGTGTAGCATCGGCGTCCCGGCCCTCTGCCAGGCAGGGACGCCGTTCCCCTTACCAGCGCTCTGCGTCCTCAGCGCCCCCAGCGTCCTCAGCGCCCCCAGCGTCCTCAGCGCCCTCAGCATCCTCGGCGTCCTCCTTCCGTCCTGCTGGGCCCGCGCGCTCCTTCCCTGCTGCTGGACTTAGGGCGCGCGCCCGCACCCTCCCCCGCTCTTAAAGGAGCCGAGCGCATTTTCCAAATTAGTCTCCGGCCAATGCCGGAGGACTCCACCCTATATTAAGGCTTCCTCCTTAATGGAGGTGCCCGAGCAATGTTGTTATTGCACTGTATAACTCTGCTTCAGCCCTCAGCTCCTGTTTCCAGTTGCCTGCCTGTTACCTGTCTGTTTGGTGTCTGCCATCTGACTGCAGCCCTCCCCGGAGGTTCGGACATCACCTGCAGTGATCCCCGGCTATTACAGAGACTCTTGCCTGCTCACTTGGGAGGATCATCTGCCATCCGACTGCAGCTCTATCCGAGGGTTCGGACTTCATCAGCAGTGATCACCGGCTACTCCAGAGACTCTTGCCTGCTCACTTGGGAGCGATCATCTGCCATCCGACTGCAGCTTTATCCGAAGGTTCGGACATCTCCAGCAGTGATCACCGGCTACTCCAGAGACTCCTGCCTGCTCGCTTGGGAGCGATCATCTGCCATCGGACTGCAGCCTACCAGGAGGCTCCAACAGCTCAGGTCGTATAAGCCTGTATATTCATAGACTGCCCTGGTCACTTGCCGTGACAACCTGCCTACCCAGAGACTGCCCTGGTCACTTGCCGTGACAACCTGCCTACCCAGAGACTGCCCTGGTCACTTGCCGTGACAACCTGCCTACCCAGAGTCTGCCCTGGTCACTTGCCGTGACAACCTGCCTACCCAGAGACTGCCCTGGTCACTTGCCGTGACAACCTGCCTACCCAGAGACTGCCCTGGTCACTTGCCGTGAATTCCTGTCCGTATTCCCCGGGCGCCACCTGCTCTCTTACAAGTATACTGTCTTGCAAACACAGAAGGGTCTATATAGTCATATAGCCCAAAAATACGAAGAGATCCCAGAGTAGTTATAAAAAGAGTACAAAGTTTATTAATATCGATTAAAATAGTAACATGAAAGTTCACAATAGAATAATCTCCAATCAAAAACACCCAATAAGGGGATACTACATGGATACAGATTATACTGCACAAACTATATTATCCACATTAACATCCCATGGTGAACACATAGTGAATACTGGGAAATAAATCCCTAAGTGAATACTTTACCAAGGGGGTGCTGTAATAACATGGCAATAGGTGCAGCGCTGCAGCCAGAGATCTCCCCCTCACCCCGACGCGCGTTTCGCTTTCCCGGAAGAAGCGGGAAAGCGAAACGAGCGTCGGGGTGAGGGGGAGATCTCTGGCTGCAGCGCTGCACCTATTGCCACGTTATTACAGCACCCCCTTGGTAAAGTATTCACTTAGGGATTTATTTCCCAGTATTCACTATGTGTTCACCATGGGATGTTAATGTGGATAATATAGTTTGTGCAGTATAATCTGTATCCATGTAGTATCCCCTTATTGGGTGTTTTTGATTGGAGATTATTCTATTGTGAACTTTCATGTTACTATTTTAATCGATATTAATAAACTTTGTACTCTTTTTATAACTACTCTGGGATCTCTTCGTATTTTTGGGCTATATGACTATATAGACCCTTCTGTGTTTGCATAATTATTAGAAGTGTCCTTTAGATATTATGAGGACTTTTTTTGGAATAAAGTATACTGTCTTGTATAATAAAGCTCAGTGGTTTCACCTGCCAGACCCGTTACAGTCTGGACAAGGAGTCCAGGCACAAGAAGGAGTCTCCAGAAGTATGAGCTGTCTCAGTCTGGGTGCTCGATGTACCCCGGACACAAGAGTAGTCTCTGTGAGAATCCATGCGGATAGCTGCTGAATAGGAGGGGAGCTCTCTCAAGTCTGGACGTTGGATATGCCTTCAGACACAAAGAGGAGACTCTGTGAAACTCCATGCTGGTAAATGCTGAACATATGTGTTGTTTTGGGGACAGGCTGTTAGAGTCTGGTCCCGGATAGAGAGGGAAATCTATCTAAGTGTAGTAAGTGACTGGACAAGCCCAGGTCTTATGTTTATGATTTGGTTTTGCTTATGTTCTGTTTGCTGTGGACTTTAATAAAACTGGTTGCGGCCAGTTTTTACCAGAACTGCTGTCTGTGAATGAACTGTTTCCGTGCCACTCCGTCTACCCGGACGGCGATCCCAGAGCTATATCCCTGAAAAGCTTACAATTGGTGCTAGAATGTGCGTGCAGCACAGTGGCGAGAGACAGCAATAAAAGGTGAAGTCTGTTGAAGCAGCAGCAGAAAGAAAAAAAAAAAGTGTGTCAGAGAAAAAAAAAAAGAGAAACGTCTGTTGGAGAAGTCTTAAAGAGACAGTAGCCCTAATAGACTTTGCAAAGAAAAGAAAAAAAAAAAAGAGTGTCTGCACAGCAAAGCTGAATTTTCTGTGGAAAAGACTGTGGAGTGTGTATGTCTTGAGTGAAGACTGCCGTTGTTGAGACAGAGAAGTCTGACAGCATGGATGACAGCATGGAGGCGCTGTTTGAACAAATGGTGCAAGTTAATGTGCAACATAAGACTGCCGTGGTTGAGACAGATAAGTCCGGCAGTATGGAGGAGCTCGTTGAGTACCTGGTCCAGGCCCAGCGGAGCATGCAGCAGAGCATGGAGCGGCAGCGCCTGCAGCACCAGCAGCGCATGCAGCAGGCCCAGCAGCAATTCCTGCAGCAGCAGGAGAATAACCGGTTATTTGTTGAGCAGATGGCAGCACAAAAAAGGATTTCGGTGCCGCGTCCCGAAGTAATGTGGCAAAGTCACCTGCATTGTCCGCTGTAAAGAAGGCGGTAAGACGGACCCTGAAAAAGATGACGCCTCGTGACGATGTGGAGGCATATCTCACTATGTTTGAGGGACTGGCAGAGAAGGAGAATCTGCCACTATCTGAATGGGCCATGATGGTCGCACCCTATCTGACTGGAGAACCCCAAAGGGCTTATGCTGAACTGAGCGAGCAGGACAGCCAAGACTATGCCAAGCTGAAAGCGGAGATTCTTGCCCGGCTGGGTGTTACGGTGACAGCCCGTGCCAGGGGAGTTCATGACTGGAGATGCAGTTGGGAGTCTGCCGTCGGCAACCCTGCTCATGGGATCAAGGAGGTGATAGTGGACCTCTACACCAGCGCACGTCCTCCTGAGGTACAGCCGGAGGTCGGACAACGAGACCACCCGGACACCCCTCGTTTGGTCAGCCTGAGGGAGAGGGCCTTCGCTACCAAAGGCTGCCTCCGTGACCAGCCGTCTGAGAGGTCATCACTTCAGAGTTCCTGGACGCCGAACTCTCCTGGTAAGAGCGTTCCAGCTGTTGGGGTCATGTGGGTGGGAAAGTGTGATGGACAGTGTTGGAGATGTCGTGAAATTGCAGCCAACTGTCCAATAGAGGGGGAGCCTATGGATTGTGATGTTGGCAGATTCCTCTCTCCCTGCGCAGAACTTGTGTGTGTGTCCACCTCAGCCGAAGAGACTGGACCACAGGTGTCCCCGGTGGTTGTAAATGACTGCCCAGCACAGGCCCTCTTGGACTCGGAGAGTCCAGTGACTTCGTGTGTGACAGCCTGATTGATAGGGACTTCATCCCTGATAAACACCTGAGTGTGGTGTGTGTCCATGGAGACACCAAAGTCTACCCAGAGACTGTCGTGGACTTGATCCCCAAACGCGGGGAGGTTTCATGTGAAGTGGGGGTAGTGAAGAACCGGGTGCACCCCGTCATATTGGGTAATGACTTTCCCCGGTCTAAGGATCTCTGGGGGAAAAATGTTTCTGATGGACAGTGTGATGAAGCTCCTACTGAGGGTGCGCAGTCCCGAGGGGCGGAACACAATGCTAGTGGGCCGTTAAACTTATGTGATGATGATGATCATGATAATGATGATGACCATGATAATGATGCTGATGCTGATAATGATAATGATGATGATCATGATAGTGATGATGATACTGATCATAATCATGATAATGATATTGATAGTGATGATGACTGTGATAGAGATGAAATTCCTTTGCAGGTGATGGTGGGAGACGAGGATGGTGGTTCTCGGGAACCGAGTGTCCCAGACTTACCTGTGTCCTGTGACAATTTTGAGAGTGAACAATGGCGAGACCCCACTCTTAAAACGGCACAGGAAAATATAATTGTTCTAAATGAGGTTTCCCAAGAGCCTGGCTCTGAGGAGAGGTTTCCTCATGTTGCCATAAACACTAACCTGTTGTATAGGGACACTGAAGTCCAGGGAGAGGTCGTGAGCCAGCTCCTAGTACCTGAGCTATATAGAAGTATAGTGCTGGGGTTGTCACATAGTCACATACTTGAGGGACCAGATGGTGAAGTTAATGTTGTGGATGACATGTTAACTAAGGTTCCAGATCAGGATGTGAATGAGAATGAATTGTATACCCTGAAAGTGAGCAGGATGAGAATGAGAATGAATTGTATAACCTTGAAAGTGAGCCGGATGTGGCTGAGAAAAAGGGGTCAGACAGGGATAGTGGTAGTGATAGTGAATCATCTGATGACAATAAAGCAACCAGTGCAAATGAGGAAGGCATGGTAGCAGAGGAGGTTGAGAGTCCTGAGAAGAAAGCTGATGCTGACCTTACAGGCGGACAGAAGATGGCATCTGAAGATGTTTTACAGTTGGCCGGTTCCCTGGCGAAGACTAAGGTGAAAGGAGGAGAGCTGAGCTTTGAAGGCAGGACTCTGAGACTGAACACAGCACAAGTGGAGGCTGTTGGAAGTGGGAAGTTGTCGACGTGTGGTGTGGATCTGCATCATGCCAGGGACTCTGAGGGAGATGCTGCAGAGGTGGAAGGAGCCATAGAAGTGGTAGTCACCAAGCCAGATGCCTCATCAGAAGCTGAGGTCTCAAGTGAAGCTGTGAGGAACAAGACTGAAGATATGGGGACTGACTCTGTCCAGGAATCTGTTTCTGCCGAAGACAGCGGCGTGGACGGGTTACGGTTCGGATCAGTAGCTGCAACTCGTGAAGCTCAGGCTGGAAGTTCGGCGCCCGGAGCCCCAGCGGTGTTCCCGAGTGACACCAAGGATCTGGATAAATCACAAGATGAGATTTTGAGACATCAGGCTGGCATTGGTGAGCTCAAGCGCACTTTCATGGAGTCTACATCGGAGCCACGTCCCAACAAATGGGAAAAGCGATGTGTCACTCCGTTGCCGCTGCAGACACACGGGAGCTCAGATGGGATGCAGAACGTGGTGGAAGAGAAGAATCCGGCGGGTTCTGAGTATACAGATGCAGCTATCAAGGAGAACTTGAAAGCCGGAATAAATGGAAATATTGGAGACCATAATGATGTGACTGAAGAGGTAGAATGTTAGACAGACGGTAGGGCTTCTGAGCATGTTCTACCAGAAGAGCCTGAAGAAGGGGCCGAAGACATAAAAGACGTCCAACAGGTACCAGATGAATTGATTACTTCTCAGAAAAAACTCCAAACTGTGATGAAGGAGTGTGATGAAAGCCATGAGCATCTTCGTGAGAAGGTCAATGAAGTAAAAGGAAGGATACAGGGAATCTCTTCGTTGCAAGAGCAAATGCTGCTCAATAAGTCTAAGGCTCTATATAAGAATGCTGTTGGCACGGTAGAACATTGAAATTCAGCTGGAGACTTGGCAGATGGATTGTGTGTACTGCAAAAGAAAAACGATTAGCTCCTTCTACAGTCCCAATCATTTGAACAGTGTAGCTTAAAATGGTCAGAGACCATGGCAGAGGAGCTTAAGGTCTGTGAAATAGACTTTATGAGTCAACCGATATTCAAGAAAGTAGATGTGCTAAAGAGGGTTCAAGGGGAACTAGAGAAAAGTGAAAAACCCCCTATACCTCCTGTGATAGTTGGTGACACATGGTCAGTGCACCAAGGACAGGAGGTACGTGAGTTTCTGAGGAAGAGTCAGCAGAAGTGTTCTGATGTGCCGGGTCGTACTTCTCTGGTCAGGCACTATATCGAAACTGAGCCCGGCCCTAAGGTCAAGATGAAACCGTGCAGGATACCCGAGGCCCGCAGAGAGCATAGGCCTGGGAGGGTACAGGGTAGTGCGGATGCTTCAGATGAAGAGAAAGCTGATGTTGGCTATGGCTCAGGTAAAGATACAGATGACAGTAGTGAAGATGAAGCTGATGAGGGCCATGACTGGTCCAGAGTTCACTGTCTCTTTTGGATTGTTGACCAGCCCTCCGGTCTGGATGACCAGCCCTCCGGTCTGGAGAAGAGGGGGGGGATATGTGAGACAGTGAGAGTATGTGTGTTGAATGGGGTGTACATTTCACCTAGATACTTTGCTGACTGGTATAAGGGAAATGTATGGCTTTGTAAACCTAGTGGTAGAGAAAGGTCACTACACCTTACATTCAGTACACACTTGCAGCTCAGGCCTGAAACCACTCAGCTGTTAATTAGGAGACCAGAAGTAGGTGTCTGCGAACACAGACAGAGAGCTCGCTTAGTCTGGACAAGGAGTCCAGGCACAAGAAGGAGTCTCCAGGAGTATGAGCTGTCTCAGTCTGGGTGCTCGATGTACCCCGGACACAGGAGTAGTCTCTGTGAGAATCCATGCGGATAGCTGCTGAATAGGAGGGGAGCTCTCTCAAGTCTGGACGTTGGATATGCCTTCAGACACAAAGAGGAGACTCTGTGAAACTCCATGCTGGTAAATGCTGAACATATTTGTTGTTTTGGGGACAGGCTGTTAGAGTCTGGTCCCGGATAGAGAGGGAAATCTATCTAAGTGTAGTTAGTGGCTGGACAAGCCCAGGGCTTATGTTTATGATTTGGTTTTGCTTATGTTCTGTTTGCTGTGGACTTTAATAAAACTGGTTGCGGCCAGTTTTTACCAGAACTGCTGTCTGTGAATGAACTGTTTCCGTGCCACTCCGTCTACCCGGACGGCGATCCCAGAGCTATATCCCCTGAAAAGCTTACACAGTGTATATATATCTTAGTAATGGCCGTGTTCTACTTTTCAGGGCTTTATCTGCGCATAACATTCGACCATTCCTTCAGATAAGGCTCAGCTGAGAGCTCCCGCTGAGGGATCTTCATAGAGCCGAACTCCTGATTTGTTTATGGGCAGTGGTGAGCCGTCTCCTTAGAGGAATATTTAGATATAGAAGGCGCGGACACGTGTAGGACCCCGTGCGAGATGATCAAAGTTTAATATGCATAAACAGATGTAATCTACTGAGCTAAGACTGAATACATATGGTAGGGCAGGCTTGTAAATATTGCCTGGATGAGTCTATTCTTGGTGTAGGAAAAAGCAAACAGAATTGTATTTTCTAATGCATGTTATAGTAATTATAACATTAAAGGGAATCCATCAGTAGGATCAACCCTCCTAAGCCGTCTGCATGGGCATGCAGGTCATAGGAAGGTGAATAAAATGATGCCTTGATACCTGCGATCCGATGTCTTATTCCAGAGAAATACAAGTTTCCTTAATATGTAAATGTGCTGTTAAGATCTATGGGCCGGACGTAGATCTCTCTGAGAATCTGCCTTTAGAGCATATTATAAATGAAAGGAGGCGTTACCAGTGTAAGACATGTAATGACTGACAGCTTGATTTCCTGATCTACATGTCTCACACTGGAAACTCCATCTTTAATTTAAAATAATCCCCGGAGGAAGATTATCAGGGAGAGCTATGACCGGCCCAGAGATCTTACCAGCTCATTTACATATTAGGAAAAACTTAGATTTCTCTGAAATAAGACAGCAGATAGCAGATAACAAAGTAGCATTTAATTCAGCTTCCTATGACCTACGTGCCCATCTAGACGGCTTAGAAGGGTGGATCCTGCTGACAGATTCACTTTAATAGTAGCTGCGCACAATGCAGATAGAATTTGCTGCAAATCTGCATATCTAACATGATTTTGCTGCAGTTTTCACCCCTCTGCATTGAAGGTGTAAAATCCGCACTGGTAGTCATTGTGGTCAGTAAAAGTATCATTTTGTGCTGAATTTATATAAACCACGTTATATTAGCTGTGTTGAGCTATTTCAATGGTTCTTACTTCATTGGATTACTGTAAACTGCAGAAAGTTTTGCTAATAAACGTAATTTGCAATGTGGGTTGAAGAATTCTGATTGCAACTGTGTATTACTAATATTTCTTATTATGAAGATTCTAACAAGCTAAAAAAAAGTCTGTCCACGATTTGTGCTTAATAAAAATTCAAGTTGACTACTCAGGGGTCTCACGCCACATTGAGGATACTGTCAATGCTTAGCGGGTTAGTCTGGTACCTTAGATGTCCTTTGTAAGTATATATTTTTATACCCTAATCAGTATTGTAATCAGCCTTATTATACAATATCCTACACTTTTCCCTATCCTGCTAGTCCCTCAATGTGTTTTTTAGACTTCATTTCCTGTGACGTTTCATTTTAGAGAAGTCGGCACTCAATCCCCCTCTATTGCTCCTCTTGGGACAGGATGTCATCAGGAGGCATCGCTGCAGGTACTTACTACAGTTTTTTGCATCATCAACCTCTGAAGATGTCCTGAATCCACGGTGACAGGAGCTGTGGAAGAGGTGAGCGCAGCGCTGGCCACTGCTCACACCTCCCCCGACGCTGCTTCTAAACGTGAGACGAGACATCGTCAGGCAGCAAAGATGGAAGTGGTGAGTGACACCAGCACCGCCCTACAGCATCAAGCACTTTACTCAAAGGAATCATCAACAGGGGATCAGCGCTGGTGTCACTGCTTCTATCACCACCCCGATGACAATTTGTTTGAGGGCAGTGATGGACGCTATAGGGAGGCATCGATGTAATTCAGTGTTTCTACGTGCGCCTTGTGATGTTTTGTTTCACAGTTAGAGGCTGCGGCGGAGATTGAAGCACAGAGCCGGCACTGCACTCACCTCTCCCTCTATCAGCACCATGGAACTAGGACATCTTAAGAGGGCACTCGGGAGTGGAGCGAGCGGCTGCATAGAACTACATGCAGCCGCGCACTCCACTCCCGAGTGCCGGCGACAGAGCTGGGATTTCACATGCGAGTGTCGGACGACTTCGTCGCATGTGTGATCCCGGCCTTACAAAAGTGATTGGGTGTAGAAATAGATGTTTAGAAAAGACATTTTAGGAGCTGGACCAAAATTTTAATGCAGTGAGCTGCCTCTAGTGGTGGTTGCAGAAAAACACTTTAAGGCCTCTTTCACATGTCCTGATATTTCCGGTACTGGAAAAACCAGCGAGAGCCAGCAGCGCTGATGAGAGTTGTCGTCAGTACCCGGCAGCTGTGAATAGCAGTAACTTTCCTGCTATTCACAGTCGCCGGGGCCGGATTCGAGGAATGCTGAACTATGTCGAAGCTGTGTTCGAACATTTTTATAATAAATTGATGAATGAGGATGAGACAGCGTCTTGTTTTCATTTCTATCGTCTTATGTTTTTCTGGTTTCCATTTCTGGACTACATCGGATTCAGTGGATCTCGTCAGACCTGCATGGCATTTTATTTTTTTTCAATAAATTGTTGAACAAGGGAAAGTGTCAGGGAGTCTTTATTCAAATAAAGTATTTTTTGTGTGTGTGTGTATGTGTGGTTTATTATTACTGGGTTAGATATTATTATTATTATACATTTTTATAGCGCCATTTATTCCATGGCGCTTTACATATGAAAAGGGAAAATATAGACAGGTACAATAAACGTGTGCTAGACAAGGGACACATAAGTACAGAAGGAGAGAGGACCCTGCCTGCGAGGGCTCACAGTCTACAGGGATGGGTGAGGATACACTAGGAGAGGGTAGAGCTGGTTGTGCGATGGTTCAGTACACTGAGGATCATTGCAGGTTGTAGGCTTGTCGGAACAGGTGGGTCAGATATGAGTGTCTGGCAGATATCTCTCCCTCCATTATGAGCCCCAGTGCTTGATGCCAGCTGTGATTTTTGACAAATCACAGCTCACATCAACCTCAATTACCATTACCCTGATTGCCACGCATCAGGGCAATCTGGAAGAGCCAGGTAAAAGGCCAGCATTGGCACATCTAATGTGTTGCACCACTTCAGAGAAGTGGTCTGGGTGTGCAGCCTGATGGCCATCACTTAAAAACATATGGCCACGCATAGTCCATTGTGCAGCAGTGTCTGCTAGTAGTGACGTAGCCAGGCCGACACACAAGCAAAATTAAAGTGTCTGTTAAAGTGACGGCCATCAAGCAGCATGCCCTAAACTGCCACATGCCAGAGGAGCTGGACAGGAGACAAGCCGAGGGGAGGTGAGCGAGGCTTGTTACAGCCTTCCCCATATTAAAGGGGCTTTCCGGTCAAAACCGATAAGTCTGTAGTGACTCTGTGTGACTGCAGACTTATGAATCCCCCCCAGCGCACACTGTGCACTGCGCGGATTCGCCAGTTTCAGATCGGGCAACGGAAAATACTTCTGTGCCTGTGTGTGTATGTCTGTGCATATGAAGGATGAGGGGCAGGCTCATGTTTCTCCGCAGTATCTTTCGCACGGGGCCCATGAAAACCTGGAGCCGGCCCTGATGTAGATATACCCCATTCCGTTTATCAACTCCCATATATTTGTTGAACTTGATTGACGTGTGCCTTTTTTTAACCGGTCTATTTCCATATAATTTTTTTATTATAAGAAAGAAATCTTTAGATTTACATCGTTTCTGAATTTTTGCTTTTTTTGAGGATATTTATTCTACAATGTAATTCGATATTAGTTGTGATGTGCTATGTCACTAGTAAATTATTAACCCCTTTATTACCTATGACTTATATATACGCCATAGGTCACCCTCCCTCCCTTTGATGCGGGCTCTGGCGCTGAGCATGCATCTTTTCAGGCACATGACAGCTGATTTGAGAAATGACATAAGCATCTAACAGCCGTGGGTAGAATCGCAATCCACCTGCGGCTATTAACACGTTAAATGCTGCTGTCAATCTCTGACAGCGGCATTTAACATGCGTGCACCAGAAGCTCATCACAAACCCCGCCCATCGTCTCCCCTGTCACATGATCGCGGGTGTCGATGGGTCAGCAAGACAACTGGGGTCTACAAGAGAGCCCTGTGCTTGTCATTGCCGATCTGCTATGAGCGCCACCTCATAGCAGATGATCATTTCTGCTACACATACCAAGGCTGAAGCACAAGCGATTAGAAGACTATTGAAGCAAGTAAAAAGTAAAAAAAAAAAAAAAAAAAGATTTAAAAATATTAAAAAATTAAAAGAATATAAGAAGTTCAAATCATCTCCTTTTGCCCCATTCAAAATAAAATAACAAAAAAATTAAAAATTTGGTATCGCTGCGTTCATAAACGCCCGATCTATCAATATATAAAAAGAATTAATCCGATCAGTAAACGGGGTAACGAAAAATCAAAGATCGTGTCTACACCAATCAATAAACACATCAGGTTGGTGTGTAAAAAATAAGCCCTCACTCTGCCCCAGATCCCGAAAAATGGAGAGGCTACGGGCCTCGGAAAATGGCGCCTTTTTTCTTTTTTTTTTACAAACTTTGGATTTTTTTTCACCACTTAAATAAAAAGAACCTACAGTCATGGCCAAAAGTTTTGAGAATGACACAAATATTAATTTTTACAAAGTCTACTGCTTCACTTTTTCTAATGCCAATTTGCATATTCTCTAGAATGTTATAAAGAGTGATCAGCTTAACAGCAATTACTTGCAAAGTCAATATTTGGCTAGAAAATGAACTTTATCCCCAAAAACACATTTCAACATCATTGCAGCCCTGCCTTAAAAAGACCAGCTAACCTCTTTTCAGTGATTGTTCCATTAACACAGGTGTGGGTGTTGATGAGGACATGGCTGGAGATCAATCTGTCATGATTAAGTAAGAATGACACCACTGGACACTTTAAAAGGAGGCTGGTGCTTGGCATCATTGTTTCTCTTCTGTTAACCATGGTTCTCTCTAAAGAAACACGTGCAGTCATCATTGCAATGCACAAAAATGGCCTAACAGGGAAGAGTATCGCAGCTAGAAAGATTGCACCTCAGTCAACAATCTATCGCATCATCAAGAACTTCAAGGAGAGAGGTTCCATTGTTGCCAAAAAGGCTCCAGGGCGCCCAAAAAGACCAGCAAGCGCCAGGACCGTCTCTTAAAAGTGTTTCAGCTGCGGGATCGGGCTACAGCAGTGCAGAGCTTGCTCAGGAATGGCAGCAGGCAGGTGTGAGTGCATCTGCACGCACTGTGAGGCGGAGACTCTTGGAGCAAGGCCTGGTCTCAAGGAGGGCAGCAAAGAAGCCACTTCTCTCCAGAAAAAACATCATGGACAGACTGATATTCTGCAAAAGGTACAGGCAGTGGACTGCTGAGGACTGGGGTAAAGTTATTTTCTCTGATGAATCCCCTTTTCGATTGTTTGGGACATCAGGAAAAAGCCTCATTCGGAGAAGACAAGGTGAGCGCTACCACCAGTCTTGTCTCATGCCAACTGTTAAGCATCCTGAAACCATTCATGTGTGGGGTTGCTTCTCAGCCAAGGGAATCAGCTCTCTCACAGTCTTGCTAAAAACACAGCCATGAATAAAGAATGGTACCAGAATGTCCTCCAAGAGCAACTTCTCCCAACCCTCCAAGAGCAGTTTGGCGATCAACAATGCCTTTTCCAGCATGATGGAGCACCTTGCCATAAAGCAAAGGTGATAACTAAATGGCTCAGGGAACAAAACATAGAGATTTTGGGTCCATGGCCTGGAAACTCCCCAAATCTTAATCCCATTGAGAACTTGTGGTCAATCATCAAGAGACGGGTGGACAAACAAAAACCTAAAAATTCTGACAAAATGAAAGCATCGATTGTGCAAGAATGGACTGCTATCAGTCAGGATTTGGTCCAGAAGTTGATTGAGAGCATGCCAGGGAGAATTGCAGAGGTCCTGAAGAAGGGTCAACACTGCAAATATTGACTTGCTGCATTAACTCATTCTAACTGTCAATATAAGCTTTTGTTACTCATATGTTTGCAATTATTATATTTCTGTCTGTGATAAAAACATCTTTCAAACACACATAAAAACCAGAGGTCAGCAGATCATGAGAAAATATAATATTTGTGTCATTCTCAAAACTTTTGGCCATGACTGTAGACATGTTTGGCATCTGTGAACTTGTAATGACCTGGAAAATAATATTGTCAGATGAGTTTTACCATTTAGGGAACATGGTAAAAAAGAAAAAAAATAATTATGGAATTGCACTTTTTTTTTGCGATTTCCACACACTTGGAATTTTGTTACCGTTTTCCAGTACACTATATGGGAAAATCAATGGTGTCATTCAAAAGCATAACTCATGCCACAAAAAAACAAGCTGTTTTACAGTCATATTGCTGGAACAATAGAAAAAAAAGTGATGGCTCTGGGAAGAAGGCGAGCAAAAAAAGAAAACGTAAAAACGGAAAATCCCAAGGAGGTGAAGTATAGTATTTTCATATGATAAGCAGCTGTCAGTGTGCTGCCTATACCGATTGTAGGCTTCTCTTGACTTTTTATCATTTATGGCCAGCCCATTAGCACTAAATCAATGGACTTATAGCACCATCTAGTGGAACAACAATGGAAAGCTAAGCACATACAAATAGACTGATAGATATCATTTCATCAGCCAGTATCATGACACTTCTTAACTAATAATAGATAGCACATTGTCCATAAACTCAAAATGTTGAGATCTTAAAAGCATCTTATGTCTGGTGTCCATCCGAAACACCATCCAATAGTAATTAATAGTAGAAAAAAAATCTCCATTTTTTATTATTGCTAGTGTTGAGCATTCCGATACCGCAAGTATCGGGTATCGGCCGATATTCGCGTTATCGGAATTCCGATACTTAATTCCGATACTTTTTCCATATCGTATACCGGAATCGGAAGTTCCCATAATTCTTTGAGAGGCAATGTGATTTTAGTCAGCCAATGAGGAATCCTACGAAGTGTGGGCACATCCTGTAATGCTGCGGTCATCTTAACTAATGGCATGGCTGTGATTGGCTGCTGAAATGATGTCAGAATGCACTATAAAAGGCGCCGCCGCCATTTTAGCGTCACTGTGCTGTGAACTCAGTAAGGGACAGAACGCTACTCTGCTCACTCTGAGGGACAGTTAGATATTGCGATTTTGTGTACTACTGTGCTTGAGGCAGGCTAGTTTACCAACCGCTGTGTAAAGCTTCATTTTGCCAGTGTTGTTTTAACAGCTCTGTGCAAGGTGTGTGTGTGACAGTGCAGGTGACGCTGCAGTTTGCTCTGCATCCACCGCTGTTTGTAGGCATCTGCACGTGTCACTGACTCTTTTTTTTTTTTTTTTTTTTTTTATTTTGTGGAATTGGTGCAGCTCCATTATATTAGAAAAAAAAATCAAATCTATTAGTGTGACGTGCTTCCATCCGTATACAATACATTGGTTGCAAACACTATAGAAGTACAGAAAGGAGCTTTTCACAGATTGTGGACAGTTGTGTTTCAGTGTTCACTTCAGTCTGTGTTTTTTACTTTTTTGAGTGCAGATCACGCTCCAGTTACATGTTCAAGCACTGCTGCTTGTACTCTGCTGAGCGTGTCTCAGTGGCTCATCCTTTTCATTTATCTCCAATTGGTTCTGCTACATTCCATTTAAAATAAATCTAATCTATTAGTGTGACGCGCTTCCATCCGTATACAATACATTGGTTGCAACTTGCAAACACTATAGAAGTACAGAAAGGAGCTTTTCACAGATTGTGGACAGTTGTGTTTCAGTGTTCACTTCAGTCTGTGTTTTTTACTTTTTTGAGTGCAGATCACGCTCCAGTTACATGTTCAAGCACTGCTGCTTGTACTCTGCTGAGCGTGTCTCAGTGGCTCATCCTTTTCATTTATCTCCAATTGGTTCTGCTACATTCCATTTAAAATAAATCTAATCTATTAGTGTGACGCGCTTCCATCCGTATACAATACATTGGTTGCAAACACTATAGAAGTACAGAAAGGAGCTTTTCACAGATTGTGGACAGTTGTGTTTCAGTGTTCACTTCAGTCTGTGTTTTTTACTTTTTTGAGTGCAGATCACGCTCCAGTTACATGTTCAAGCACTGCTGCTTGTACTCTGCTGAGCGTGTCTCAGTGGCTCATCCTTTTCATTTATCTCCAATTGGTTCTGCTACATTCCATTTAAAATAAATCTAATCTATTAGTGTGACGCGCTTCCATCCGTATACAATACATTGGTTGCAAACACTATAGAAGTACAGAAAGGAGCTTTTCACAGATTGTGGACAGTTGTGTTTCAGTGTTCACTTCAGTCTGTGTTTTTTACTTTTTTGAGTGCAGATCACGCTCCAGTTACATGTTCAAGCACTGCTGCTTGTACTCTGCTGAGCGTGTCTCAGTGGCTCATCCTTTTCATTTATCTCCAATTGGTTCTGCTACATTCCATTTAAAATAAATCTAATCTATTAGTGTGACGCGCTTCCATCCGTATACAATACATTGGTTGCAAACAATATAGAAGTACACAAACGGGCCTTTCACAGCTACTGAACATGGGTTTTTAATTTTTAACTAAAATATGTATTTTTTCAAATGACACAAATATAAGTAATGTTGAAGAGGAATAGTCCTACATCCATTGTTTGCACAATATTACAGGTGTACATCATGTCCCTTAATCAACAATGTATTATTATATTTACTTGTATGCTTTTATTTAAAAGCCAAGAACACAGAAGGATAACCTTCGCACTGCAGCTGTTGTCAAAGTTCAACCCACATTATGCACTTCCAACATTGCAGCATTTGAGGCATGATGTGAGTTGGATTGGTCAAAGTTATGGAGTGAGAAGGTTCACCATCAGTACCCTATAGCATAAGTATGCTTTTGTGTTAGCATTTGTGTTAGACATGTGGATATCTGCCATAATATGTCACAATTATTTAGTTACAGATTTGTTACCAACACTAATCATTGAATGGTTTTAAATTTGACGTTTCACTTGTTTACAGCTTAGAAATAAGGGTGTAGCCTGATATCTATGTGTAGCACTAGCCACTTTAACATGTCATGTTTTTTTAAACATGTGTAGGTAGGTAGCAGTAATTTTTGCCGGACACACAGCAGGGGAACAGCAGGCGTTACTGAACCCCACTATCACTATAGCTTGTGTATTGGTCTGTGGACACGACACTTCTGAGCAGCAACTGGCAGTGTTGTAGCCCAGGGAGTATAGCTCAGGTGGTAGAAAGATGAACATAACAGGAGACATGGAAAACGTTGTCAACCAGTTAGTTAATCTGAAACCGGACAGGCAAATTCAGGCGAGATCCATGCCTAGTTCATTTTCAGAAAAGTAAGCCGTTCTACATTATCGTAGGATAGTCGCATGCAACGGTCTGTTAGTACACCACCTGCAGCAGTAAAGACGCGCTCCGATAATACACTGCCAGCAGATCAAGCCAGCACCTCCAATGCATACTGGCTAAGCTCTGGCCATGTATCCAGCTTAGAGACACAAAACTTGAATGGGGAAGAGCCATCTGGGAGTACACTGAGAGGGCAAGACATGTAGTCTGTCACCATCTTACGGAAATGTTGCCTCCTGCTGACTGGAGCCGTCTCGGATGGTGTAGACATTGGTGGCGCTGCCACAAAACTTCGACACATTTGGAACATACTGTTCTTGCCCTGTGCAGAGGCGCTGCTTGTGCTCCCTCTTGTTGCAGAGCTGTCTCCACTGCCTCGACGCACAGAGCTGCTTTGTAAATCAGTAGCAGCAGCAGTGCTCTCGGCTGGAATGGAGAACATTATGGATTGCACCAGTGTGTCTTGGTACTTCCGCATTTTACGCTCCCGGTTCAACGGTGTGATGAGGCTTTGTAAGTTGTCCCGGTAGCGAGGGTCTAGGAGGGTGTACACCCAATAATCAGACGTGGTGTGAATGTGTTCGATGCGGCGGTCGTTTCTCAGCCACTGCAGCATGAAATCAACCATGTGCTGCAGACTCCCAACTGGCCAAGAAACGTTGTCCCCTGCAAGAGGCGTCATCTCCGCCTGCTGTGCATCACCCCACCCTTGGTCTACATACTGACTAGAGCATTGTCTACCTCCCTCTGGAGCGATGTCTTCCTCCTCCATTGACTCCTCCTCATCCTCCTCACAAAGTCCTTCAAATACATATAAATTTACAAAATTTAAAACTCAAAATTTAAAAACTTTGTATCATAATTCTGTAACATCAGTTTATGGAAACACAATAGCATTACAAAAGGATAGACAAAAAATGTACATTATGTGCTTTGTAAATACATTAAAAGTTTGTAATGGTTATGAAAATATAGACAGCGACTCTGGAGGTTCAATTGTTGATACAGCATGGTACTTTGAAAGTCCTCCAGCCCTTTGTGAGGAACCATGTTGCGCTGACTGTCCAGAAGGTGATGGAATTTGTGACTCCTCATCCTCCTCACAAAGTCCTTCAAATACATATAAATTTACAAATTTAAAACTCAAAATTTAAAAACTTTGTATCATAATTCTGTAACATCAGTTTATGGAAACACAATAGCATTACAAAAGGATAGACAAAAAATGTACATTATGTGCTTTGTAAATACATTAAAAGTTTGTAATGGTTATGAAAATATAGACAGCGACTCTGGAGGTTCAATTGTTGATACAGCATGGTACTTTGAAAGTCCTCCAGCCCTTTGTGAGGAACCACGTTGCGCTGACTGTCCAGAAGGTGATGGAATTTGTGACTCCTCATCCTCCTCACAAAGTCCTTCAAATACATATAAATTTACAAAATTTAACACTCAAAATTTAAAAACTTTGTATCATAATTCTGTAACATCAGTTTATGGAAACACAATAGCATTACAAAAGGATAGACAAAAAATGTACATTATGTGCTTTGTAAATACATTAAAAGTTTGTAATGGTTATGAAAATATAGACAGCGACTCTGGAGGTTCA
Source organism: Oophaga sylvatica (assembly GCA_033576555.1). Taxonomy (NCBI): domain Eukaryota; kingdom Metazoa; phylum Chordata; class Amphibia; order Anura; family Dendrobatidae; genus Oophaga; species Oophaga sylvatica. The sequence goes on from JARQOD010000006.1 coordinate 37,793,486, forward strand.
ATTGTTGATACAGCATGGTACTTTGAAAGTCCTCCAGCCCTTTGTGAGGAACCACGTTGCGCTGACTGTCCAGAAGGTGATGGAATTTGTGACTCCTCATCCTCCACCTCTTCCAAAACCTCATGCCTTAGTGCTTGCAGTGTTTTTTGAAGCAGGCAGATAAGGGGGACAGTCAGGCTGACTAGTGCATCATCTGCACTCGCCATCCGCGTTGACTCATCAAACGCACGCAAAACGTGGCAGATATCCTTCATAGAGTTATTCGCCACTCATTACACTGGCAGTGGCTGCCCATTCATTATAGGATCCAATTCTAATTACTGGTTCTCACCAACATAGCTCTCCACAGCGCAGCACCCCCCTACATCTCCTCCCTTATTTATATTTATCGGCCTAACCGACTGCTGCACTCTGCAAACGACCTTCGACTAACCTCTGCACTAATCCGTACCTCCCACTCCCAACTCCAAGACTTCACCCGCGCTGCGCCAATCCTCTGGAATGCTCTACCCCAAGAAATTAGGACTATCCGCAATTTGGATGGTTTCAGGCGCTCCCTCAAAACACATTTGTTCACAGTGGCCTATCACATTCACTAATCAAAGTCATTCTATGTGTAATTCTGTGTGTGTAGCCCATTCACTATCTCCATGCATCCCTCACTTCCTTAAAATGGCTGGACCATCATTGTAAAAACACCATTGTATATAAACACCTGTACTTTGTATCTCCCACACCTCATTGTAGATTGTAAGCTTTCACCAGCAGGGGCGGCTGATTTTGCTTTAATTATTGTATTGTTAACGTTGTTACTTATGACTCGTGTTTTGAAACTGTTAAACTGTAAAGCACTGCGGAATATTATGGCGCTATATAAATAAATAATATTATTATTCTTATTATAGAGGCCCACTCAGTAGTGGTGAAGTGTGAACGCCGCAAATTGCGAGTTGACTGCGCCTGATGCAGCTGATACTCCATTACTGTTGGCTGCTGCTCACACAACCGCTCCAACATATGTAACGAGGAATTCCACCTGGTGGGTACGTCACATATAATGCGATGTTCATGAAGGTGAAATCTGCGTTGCAGAGCTGCAATCAGCGATCTGGCCATGCTGGAACGTCGCAAGTGAGCGCACTCTAGGCGGACCTTGTGCAGCAGTGCATCAAGATCCGGATAGTCCCTCAAAAAACTCTGCACGACCAAGTTGAGCACATATGACAGACATGGTATGTGAGTGAGGTTGCCAAGGCCCAGAGCTGACACCAGATTTCGGCCATTGTCACACACTACCAAGCCTGCCTGTAGATTCTCTTCCAAAAACCACACGTCGCTCTCCTGCTTTATGGCATTACAGAGCTCCTGCGCTGTGTGGCTAAGATTCCCCATGGAAATTAATTTCAGGATTGCCTGTTGACATTTGGACACGGCTGTGCTCATATCGGTCGCAACAGGTAAACGTTCACGGGTCCATGTGGAGGTAGACCGTGACGGCTCCTGCAGCGATGATTCTGAGGAACTGGAATAGGAGGAATCAATGTGTACAGACTTGATTCCTGCAATCCTTGGAGTTGGCAGAACACGTACAGCGCCACTCGCAAGATCAGTACCCGGCTGCACAACATTGACCCAATGGGCAGTGAGGGAAAGGTATTGTCCCTGGCCATGGGTGTTAGAACCCTCTTGTTAGGTTTTGTTTCAGTTTGCTGGTCACATGACCTTTTTTCCCTATTTAGTCTGGCTCCGCCCTTCTGGCTTTGCTTGACTTCATTGTATTATCTACTGTTAAGCTAGCCGGGTGCTTAGGTGCCTTAATCTGTGAGTTTTGCTTGATGTTAGGATCACAAAGTATTTATTTTTCTGTTTAATTATCCATGCTACAATTTATGTTAGGAGGTGTCCACCTTTTCTCCCAGTCCCTAGATCTTGTAGGGATTACTCCCTCGCAACTATAGGTCTTCGTTCACACTAGATGAGGACTTTAGCGGGTCTGGTCGCAGGATCAGGTTCCCCGTTACATCGTAGGGATTCAGCTTAGTTGTATTGTAGGGACAGAATTCCCTTCTTTCCTTACTGGTTGTAGCAGATCATAACAATGGGTACTGGTCCACGCATCGGTGGTCAGGTGGACCTTGCTACTGAGGGCTTTTAGTAGCGCATGTTTAATTTTTCCCTCAACATGCTTTTGCAGACCAGGGACGGCTTGCCTGCTGAAATGAAATCGGCTTGGCACATTGTATTGTGGGATTGACAATGATATTCAGTTACGGAAACTGTCTGTCTCCACCAGCCTGAATCACAGCATTTCAAGGGACAGGAGTTTTGCAATGCCAGCATTCAGAGCCTGTGCTCGTGCATGGTTTGCGGAGTATGGCCGTGTTTTATCCCATGCCTGTGCTACCGCTGGCTGTTTTGTGGCCTGGGAGTGTGAGGATGACAGGGAACTTGCTGCTGTGTGTGGAATAACAGTTTGTCTCTGGACAACAGTGGCCGAGGTTCTTCCATGGCGATCCTGTGAGGAAGCATAACCAGCTGTGTGTGAGCTCGATGAAGAGGCTTCAACACAACCTGAAGATGTAGGTGCTGCTGTAGGTTGGCCTACATCTCCAGTGTGTCTTTGTAACTCAACTACGTGCTTTGTCCGCACATGTTTCCACATATTTGTGGTATTGAGGTGACTGACACTTTTAGCTATTTTTAATTTTTGATTACACAGCTTGCATTTCACATAGCAAATATCATGTGCAAGTGTGTGAAAAAAGGACCACGCAGTGCAAGTCCTGGGAGCGCACGTTTTGACTTTTGGAAGACAACTGCTCCGAACAGGTGCCAAACTGGAGGCTACAGGCAACCGAGTCTGCAGCCTAACTCTCCCTCCTGTTTGTACCGTTGGGGCAATGTCTTCCTCTATCTTCCTTCTATCACTAACCATTTCTCTAGGCCTCTCCCAGCTTTCAACCAAAGTACTGGTTCTCACCCACAAAGCTCTCCACAGTGCAGCACCCCTCCTACATCTCCTCCCTCATTTCTATCTATCGGCCTAACCGACTGCTGCGCTCTGCAAACGACTTTCGACTAACCTCTGCACTAATACGTACCTCCCACTCCCGACTCCAAGACTTCTCCTGCTCTACGCCAATCCTCTGGAATGCTGTACCCCAAGAAATTAGGACTATCCACAATTTGCATGGTTTCAGGCGCTCCCTCAAAACACATTTGTTCAGAGCGGCCTATCACATTCACTAATCAAAGTCATTCTATGTATTCTGTGTAAGTGTGTGTGTGTCTCTAGCCCATTCACTATCTCCATCCCTCAGTCCCTTAAGATGGCTGGAACATCACTGTAAATGCACCATTGTATATAAACACCTATACTTTGTATCTCCCCCATCTCATTGTACATTGTAAGCTGTCACGAGCAGGGGCGACTTATTTAGCTTAAATTATTGTATTGTTAACGTTGTTACTTATGACTTGTGTTCTGAAACTGCTAAACTGTAAAGCGCTGCGGAATATGATGGCGCTATATAAATAAATATTATTATTATTCCTCTGAGCTGCTCCCACCACCTTCCTGTTCTTCATGCCATGTTGGGTATTGGACCTCATCATCTCCACTACCCTCTTCCAACACCTGCTGTTGGGTGGTCTGGCAGCACCATGCTCAACAGAAACTGGCACCTGGGTCTCATCATCATCATCAGATGCGTTCTGCGGTGTGCTGACCATCGGCACTGTCTCACCCGCCTCTTCAGATTCAGAGAGACACAGCTGTTGCGCATCACTGCATACTCCCTCTTCTTCACATTACAGAATGCTGCTTGGCTGGGCCCCTGTTTGCAAGCCAATAGATTCTGAGAACAGAAGCAGACACTCAGCTGGCTCCTGTACAGAACTCTCTGACTGCCTGGGCAATTTGCCAGGCGGTGAAGAGACAGATGGTTGCCCAACAGTGCTGTGGTCCTGAGAGGAGGTGGAAGCAATTGAAGTCGATGCATTGGCTGAGATCCAAACAACAACGGCTTCAATTTGTTCTTCCCGCAGCAGGGGGGTACTCCGAGCTCCTACAAAAGTGCGCATAAAGGAACGCTCACGGCCCGGGAAAACTGGTGGATGCTGTGTCACTGGGGGCCGCAGCAGCCACAGAATCCCCACGTCCTCTCCCTGAAGAAACTCCACGACCACGTGCCTTACTCCCTGCCTTCTTCATCTTGGTAGATTGATAAAGAAAGTCTGAAAAGTTATAAGGCCTAAGTGTGGTTATTCCGCAGAGACTGCAGTGAACACTGCACACAACTGTTCAGTAGGTGTGAAAGGCCCCTTTGTGTACTTCTATAGTGTTTGCAACCAATGTATTGTATACGGATGGAAGCGCGTCACACTAATAGATTTTATTTATTTGTAATAGAGTGGAGCAGCAACAATTAGAGAAAAATTTCAAGGATGTGCCAGTGACACACGCTCAGCAGACTACAACCAGCAGTGGTTGAAGAACTAACTGGAGCGTGATCTGCACTCCAAAAAGGAAAACCTCAGACTACAGTGAACACTGCACACAACTGTTCACTACCCAACGCGTCTCAGCAGGAAGGCAGTCTGTGCGTCAAAACAAAGGCGCAAGCATACATCCACGTACCCTGTTTATAAAGCTATATAAAAAAAATTATGTAGTAGTGACGCACACTTTATTGAGGTACAGTATTACATCGCCATTCACCATCTGTGGCTATGCAGTCTCATCTATATATACCTTATCTATCCGTTGTCATGCTTGCAAGTCGACAGTCAGGCATAAATAGCAATTTTCACTATGCACTATGCACTTTTTAAAGGTTATGTTTGTTAATAAACATGATTATTGCCACATATTATGAGTATTACATGATGGAAATTGTATAATTTTGTATAAACTGTTTAGTGACATTATTCAGCAAATGTAACATTTTAGTAATGTCACAGATAACTTGTAATGCTGATGATGTTTTGAAGTCAGACATTCATTGTCTATACAATAAAAATGGTGTACATACTGTTACTTATCCATCATTAATGGATTCAGATATGTACTTGTATGCTTTTATGTACAACCGTATAGCAGATTCCTTAACTAATTTATTTTGTGGTTTGCATTGCTGTTCAACATGTTAATGTATGTGTTTATGTTTGTCAATTCTTTATTTATCTAGATATTAGTTTAAATGAAATCATCATCTTATGGTAGTAAAGGTTATCTTTCTCTTGTTTGAAGTATAGACATTTAAAATTGACAGGTAACAAGGAAATTACTTGATCTAGTATTTAAACATCCTCCTTGACCCTGGGCTCCAACACCGCCAGTTGTTGCTCGGAAGTGCTGTTAGCACAGTCAACACTTGCTCCTGTGTTACTGGGGTTCAGTAACGTCAGCTGGTCCTCGGTTGTGCCATTGGCTCTTTTCCTTCTGCTGCCCCTCCGGGTTCCAGTACCGTCAGCTGGTTCTCCGCAGTGCCTTTGGCCTAGGTGCCTCCATCTTGGTATCCGAGTTCCAGCAACGTCTGCTGGTCCTTGGTAGTGCTTTGGAGCACAGGTACCTCCTGCTTAGTAACCGTGTCCCAGTAACGTCAGCTGGTCCTCGGGTTGTGCCATTGGCTCTTTTCCTTCTGCTGCCCCTCCGGGTTCCAGTACCGTCAGCTGGTTCTCCGCAGTGCCTTTGGCCTAGGTGCCTCCATCTTGGTATCCGAGTTCCAGCAACGTCTGCTGGTCCTTGGTAGTGCTTTGGAGCACAGGTACCTCCTGCTTAGTAACCGTGTCCCAGTAACATCAGCTGGTACAAGATTGTGCTACAAATACAAGATACGGAACAAGAGACACAAGAACAATAAGCAGAAGATCTAAAAGCAGAAGAACATGAAGTATAAGACCAAAATGAAGAGCAAAATATATGCTCTAAATTCTAAGCAGAAGAAGACTAAGCAGTGTATGGGGGTGAGTCCGTTCCTCCTCGTGGTGCCCCTGGAAAATGCCTGCTGCTGCAGGCTAAACTGAACACGGACAAATACTGTTGTAATTTAAATCTTTTGTGACAGCAAGAACGGAAGGATGAAAAATTCATACTTTGACAGATTACAAGTACAGGATTCTCTGTCACAAATAAGAATATGATGAAGAAGATGAAGCAGAATATGAATAAGAATAATAGTTTAATAAGAAGAATATGAGTAATGTTAACAAAGATGAATAGCAAGAAGTTTAAGAAGAAGATAAAGAAGGTGAAGATGAAGAATAATTTGATGAAAAAGATGATGCTGCAGAAGATTATGAAGGAGAAAGTGTGTGAAAAGTTAAAAAGGTGAAGATGAAGAGCATGGAAGTTGTGTAATATACATATTTGCCAAAATATAAAAAACGTTAACATTGTCAATTTCTTCGTCAATCCGAACATCTTTAAAAAAAAAAATATTTATGCTATTCCATTTGATTGGGTTAAACATCTATGCCTTTAATGTCTCCTCAACCTTCCCCAATACATTCTACATTACTCTTTCTTGTTTTCCTTCATGTACAATTAACCAACAAGGCAAGAATGGGTTTTTTTTAATTTCGATATTTTGTTCCCATAGACTTACATGGGACTTCCGGTATCGATATCGGGTATCGCCGATATTTTAGTGATATCGGCGATACCATTCCGATTCCGATACTTTAGGATATCGGAAAGTATCGCTCAACTCTAATTATTGCAATTTTTAGACAATTTTCAAATTACTCCCAAAAGAAAAAAAAGAAAAAAATTTTAAAATGGAAATTCATCAAAATTATAAAGTGTAAAAATGAAGAAAAAAAATAATTTACTCCTGTGAGTCTAAAGCAACTTTCCCAGTATGTACGGCAACTTATTGAGAATAACAAAAAAAAAAAATAAAAAAAATAGTTCAACATAGTTCTATGCTGACAAAAAAGTGGTCTTCACAGAAGAATTGTAGCCAAAAACATTCTTTCAACATAGATATAAGGCTAAGTGACTCAACTACGTACAAAAACGTAGGAACTGGAGTGCAGAAAAAGAGCAGCAGGTGCTCCGGATGGATGAGTGAAATTTTGATCGCTGAAGGGCTGGAGAAGCGGTACAATAATGAGGGTCTGCAGGCTAGAGTGGAGCACAGTGGAGGGTCCTTGCAAGTGTGAAGCTTCATTTCAGTAAATGGAGTAGGGAATTTGTTCAGGATTAAGGGTGTACTCAATGCTGATACATGAAGACAGAGCCTTATCCATCTTGTAATACTATCAGGGAGGTTTCTGATTGGCTCTAAACTTATTCAGCAGCCGGACAACGACCCTAAACATATAGACAATGCCATTAAGAACTATCTAATGGTCACTACTCCATGCTAATTCTCTTGGATCTCTCCGCAGCATTCGACACTGTGGACCATCAGCTCCTCCTCACTATGCTACACTCCATCGGCCTCAAGGACACCGTTCTCTCCTGCTTCTCCTTCTATCTCTCTGACCGTTCCTTCACTGTATCTTTTGCTGGTTCCTCCTCTCATCTTCCCCTTACTGTCGGGGTTCCTCAAGGATCAGTCCTAGGCCCCCTGCTCGTCTCTTTGTATACTGCCCCTATTGGACAATCAGTAAATTTGGTTTCCAGTACCATCTCTATGCGGATGACATCCAATTATACACTTCTTCCAATATCACGCCTGCCTTTTTAGAAAACACCAGTGATTGTGTTACCGCTGTCTCTAACATCATGTCCTCCCTCTATCTGAAACTGAACCTGTCAAAATCGGAACTCCTCGTGTTTCCTCCCTCTACTAACCTACCTTTGCCCGACATTGCCATCTCTGTGTGCGGTTCCACCATTACTCCTCAGCAACATGCCCGCTGTCTTGGGGGTCATACTTGATTCCAAGCATTCGTTCACCCCCCACATTTGATCACTGGCTCGCTCTTGTTATCTCCACCTCAAAAACATCTCTAGAATTCGACCTTTTCTTACTTTCGACTCTGCAAAACCCTTACTGTTTCTCTTATTCATTCTCGTCTGGACTACTGTAACTCTCTACTAATCGGTCTCCCTCTTATCAAATTCTCCTCTCTCCAATCTGTCTTGAATGCTGCAGCCAGGATTATATTCCTCACCAATAGTTATACTGATGCCTCTACCTTGTGCCAGTCCTTGCACTGGTTACCCATCCACTACAGAATCCAGTACAAACTTATTACCCTCACTCTCAAAACACTCCATGGCTCAGCACCACCCTACATCTCCTCAATTGTCTCAGCCTACCATCCTACCCGTGCCCTCCGTTCTGCTAATGACCTGAGGGTAGCATCCTCAACAATCAAAACCTCCCACTCCATTCTCCAAGACTTTTCATGTGCTGCGCCAATTCTTTGGAATGCACTACCCAGGTTAATACGATTAATCCCCAATCCCCACAGTTTTAAACAAGCCCTAAAAACGCATTTGTTCAGACTGGCCTAACGCCTCAACACATTAACCTACTGTAACTATCCCTGTTGGCCCATTCAAAAAATTTTCTACCATAATCAGGTACCTCGTATTATGTTGGTGTCCAGTCTGCAAACCATGTCCTATGAGGAACGGTTGCAGGATTTGGGAATGTTTAGCTTGCAAAAAAGAAGACTGAGAGGAGACTTAATAGCTGTCTACAAATATCTCAAGGGCTGTCACATTGTAGAAGGATCATCTTTATTCTCATTTTCACAAGGAAAGACTAGAAGCAATGGGATGAAACTGAATGGGAGGAGACACAGATTAGATATTAGAAAAAACTTTTTGACAGAGTGATCAATGAGTGGAACAGGCTGCCACGAGAGGTGGTGAGTTCTCCTTCAATGCAAGTCTTCAAACAGAGGCTGGATAGACATCTGTCTGGGATGACTTAGTGAATCCTGCTTTGAGCAGGGGGTTGGACCAGATGACCCAGGAGGTCCCTTCCAACTCTACCATTCTATGATTCTATGTTCTCACCCGCTTTATGCATTTAATAGCCCTCTGTGTCTGTACTGTTACATACTTTGGCTGTTAACTGGTTCATGTAGAATTACATGAACACCCGATTCGAACACTATGGCTGGTCCGAACAATGAAAGCAATTGTTACCATCTACCTTTCGTTTCTCCCCTTTTTCCTCATAGATTGTAAGCTTGCGAGCAGGGCCCTCATTCCTCTTGGTATCTACTTTGATCTGTGTTTATTGTTATGCTGTAATGTCTATTGACTGTACAAGTCCCCTCTATAATGTAAAGTGCTGCGGAATATGTTGGCGCTATAAAAATAAAATTATTATCATTATCTTCAGTGTAAGACTGGGGTCACACTTGCGAAATACTCGCACGAGTCTCGTACCTCAATACCCGGCACAGCCTCCAGCACTTGTGCGGCTGCGTAGAACTACATTTTTTTTGGTCACCTTCCCTCCCTAAAAATGTCATAAATGTTGTAACAAGCAATCAAAGCATTCTAGATACACAAAATTGATATCAATAAAAACACCAGCTCGCTGCACAAAAAAAAACAAGTCCTCACTCAATCCACTAACAGAAAAACAAAAATGTTACAGGTCTTCGAAAACGGGGACACAAAGCAAAACTATTTTCTTTTCTTTTTTTTTTTTAACAACAAAAACAATGAATGTTTGGTATCACTGTAATCGGACTGACACGGACATTCATCTTTTCATATTTACCACACAATGAACACCATAAAAGAAAAACCCTCCCAAAAATGGAGGAATTGCATTTTTTTTCACCATTTTCTCACACTTGAAAATACGAAAGCACCAAAAGAAAAAAATTCCTAGTTCTTAAAGTGTCAAACTCTCCAATCTATCCTGAATGCACTATGACTTTTCTTGCCATCTAAACTTATATACTGTAGGAGCAGGGTTTGATATGGCATTATTTCAATTATTAAAATACATTTTGTATAATAATTACCGTTTACTAATACAATGATTGACAGTCAAAATGTATTTTATTTCTGTTTCCTACAGCCCCTCCCATATTTTTATCCCTCCTCGTCTCTGTCTTCCTTCCATTGATCTTTAAATCTTTCCTGATTTTCCTCCGATCCGTTCTCACGGTTTTGTTCCTCAAACTATTCGGTGTTGATCTTCACATAACCCATTTTCATTATCTTCGGAACCTTTTAAAATTGAGTTGGATATTAGTTATATAGATTTTAGGCCCTTGTAGCGTTTTAGATCCTATCAAGGACATATGTGTTTGCCCACTCCTTCAATATGTAGTAATGTCCCACGTCTTAAGCCCCTTCCTGGAATATATGTCCCCGATTCTGGTATACAAGTTCCCCATCCAGGGCCCCTTCCTGGTATATGCACTGCTCAAAAAAATAAAGGGAACCTGTCACCCCCCCAGGGCCTTTTTAAGTAAAAGAGCCACCTTCAGCAGCACTAAGGCTGCATTCTGTGAAGGTGGCACTTATGTTTCTGATCGCTAGGAATGCTGAAATAGACACTTTTATAATCTGTCCGACATACCTCTATTGTGCCAGGGAGGTATGTCTTCTCTCCCTGTGTCAGCGGGATCAGCGGTGTCAATCATCCCCGTTTCCGGCCCCGCCTCCTCTCCTTGCGACGTCACCGGCGGCGCTTCATGTAGCGGCGGCCCCAGATCCCGCCCCGCAGTGTGTTATGATGTAGTCACAGTGCGGGGCTGGTAATCTGCGCAGTGAGGAAAGCGGCGGAAGGAGATGAGGGACAGGCGCAGAGATCCTGGAGTAGTGGGCAAGTTGGTATGTGGGGAATGGGAAGCCATGCAGTGATGCCAGCAGGGTTGTTACAGCTTTCACATTCATGGTAGCATGAGACAGACTCTACAACACACACAAGTGGCTCAGGTAGTGCAGCTCATCCAGGATGGCACATCAATGCAAGCTGTGGCAAGGTTTCCTGTGTCTGTCAGCGTAGTGTCCAGAGGCTGTAGGCGCTACCAGGAGACAGGCTAGTACACCAGGAGATGTGGAGGGGGCCATAGGAGGGCAACAACCCAGCAGCAGGACCGCTACCTCCGCCTTTGTGCAAGGAGGAACAGGAGAAGCACTGCCAGAGCCCTGCAAAATGACCTCCAGCAGGGCACAAATGTGCATGTCTGCACAAACGGTTAGAAACCGACTCCATGAGGATGGTCTGAGTGCCCGACGTCCACAGATGAGGGTTGTGCTCACAGCCCAACACCGTGCAGGACGCTTGGCATTTGTCACAGAACACCAGGATTGGCAAATTCGCCACTGGCGCCCTGTGCTCTTCACAGATGAAAGGTTCACACTGAGCACGTGACAGAGTCTGGAGACGCCATGGAGAGCGATCTGCTGCCTGCAACATCCTTCAGCATGACCGGTTAGGCAGTGGGTCAGTAATGGTGTGGGGTGGCATTTCTTTGGAGGGCCGCACAGCCCTCCATGTGCTTGCCAGAGGTAGTCTGACTGCCATTAGGTACCGAGATGAGATCCTCAGACCCCTTGTGACACCATATGCTGGTGCGGTTGGCCCTGGGTTCCTCCTAATGCAGAACAATGCCAGACCTCATGTGGCTGGAGTGTGTCAGCAGTTCCTACAAAATGAAGGCGTTGAAGCTATGGACTGGCCCGCCCGTTCAACAGTCCGATTGAGCATATCTGGGACATCATGTCTCGCTCCATCCATCAACGTCACATTGCACCACAGACTGTCCAGGAGTTGGTGGATGCTTTAGTCCAGGTCTGGGAGGAGATCCCTCAGGAGAACATCTGCAACCTCATCAGGAGCATGCCCAGGCGTTGTAGGAAGGTCATACTGGCATGTGGAGGACACACACACTACTGAGCATCATTTTGACTTGCTTTAAGGACATTACATTCCACTTTAATTTTGTGTGTGACTCCAAATCCAGGCCTCCTATGGTTAATAAATTTGATTTCCATTGATGATTTTTGTGTGATTTTGTTGTCAGCACATTCAACTTTGTACAGAACAAAGTATTCAATGAGAATATTTCACTCATTCAGATCTAGGATGTGTTATTTGAGTGTTCTCTTTATTTTTTTGAGCAGTGTATATTACCCATCCTGGACCCCTTCCTGGTATATAAAGAGGGTGAAGTATGTATTAAACACATCACCAATTTCTTAAGTAAATATATTTCGAAAGGTGCTATTGACATGTAATTCGTATCAGATCTCAATAACAACCCATCCAATCGACACAGGCAAAGAAATCAAACCATAGATGGCCATAAATTATGTGTAATAATGAGAAAAAGTATTGACCACATAAAGAGAGTTGCAAAAAGCCATGGAAAGTCATGGCACCAACTGAAATCTATCAGCAAATAAAACGCAATCCTGCCACTTAGTGAAAAATAGTATCAGCTGGTTCAACTGATGGCCTATAAAAAGGTGTCACACAAGAAACATGTCATGAGGGGTAAAATAGATTGTAGATCTATTCTAGAATTTAGGTTGTAAGCTCTCACAAGCAGGGCCATCGTTATCTTTGCTTTAATTATTTTATTATCTTTAACATTGTTACTTATGACTTGTATATGAACTGTTGAATTGTAAAGCGATGCGGAATGTGTTGTCGGCGTCGCTATATATATACAAAGCTTATTATTATGGGAATTGTCTCAAGACCTTCGCAACCTTATTTTTGCAAAACATACTGATGGCGTTGGTTACAGAAGAGTTTCTAAGCTACTGAAGGTACCAGTGAGCACTGTTGGGGGCCATAATCCTGAAGTGGAAAGAACATAATTTGACAATAAACCAGCCATGACTAGGTGCTCCTCACAACATTTCTGACAGAGGAGGGAAGAGATTTATCAGAAAAGTTGTCCAATAGCCAAGGACGACCTGTGAAAAGCTACAGAAAGACCTGAAATCAGCAGGTATAATTGTTTCAAAGTAAACAATAAGTAATGCACTCAACCTCAATGGCCTGCATGCACGCTCACCACACAACCTCAATGGCCTGTATGCACGCTCACCATGCTGAACAAAAAGCATGTTCAGAAGAGTTTAAAGTTTGCTCAACTACATTTACACAAGCCTGTGAAATACTGGGAGAATAGTCTGATCAGATTAGACGAAAAGGGAAGTCTTTAGATGCCATAATACACACCATGTTTGGAGGCCAAAAAGCACTGCATATCACCCCAAAGACAGCATACCAACAGTGAAGTTTAGAGGTGGGAACATCATGGTGTGGGGCTGATTTTCAGCATACAGTACTGGAAAAATTCATATGATTGAAGGAAGGATGAATGGACAAATGTACCGAAACAATCTTGATAAAAATCTGCTGCCACCTACCAGGACGATTATGAAACGAGGGCGGACATTTCAGCAAGACAATGATTCCAAAAACACAACCAAGGAAACTTTTAATTGGTTTCAGAGAAAGAAAATAAAGCTGCTAGAATGGCCCAGCCAATCACCTGACCTGAATCCAATAGAAACTTTATGGAAAGAACTAAATTTCAGAGTTCATATACGGAGCCCATGAGACCTTCAGGATGTGAAGAGTGTGTGTGGAACAGTGGGCCAAATCACACCTGAGCAATGCCTGCGACTAGTTTCTCCATACAGGAGGCACCTTGAACCTGTCGTCACCAACAAAGGCTTTTATGCAAAGCATTAAATTTCAGTATGTGTGTTCAATACTTTTCCCGTGTCATTTCTCATTATTAAACATAAGTTATGGACATCTATGCTTTGATTTGCCTGTGTGGATTGGATGGTTTGTTAGTGATAAGAATTTAATGTCAAGAGCACCTTTAAATATATTTCTAAATAAATTAACTTAGAAAATTAGGGATGTATTCAATATTTATTTCATCTGCTGTACTCCCTCTTCCTGGGGCACCCGGGGATATATCCCTATCCTAGGCCCCTTTTTGGCATATATGACCCACAACCTAGTATACATGTTCCCCATTCTGGGCTCCTTCCTAGTATACAAGTTCGCATTCTGTCTCTGCAATAAAAAAAATATAGAAAAAAAATTCACACTTTAGTCCAATCCCAAGACATGCGGTGTCGTCTTCTGTAGCCAGCATCAAACATCGATGTGCCTTCTATAGTGTTGCATGAAATCAATGCCATGTGACGCCGCCTGCCTGATTGGCTTGCAGTGTGTATTGCAGCACAGTGAGCCGCAAGGTCTCCGTGCTGCAATACACTTCAGCTGGATGTTTAAACGCACATCCAGCTGAAATAGGCACCGCGGTCGGCGCCCACACCTTCTTCATGGGCACGGTCCCACCCTCAGCGACCGCGATGCCTCTGTTTGGGGAGGGTGGTGGAACATTTTTTCCAGGTGTAGCCAGTAGTGGGGGGGTACAGTTGGGCCACTTGAAGTGGCAGTCTGTGGTGTCTCTCAGGCGGCTGCATTTTGCTGCCCCACAAAGTGCAATTCGGTTGTTCTCTGAGCTGGCCGACATGCCAGCTTCCACCATTCAATTGTTCTTGCATCTTTTAGATGCGTGGAAAACATCCGACTACACGCCGATAACATCTGAGTGCAGTCAAATTTCCATGGACTCACAATGCAGAAATTTTTTTCTCTGTCTGCTCCTCAGAGTGTGATCCGATGCGTTCATCATAGAGAATCAGATCTCACTATGTTGACACTGATCAAACTCGGAGCAAAGTTTGATCAGTGTCAAAAGCACAATCGGCCCGATTCTTTCAGATACAGAAATCTACAGTCGTGTGACCCTACCCTTAGGACAAAAACTCAAACAAATCCCTGCAAACTAAAAGTCCTAACATGCTTCTGCTGCTGAGGTGTCAATAAAGGCAGTCTGCCAGTTGAATCTTTCCGCTCTAAATAAGTTGATTTTTAGTAGAAATACAAAGAATAGCGGATGAACACACAGAATTGCAGTTTTCTCAAAATGACCCAAAAATATCAACTAACCATTCTTTATTCAACATCAGTGGTCAATGTGTATAACTATAACATAAACCTTAACTTTATTTTTTATTTTGTTTGCTAGAGGATACATTTTTTTCAAAATAAATTTTGAAAAAAAATTATGACCAGTCAACAATATCATAATGATCGCATGAAAAAAAATTACATAATTCATGCATTTTCCAGTTTTCTCTTATCAAATTCTCTTGTAAACAAAAATAATTTTTTTCTTTCATTCTTGTTAGAGATTGCATAAAAAAAATTACCATTCCTGTACACATTGTTGTAACAGCGCTCGAACCAAAACAGAAAGGATGCCATAAATTTTCGTTATTTTGCAAAGTACCAGGACCCTTCCTTAGGCCACGTTCACACGCTCAGTATTTGGTCGTAATTTTACATCAGTATTTGTAAGACAATATCATGTTGGAGCAATCGGAGGAAAAGTATAATAGAAAAACATCACCACTTCTGCATTTTTCACCCACTCCTGGTTCTGTCATCCCACATACTGAAGGTGTCCTTATTCTGCTACTTTACTTCCTATCACTGTGTACACTTTTAAACCGATTAAAATAAAATTGGACAGAACATTAAGGCCTCCACACCATCATGGCCAAGTGTTAGTACCCTTGAAATTGTTCCAGAAAATTAAGTATTTCTCCCAGAAATTTTTTGCAATTACGCAAGTTTTGTTATAGACTGTTATTTCCTTTGTGTGTGTATTGGTACACTAAAAAGAAAAAAGGCAAACTGGAAATAATTTCACACACAACCCCCAAAAATGGGACAGACAAAATTGTTGCCACCTTTTCAAAAATGTGGGTAAACAACTTTGTTTCAAGCATATGATGCTGGTTCAAACTCACCTGTGGCAAGTAACAGGCGTGGGCAATATGAAAAATCACACCTGAAGCCAGATAAAAAAAAAAGGGGACGTTGACCTTTCCATTGTGTGTGCCACACTAAGCCTGGAGAACAGAAAGAAGAGAAATGTCTGAGGGCTTGAGAACCAAAATTGTTGAAAAATGTCAACATTCTCAAGGTTACAAATCCATCTCCAGAGATCTTGATATTCCTCTGTCCACAGTGCACAACATACTCAGGACGTTTACAACCCATTGGACTATAGCAAATTTTCCTGGACATGAACAGCAGAGAAAAATTGATGAAAAGTTGAAATACAGGATAGTCGAGATGGTGAATAGGCAGCCCCAATAAAGTTCCAAAGAAATTCAAGCTGTCCTGTAGGCTCAGGGTGCAGTGTCAGTGCAAACTGTCGACATTAGAATGAAATGCTATGGCAGGAGACCCAGGAGGACTCCACTACTGACAGACATAAAAAAAATTAGACGGCAGTTTGCCAAAACGCTCGAGGGTAAGCCAAAATCCTTTTGGAAAAGCATACTGTGGACAGATGAGACCAAGAGGGCTATATGGTAAAGCACATCATGCTACTGTTTACCGTAAATGGAATGATGCTTACAAAGAAATTAACAGTACCTACAGTCAAATATGGTGGAGGTTCAATGATGTGTTGGGATTATTTTACTGTCTTTGGCACAGGGTGCCTTGACTGTGTGCAAGGCATCATAAAATCTGATGATTACCAAAAGGATTTTAGGTCGCAATGTAGTGACCAGTGTCAAAGAGCTGTGTTTGTGTTCTAAGCCATGGAGGACAATGACCCAAAACATAAATCAAGAAGCACAAAAAATGGATGGAAACAGAGCACTGGACAGTTCTTAAATGGCAGCAATGAGTTTGGATCTAAATCCCAAAGACCTGTGGAAAGATCTTAAAATTGCTATTGGGAAAAGGTGCCTTCAAATATGAGACACCTGGAGCAGTTTGCAAAAGAAGAGTGGTCCAAAATTCCAGCAGAGAGGGGCATGAAGCTTTTTGTTGGTTATAGGAAGCTATTGATTGAATAGGTAACTTCAAAGGGTGTACAACCAAATGTCAAGTTGAGGGTGCCAACAATTTTGTCCAGCCCATTTTTGGGGTGGTATGAAATTATGTCCAATTTGCTTTTTTTTTCCTGTTTCGTGTTGCCCCAATACAAACAAAGGAAATAAACATATGTATGAACACAATATGTTTAATTGCAATAATTTTGGGGGAGAAATGCTTCATTTTCTGGAACAATTGCAAGAGTGCCATCACTTTCATCCATGACTGTATATATTAGATAGCTGTGGACAAAATGATCCTTTGACTGACAGCTATCTTTCCCAACTCTCCCATACACAGGAACCGTCCCCTGTGCGGAGCACTCCTGTGTTCTCTATGAAAATGTGGCTGCCAGACTCCTGTCAGTGGCTTATAGCCAGGGAAATCAAAATAGATCAGCCATTGGAAATCCAACAGGTCGGATCCTTCAACATCATTTGTCGGGGAAGACGTGAGGCGCCCATATACATTAGACAGTCTGCAGGTTTAGCCGAATCTTCACAAATAAATGACTACAACGTCTAAGAGCACAAGTCATAATCGCATTCTGGAAATTAAACAATACCAGTTTCAAAATCTTGTTCATAAACGAAATGGAGCATTTCATCAATAATATCCATTATAAATTAAATACTTTTAACGGCTGTTAGCCAAAATACTTAGACCCATCAAGGTTCAACTCCCTCTACCCTGATGAAGCAGGAGCTGCGGTAAAACGTGGCAGGGGTTCAAAGGCTGTGATTTACCATTTTAATTACACTTTGTCATCCAGTTGCAATAAAAAAGTGAACCATTAATAATCCCCCATATTTTTGCATTGATTACTAATAAAATATCTGATTATTTCACAAACACAAAGTAATAACACACAGAAATATACTGATAATCTGTTTTATAAGCACAAAGTGCAGAGGAAAAGAAAGTGAACCTATGCTTGAATGACTTCTCTAACAGCAAATTGGCAGAAAATTCCTTCAATTAGAAGGAGAATGTAAATGTGAGTGTCCCATATCAGTTGTTAGACCATTAAATATACTGCATGCACACAAAGCCTGGATATTGAAATAGTTTTTGCAAGAAAGGTGTGTGGGTGCGTGCGTACTCGACACTGCCGCCAATCATGTATAAGTTCATTCATGCCAGTCAGATGTGCTCACTTGCAGAGCGAAACTACACAGGTCCATCAACCGTATAGGTGTTGACCTGCAGTAGTCTTCTACATGGTTGATTGAGCTATTGAGCTGTGTAGTTCCGCTACGCAATTGAACTCATCTGGCCGGCACCAAGAAAAAGATGATCAGCGAGGGTGCCAGGTGTCGCACCCCCAGCAATCTGATATTGATGACCTATCCCAAGGATAGGCTATCAATATGAAGTATAGAAAAACCTCTTTAAACTTCAGCTAGGCTAACACATTGTACCCAGTCTCAAGTTTGGCAGAAATAACTTGATGTTTCACAATGTTTTATAGACAGAGGACTCAAAGCACAACCAGACAACTATGGATGAAAAAGAACAATACACAATAAAACCACATTCCAGCCATGAAGCATGGTGAAGGGCGCAAATTGGTTTAAGGCTATTTTGCCGACTCAGAACCAGAATTTTTTTATGATAATTGAGGCAACAACAAATTAAAAGGTATCAAAATATTTTACAGGAGTATATAAGGTCAGGCGCCCATAATGAAACCTGCACAGATGCTTGGTGATGCAACAATATATTAATGAAAAGCACACAATTAAATTAACTAAATTATAGTTGAAAAAAAAAAAAAGATTTGTATTTTGGAAACGCCAAGGCAGAGTCCTGTCTGTAGCCCTATGGAGAAGAGTGCTCTAAAAAGGGTTGTGCACACAAGGCATCAACGAAAATTGACAGTCTGAAACACAATTGTAGGGAAGAATGGTTCACATACTTTTTCGCTGTGCTGTGGATGTTTACCAAGTGTGTTCAACTGTTAATAAATCTAGTTACGTATCGAAACAGTCTGATCACACTTTATTAGTAATCAGCACAGAAATTCAGTTATTCCAAAGAGTTCATTTTCTCTTGCAGCTGTATAAAGTAATGTACAAATTAATAGTCCCCAATGGTCATAGAAGCACCATGTACAAACCGCAAATACATAAATAAAACACCAAACGTGACATTTTTAATGTCTATTAAAATACTTAGCCCTTCTGAATCATTTCCGTTTAAGGCAGCAGCTTTTCTCCATTACATCTGTGTATCCTAAGATTCTCCAACTAACAAAGCTTTGTCATATCTGATGGATAAAAACTATTAGAATGATTGAAAAGCAATATTTCTGACAGCTGATCCGGCAAATCAAGTGGCGACAATTGTGCTAGGTCGCTACAACGCAAGTAAAACAGGTAGGGTCGACCTTTATATGCTCATTATGTGTACCATACAGAGGATGGAATGGTTCAGAAATTTCTTTTGTCGATTTTTAGGATCTTTTTGAGTTTGGTGAAGTCTGAGTTAATCACAATGTAATTTCATCAGATTACTCTATTGTCACAGTAAAGTATTCTTCCACTACTGTCTGTATGTGTCCTTCAGAAGCGACATCCGGTTCTATATTTATAGTAATAGGCTCTGATGTTACCGCGTAGCTGTGTTCAATGAAAGATGATGGTTTCCGTTTTTTACTTTGGTCGGAATCATCTAAGTCAGGTTGATCTTCACGGTCCTTACATGGCGGCAGCGGAAAAATTGTGGGAAGGGCTCCTTTTTTTAATCTACGAGAGCTATTTGTAGCATAATAGCAGTCCACAGTAAAATGTTTGGTACATATCCGATACACTCCCTGCCTACTGGACAGGATGCGCTCCAGAGTCTGGTCAATATTTAGGTTTTTGTTTGGAAGGCGACTAAGCCATTCCCTTAGTAAACGTCTGTTCCGTGGAAAGGAATGCATCATGCTGTATGGATCGTTAGGTTTCCAACAAGTTTTACAATGTTCAACGTAACAGACTGGCATTTTTAATTCGAAAAAGAAAAATCTCAAAGCATCTGTAAAAAAAAAATAAAAATAAATAAATATTAGTTAATTTACCGAGGGACTTTTTAATATACATATATAGATAAAAATGCTCTTACTTTTCCAGATAAAGAATTGTTAAATAAATACATTTGCATATAACATTTTAAAATCTGAATAACATGTAACAGATGCCATAACCCATTGGACTGCCATCTTGAAAACCCTGCTATGGGTAGCACAGGCGATCAGATGATCGCAGCTTCTTGTCTCCATGAAGCTAGTCAAACGAAAAAAGTCAAATCGCCAGAATTATTTTTTTTGGCCGCGGCAATATTGGCGATCAAAACATCATATCTACATCAAATTGGTATCAATAAAAATGTCCATTCCGTCCGCAAAAAATAAGCTCTCACTCAGCCCCAGATCCCGAAAAATGGAGAAGCTACAGGTCTTGGAAAACGATGCAATTTTTTTTTTAAAAACAAACTTTGGATTTTTTTTCACTACTTAAAAAAGAACCTACACATGTTTGGCATCTACGAACTCATAATGACCTAGAGAATCATAACTGCAGGATGGCAGGTCAGTATTTGGTGAACATAGTAAGAAAAAAAATGTGTGACAAACATGCAAAAGAATAGGAAATCAGGAAGGGGGCAAACACTTTTCCACACAACTGTATTTTAGGAGTCTTAGTCGGTCCATTTTATATAGACTCCACCAAAATGTCCAACGACTCCACAGCCCTGGACTATAATGTATTAAAAGGATAAAAACTTTTGATGGGAGTACTTCTTTAACTAAGACGGTCAGTGAGCCCGTTCTGAAGGTCCACTGAGATAGTTGACACTGATCTGTTTTTAAAGCTCATTTCCGCTGATTTATGGCCACACCAAACTTAAGCATGTGGGAAAAGAAAATGCATGTGACAGCAAAAACGGTGAATTTTTTTTTTATGAAACCCATTTGCAAGTACATGCATCTAAGGGATATAGCTTTAGATATAAACTGAACTCAAAATATTACTATTAGGAAAGGAAACTTTCACAAAATATTATACAGCCATTGGGTCATTCCATGTCAAGTGGACCAGTGGTCCCCACTCGACCTTCTCCGATTTTGCTGAAAATTTATAAGGATGTACATGTATGTTTGAAAAGAGGTTCTGTAAATTTTTAGGGCCAGATCTCAAATACATTGGGCACTGTTGACCTTTCACTGGAGGTTCCCCCAAGCCTGCGGCTTCAGCTAAGAGGATTTTGCAAACTTCGGCACATAGCCATTAGAGTTCTATACTGGCTATGATGCTGAAATTTGGCATACTAGCTCAACTTTTGCTGCTAAACACGATAAAATTATTACCGGCTATGACAAAACAATATTTCGGCCGCAATTTTGTGTCAAAGTAGCTTGTAAAACGCGTCGCATAAAATTATGCCAAACTTTGCCCATATATAACTCAAGACCAAAAACCAATAGTAACTGGTGCTTTGCCCTGTACACCAAACATCTACATGACTTTGCATTGCTGCAATATCGCGGTCAAACCATATGTATTTGCGGAAATATTCACACCCACATATGATGAAAAACTTAAAAAAAACAAATTTTACCTATTTTTAGGTCAAATTTCTCAAAAAGGGTACCCCTAAAATATATTAATTCTGATATCATTAGAAAGAGCACATTTTTCTCTACAAGGATCATTGTTTTGTTTTTTGGAGTCTTTCAGTTAAAGAAAAGAAAAATGCCACTGAACATGGTGTTATTTATGCGCGTAATGCATTGATTTTGTGTTTGATTTTCAGATTCTTATCACATGTTACAGAGTTGTATTGTTGCTTTCAATGTCTATTATAATCAAAAACCTATAAACCTTTCTGGTTATGAAAAGTTATTGATTATTGTTACATTTTAATGCATATATTATTTATTTTTTGACGATGGAGAATGAAATTGATGAAGAATCGGCCCAGTGCTCTATCGGCCTTGCGAACAATTCGAAGTGCCACCTTAAGACATTCACCTATAGCAAGGATGAGTTGAAATTGTTTACAAGCTTTGGATTGGATGAACAGAAATTGCTGCGTCGATGAGTGGGACTAAATTTTGACGAACATTCACAAATCTGTTTACACCATGAAGCTTCATTCTTGACCAAATATGAGCATTTTCAAAAATCGTGTTGCAATCCTTTTGGGAAGAAAGGTCATAACACCAAAAAGAATTTGCGAGCTATCAATTTGTTAGCAGCTGACCAGTTGAACGAATTTACAAAGAGTGATGTGAAGCCTGGCCAGAAGATGTGTGCATCATGTCGAAAAGAATTTGCTAACAGGAAAAAATCAGCTGATCCAGTTTCCTCTGAATCAGATCCAGATGGAATGGAATGTTCTCCTGAAAGTCTAAATTCAAGCTTAACATCCATTGGCATCTCTCCTCTGAAATATCCACGGGTAAGCCAGCGGGATTCACTTGGATATGCAAGGAGAAAGATAAGCCAGCACTGAACAGCACTGGTCCTGTCTGCTCTGCATGAGGAAGCGGAAGGTAGGAAAACTCTCCCAGCCCCAACCAACTATACCTCTATTTGCCTCATGTGAGGCCAGAACACACACAGCTAAAGAGAACCTGTCATCAAGGTTACCCATGTTAAAACTAAAAGTTAGGTGCATAATGGCACTGTCATACAGATTTAATAGATACCTTCAGCGAAGAAATCTGCAGCCTGATTTTTGCTAACGGGGTTGTAAACTACTAGGACAACCTCGTCTCATGTTTGGCCCTGTTAAAATAAAAACTCCTATACTCGCTCGCAGCTAGGACGGCGCTAGTGCAAATTTTAAATAACAAAGATACGAACAGCAGAAGCTGCGGAGGGGCTGTGGCAGAGACGAAGTCACTAAACGCAGTCCTGCCCCAATGCAAGTAGAGATTAGGAAACCAAAATTTATAATGATTTAACAAAAACCAGGCTGCAGATTTCTTCATTGAACGCATCAAATCAGTATGAAAGCGCCATTACCCACATATCTTTAGTTTAACATGGATGATCCTGATGACAGAATCTCTTTACATCTTCTCTTTGCTCTGCTCTATGGAGAAACAGGAAGCCTCTTGTCCTTGTATGAATCATCCCCTTTTTCAACTCCTGACCCAGCTGCTCTCCCCTTGTCCTTTTGCAATGACTCATGACATACAGGCAAAATTGACCTCCAGTTTCTACATAGAGCTTAGGATTCAGCTAGTCAATTTTTAATCATGCGATGTCATAGACCTAATGGAAAAGAGAAGAATTAGCTGGGGAGAAAGGCAAAATGAGCAATTGTAAGTGCACAGTGCTATATAATATGATGACAGCAATATATTAAGAGGATAAAAACTGCAGGGTAGCATTTAATCGAAGTACATGTATAAAAAGTACGTGACCATTAAACATGGCAGTTAGACAGGGAAGGAGACAGGTAAGACAAATAAAAAAATCTATTCCCTCTACATTTGGATCACAACACATATTCACCATATGCATTTGTATAATTTATATCCTGGCTGCTGCATTCACTCACATCCACCGCCCTTGCATTAACTCTTTACACTCCATCCATATCGACCCCTCTATCCTTTCCTCTACTATGTATAGCACTCACGCTTTTTTCACATTGCTAAACAGCACAAATCCACTCAGTCCCACCATCCAATACACAAGACACTCTCACAAATTACGTAACCATCGGCTCACTCTTTCTATCCTCCTTCTTCTAGTCGCAGGAGATATCACTCCAAACCCCGGCCCCCCATGTTATAGCAAGTCAAACCTTCCAACTGCTACACTCAGAAACCCCTCTAATCTTATTAATAGTCCCTGCATGCCTTCTGTCTCTTTTAATTGTGCCCTTTGGAATTCTCGCTCAGTGTGTAATAAACTCCCCTTCATCCATGACTTCTTCCTTTCAAATTCTCTTAACCTTCTAGCTCTTATTGAAACCTGGATCCAGCAGTCAGACACCACCACTGCTGCTGCTCTCTCATATGGTGGACTACACTTTTCTCATATCCCAAGATCGGACAACAGAGCAGGTGGAGGAGTTGGTCTGCTCCTATCACCCAAATGTACCTTTCAGGTTATCCTTCAAGTACCCTCACTTGTCTTCCCTTCTTTTGAGGTCCATGCTGTCAGACTCTACATCCCCTTCTCCATGCGAGTGGCGGTGGTGAATCGTCCTGCCGGCCCTTCTCATCAGTTCCTGCATCAATTTGCCACCTGGCTTCCACATTTTCTTTCCTGTGACATCCCCACCCTCATCATGGGTGATTTCAACATCCCCACTGCTCTTCCCCTCTCCCCATCTGCTTCTCGCCTTTTATCTCTAACCTCCTCTTTCAGCTTCTTGCAGCATACTAACTCCCCACGCATGAAGACGGTCTTTTCCCGGCTTTGCTCAGTGGATGATTTCACAAACCTCCCTCTCCCGCTCTCTGACCACAACCTACTATTATTCTCTATCAAGAACTGCCATCTCGCTCAGGTCACCCAGACTTTCCACACTTATAGAAACATACAGTCCATTAACACCCAGAAACTTATGAAGAACTTGCAGTCATCATTGGCCCCTATCTCCTCACTCTCATGTCCAGATGCTGAACTGAAGCATTACAACGAAACCCTGCAAAGTGCCCTGAATGAAATTGCACCTCCTATACATAGAACAATACGACACAGACGGCGACAACCATGGCACAGGCTGCCAACATGTTTCCTGCAACGGTGCCCCGAACGTCTGTGGAGAAAATCTAATCTACCTGAAGATTTCATCCATTACAAGTTTATGCTTAAAACATACAACTCTGCCCTTCACCTCTCCAAACAAACCTATTTCAACACCCTCATCACCTCACACTATCCAATAACCCTAAACGTCTCTTTTACACATTCCCTACTCAACCAAAAAGTGCAGGCTCCAACCACGGATCTCCACGCTGACGATTTGGCCAATTATTTCAAAGAAAAAATTTACCACATCCGACAGGAAATTATCTCCCAATCCCCTCATACTATGCACCGTCCTCCCTCCGCCACTGCATCCAGCTCACTCTCTGAATTTGAACCAGTCACAGAAGAAGAAGTAATCAGGCTCCTTGCAACTTCCCGCCCTAGCACTTGCATCAGTGACCCCATTCCGTCACATCTTCCCCAGTCCCTTTCCCCTGCTGTCCCCTCTCACCTAACAAAAATATTCAACCTCTCTCTCTCTTCCAGTATCTTTCCCTCCTCATTTAAGCATGCCATCATACATCCATTACTTAAAAAACCATCCCTCGACCAAAACTGTGCCGCTAACTATAGACCTGTCTCTAATCTTCACTTCATCTCTAAACTCCTGGAACGCCTGGTCCACACCCATCTTATCCGCTATCTCTCAGATAACTCTTCTCGACCCTCTTCAATCTGGTTTCCGCTCTTTACACTCTACTAAAACTGCCCTCACTAAAGTCTCTAATGATGTACTGACTGCTAAATCTAACAGTCACTACTCCATGCTAATTCTCTTGGCTCTCTCCGCAGCATTCAACACTGTGGACCATCAGCTCCTCCTCACTATGCTCCGCTCCATCAGCCTCAAGGACACCTTTCTCTCCTGGTTCTCCTCCTATCTCCCTGACCGTTCCTTCACTGTATCTTTTGCTGGTTCCTCCTCCTCTCATTTTCCCCTTACTGTTGGGGTTCCTCAAGGATCAGTCCTAGGCCCCCTCCTCTTCCCTTTGTATACTGCCCCTATTGTACAATCAGTAGATTTGGTTTCCAGTACCATCTCTATGCTGATGACATCCAATTATACACTTCTTCTCCCGATATCACACCTGCCTTTTTGGAAAACACCAGTGATTGTGTTACCACTGTCTCTAACATCATGTCCTCCCTCTATCTGAAACTGAACCTGTCAAAAACTGAACTCCTCGTGTTTCCTCCCTCTACTAACCTACATTTGCCTGACATCGCCATCTCCGTGTGTGGTTCCACCATTACTCCCCAGCAACATGCCCGCTGTCTTGGGGTCATACTTGATTCCAAGCTTTCATTCACCCCCCCCCCACATCTGATCACTGGCTCGCTCTTGTTATCTCCACCTCAAAAACATTTCTAGAATTCGACATTTTCTTAATTTCGACTCTGCAAAACCCCTTACTGTTTCTCTTATTCATTCTCATCTGGACTACTGTAACTCTCTACTAATCGGTCTCCCTCTTACCAAACTCTCCCCTCTCCAATCTGTCTTGAATGCTGCATCCAGGATCATATTCCTCACCAATAGTTATACTGATGCCTCTACCTTGTGCCAGTCATTACACTGGTTACCTATCCACTACAGAATCCAGTACAAACTTATTACCCTCACCCACAAAACACTCCATGGGTCAGCACCACCCTACATCTCCTCCTTTACCTCAGCATACCATCCTACCCGTGCCCTCCGTTCTGCTAATGACCTGAGGGTAGCATCCTCAACAATCAGAACCTCCCACTCCAGTCTCCAAGACTTTTCACGTGCTGCGCCAATTCTTTGGAATGCACTACCCAGGTTAATACGATTAATCCCCAATCCCCACAGTTCTAAGCGTGCCCTAAAAACGCATTTGTTCAGACTGGCCTATCGCCTCAACGCATTAACCTAACTATCCCTGTTGGCCCATTCAAAATTTTTTTTTACCATAATCAGGTACCTCTTATTATGTTCTCACCCGCTTTATGCATTTAATAGCCCTCTGTGTCTGTACTTTCGTGTCTCCCCTTTTTCCTCATAGATTGTAAGCTTGAGAGCAGCAGGGCCCTCATTCCTCTTGGTATCTACTTTGATCTGTGTTTATTGCTATGCTGTAATGTCTATTGTCTGTACAAGTCCCCTCTATAGTGTAAACTGCTGCGGAATATGTTGGCGCTATAGAAATAAAATTATTATTATTAACTGATGGGAGGAGGAGGGCTTCTTTCAGTCTGTGTCCAAGTATAAACACTTTCATCTCCCTGACTTGTGGCTGCTCATCAGGAATATTCATTTCAGTAGGTGTGCCAGCTCCCTACTCTTTCCTATATACAGTATCAGCTGTAATAGAGAAGGGGGCTGGTATGGACATGGCATGATTACGTTTTCTGCAACTATTAGTGGTGCGCCACTGACTAAAGCTCGCACCGCACAAGAACAAGTCCTGATACAACTATCAACAGAGTAATGAAAAACTTACAGCTGTTAGATGGCATGAAGGAAACATCGAAAGTGACCAGCGGCCCCATAGCCCTCCACAAGCTGCCCCAGTCACATACAGCCCATATACCCCACGGCCCCGCGAGAGACGGACGGAGGACAGGGAGCCCACGGCCCCGCGAGAGACGGGAGGGAGGACGCTGAGCCCACGGCCCCGCGAGAGACGGACGGAGGACGCTGAGCCCACGGCCCCGCGAGAGACGGACGGAGGACGCTGAGCCCACGGCCCCGCGAGAGACGGACGGAGGACGCTGAGCCCACGGCCCCGCGAGAGACGGACGGAGGACGCTGAGCCCACGGCCCCGCGAGAGACGGACGGAGGACGCTGAGCCCACGGCCCCGCGAGAGACGGACGGAGGACGCTGAGCCCACGGCCCCGCGAGAGACGGACGGAGGACGCTGAGCCCACGGCCCCGCGAGAGACGGACGGAGGACGCTGAGCCCACGGCCCCGCGAGAGACGGACGGAGGACGCTGAGCCCACGGCCCCGCGAGAGACGGACGGAGGACGCTGAGCCCACGGCCCCGCGAGAGACGGACGGAGGACGCTGAGCCCACGGCCCCGCGAGAGACGGACGGAGGACGCTGAGCCCACGGCCCCGCGAGAGACGGACGGAGGACGCTGAGCCACGGCCCCGCGAGAGACGGACGGAGGACACTCAGCCCACGGCCCCGCGAGAGACGGACGGAGGACACTCAGCCCACGGCCCCGCGAGAGACGGACGGAGGACACTCAGCCCACGGCCCCGCGAGAGACGGACGGAGGACACTCAGCCCACGGCCCCGCGAGAGACGGACGGAGGACACTCAGCCCACGGCCCCGCGAGAGACGGACGGAGGACACTCAGCCCACGGCCCCGCGAGAGACGGACGGAGGACACTCAGCCCACGGCCCCGCGAGAGACGGACGGAGGACACTCAGCCCACGGCCCCGCGAGAGACGGACGGAGGACACTCAGCCCACGGCCCCGCGAGAGACGGACGGAGGACACTCAGCCCACGGCCCCGCGAGAGACGGACGGAGGACACTCAGCCCACGGCCCCGCGAGAGACGGGGGGAGAGCGGACGGAGACACTCAGCCCACGGCCCCGCGAGAGACGGACGGAGGACACTCAGCCCACGGCCCCGCGAGAGACGGACGGAGGACACTCAGCCCACGGCCCCGCGAGAGACGGACGGAGGACACTCAGCCCACGGCCCCGCGAGAGACGGACGGAGGACACTCAGCCCACGGCCCCGCGAGGACGGACGGAGGACACTCAGCCCACGGCCCGCGAGAGACGGACGGAGGACACTCAGCCCACGGCCCCGCGAGAGACGGACGGAGGACACTCAGCCCACGGCCCCGCGAGAGACGGACGGAGGACACTCAGCCCACGGCCCCGCGAGAGACGGACGGAGGACACTCAGCACGCCCGGAGAGACGACGGAGGCACTCAGCCCCGCGGAGAGACGGACGGAGGACACTCAGCCCACGGCCCCGCGAGAGACGGACGGAGGACACTCAGCCCACGGCCCCGCGAGAGACGGACGGAGGACACTCAGCCCACGGCCCCGCGAGAGACGGACGGAGGACACTCAGCCCACGGCCCCGCGAGAGACGGACGGAGGACACTCAGCCCACGGCCCCGCGAGAGACGGACGGAGGACACTCAGCCCACGGCCCCGCGAGAGACGGACGGAGGACACTCAGCCCACGGCCCCGCGAGAGACGGACGGAGGACACTCAGCCCACGGCCCCGCGAGAGACGGACGGAGGACACTCAGCCCACGGCCCCGCGAGAGACGGACGGAGGACACTCAGCCCACGGCCCCGCGAGAGACGGACGGAGGACACTGAGCCCACGGCCCCGCGAGAGACGGACGGAGGACACTCAGCCCACGGCCCTGCGAGACGGAGGAGGACACTGAGCCCACGGCCCCGCGAGAGACGGACGGAGGACACTGAGCCCACGGCCCCGCGAGAGACGGACGGAGGACACTGAGCCCACGGCCCCGCGAGAGACGGACGGAGGACACTGAGCCCACGGCCCCGCGAGTGACGGAGGGAGGACACTGAGCCCACAGTCTTGTGAGAAGGGAGGACACGGTCCCCAACACTTGCCACTTACAGAAAAGTCGCAGTCTCGGAGGTGTGCAGCAGCCGGAGTGACGCCGCTCTTCTACACCATTCCCGGCCGTACAGCTCACACAATTCGCCCTTGTACATGAGCCGAGGGTGCGACATTCTGGTGAAGAGAAAAGGAACAAGCACAGAGCGGAGCTGAGTGTATATCTGCGAGAGAGAAAACTACAACTCCCACAATCCCTCCTGCCACGGCATGCTGGGATAAGTAGTCCCACAACCTCCGCAGAGCCACAGTTACCTCTCCGAAACGTCTCGGCACTCAGGTGTTTCTCCACATCCGTCACTGCTCAGAGGAATTCAGGTAATGGGCGTCACCCCTCTAACGACAAGCCAACCAAATTCTCCCCCCCTCGGCGTAATGGCGACCGGCAGGAGGACGGCGCAGATTCTGTGGCCTGGTGCTGTACTGCGCAGGCGCGACACGTCACTCCAGACGTCTGCGATCCACCAACCAGTGATCGGCCAATCAGCGGGCGCCTGTGGAGCAGGATTGGGAGCTCTCATTGGTGGGAGACGAGGGCCAGTCATCATCCGATCCAGCCCAGGTAAGAGAGCGGACCGGCGCTGCGTCGTTTCGGCCCCGTTTCCCTCCCTCCGGTGGTTCCAACCCCCCCATTATGGTTGGGTGGGCCCCTATGCGGACCCACCCGTGACTACGCCCCAGACAGTGCTGTCCGTGTGTGTGACCTGGTTATGCGGGGCTGGTTCCTGGAGTGCTGTATTGTTGTGGATACTTGTGCTGCAGGAGAATGTGCTGTGTGTATACAGGCTGTGAATGAGAATGTGCTGTGTGTATATACAGGCTGTGCAGGAGAATGTGCTGTGTGTATACAGGCTGTGCAGGAGAATGTGCTGTGTGTGTATACAGGCTGTGCAGGAGAATGTGCTGTGTGTTATAAGGCTGTGCAGGAGAAGTGTGTGTGTATACAGGCTGTGCAGGAGAATGTGTGTGGTGTATACAGGCTGTGCAGGAGAATGTGCTGTGTGTATATACAGGCTGTGCAGGAGAATGTGCTGTGTGTGTATACAGGCTGTGCAGGAGAATGTGCTGTGTGTTATACAGGCTGTGCAGGAGAATGTGCTGTGTGTGTATACAGGCTGTGCAGGAGAATGTGCTGTGTATATACAGGCTGTGCAGGAGAATGTGCTGTGTGTATATACAGGCTGTGCAGGAGAATGTGCTGTGTTGTATACAGGCTGTGCAGGAGAATGTGCTGTGTGTATACAGGCTGTGCAGGAGAATGTGCTGTGTGTTATACAGGCTGTGCAGGAGAATGTGCTGTGTGTACATTACAGGCTGTGCAGGAGAATGTGCTGTGTGTTACAGGCTGTGAGGAGAATGTGCTGTGTGTATATACAGGCTGTGCAGGAGAATGTGCTGTGTGTATATACAGGCTGTGCAGGAGAATGTGCTGTGTGTATATACAGGCTGTGCAGGAGAATGTGCTGTGTGTATATACAGGCTGTGCAGGAGAATGTGCTGTGTGTATACAGGCTGTGCAGGAGAATGTGCTGTGTGTATATACAGGCTGTGCAGGAGAATGCTGTGTGTGTGTATACAGGCTGTGCAGGAGAATGTGCTGTGTGTATATACAGGCTGTGCAGGAAATGTGCTGTGTTAGTGAATGTTTTAACAGGCTGTGCAGGAGAATGTGCTGTGTGTTATAAGGCTGTGCAGGAGAATGTCTGTTGTGTGTATACAGGCTGTGCAGGAGAATGTGCTGTGTGTGTATACAGGCTGTGCAGGAGAATGTGCTGTGTTTATACAGGCTGTGCAGGAGAATGTGCTGTGTGTTATACAGGCTGTGCAGGAGAATGTGCTGTGTGTTATCAGCTGTGCAGGAGAATGTGCTGTGTGTTACAGGCTGTGCAGGAGAATGTGCTGTGTGTGTATACAGGCTGTGCAGGAGAATGTGCTGTGTGTGTATACAGGCTGTGCAGGAGAATGTGCTGTGTGTGTATACAGGCTGTGCAGGAGAATGTGCTGTGTGTATATACAGCGTGCAGGAGATGTCTGTGGGTATACAGGCTGTGCAGGAGAATGTGTGTGTGTATATACAGGCTGTGCAGAGAATGTGCTGTGTGTGTATACAGGCTGTGCAGGAGAATGTGCTGTGTGTGTATACAGCTGTGCAGGAGAATGTGCTGTGTGTTATACAGGCTGTGCAGGAGAGTGCTGGTGTACGTGTGCAGAATGTGTGTGTGTATACAGGCTGTGCAGGAGAATGTGCTGTGTGTGTATACAGGCTGTGCAGGAGAATGTGTGTGTGTTATACAGGCTGTGCAGGAGAATGTCTGTGTGTTATACAGGCTGTGCAGGAGAATGTGCTGTGTGTGTACAGGCTGTGCAGGAGAATGTGCTGTGTGTGTACAGGCTGTGCAGGAGAATGTGCTGTGTATGATACAGGCTGTGCAGGAGAATGTGCTGTGTGTATACAGGCTGTGCAGGAGAATGTGCTGGTGTATATACAGGCTGTGCAGGAGAATGTGCTGTGTGTGTATACAGGCTGTGCAGGAGAATGTGCTGTGTATATACAGGCTGTGCAGGAGAATGTGCTGTGTGTATATACAGGCTGTGCAGGAGAATGTGCTGTGTGTGATACAGGCTGTGCAGGAGAATGTGTCTGTGGTGGTGTGTATACAGGCTGTGCAGGAGAATGTGCTGTGTATATACAGGCTGTGCAGGAGAATGTGCTGTGTGTGTACAGGCTGTGCAGGAGAATGTGCTGTGTGTATTACAGGCTGTGCAGGAGAATGTGCTGTGTGTATATACAGGCTGTGCAGGAGAATGTGCTGTGTGTTATACAGGCTGTGCAGGAGAATGTGCTGTGTGTTATACAGGCTGTGCAGGAGAATGTGCTGTGTGTGTATACAGGCTGTGCAGGAGAATGTGCTGTGTGTATACAGGCTGTGCAGGAGAATGTGCTGTGTGTGTATACAGGCTGTGCAGGAGAATGTGCTGTGTGTGTACAGGCTGTGCAGGAGAATGTGCTGTGTGTGTGTGTACAAGGCTGTGCAGGAGAATGTGCTGTGTGTATACAGGCTGTGCAGGAGAATGTGCTGTGTGTGTACAGGCTGTGCAGGAGAATGTGCTGTGTGTGTTACAGGCTGTGCAGGAGAATGTGCTGTGTTGTATACAGGCTGTGCAGGAGAATGTGCTGTGTGTGTATACAGGCTGTGCAGGAGAATGTGCTGTGTGTATACAGGCTGTGCAGGAGAATGTGCTGTGTGTATACAGGCTGTGCAGGAGAATGTGCTGTGTGTGTATACAGGCTGTGCAGGAGAATGTGCTGTGTGTGTTACAGGCTGTGCAGGAGAATGCTGCTGTGTGTATACAGGCTGTGCAGGAGAATGTGCTGTGTGTGTATACAGGCTGTGCAGGAGAATGTGCTGTGTGTGTATACAGGCTGTGCAGGAGAATGTGCTGTGTGTATACAGGCTGTGCAGGAGAATGTGCTGTTGTTACAGGCTGTGCAGGAGAATGTGCTGTGTGTGTATACAGGCTGTGCAGGAGAATGTGCTGTGTGTATACAGGCTGTGCAGGAGAATGTGCTGTGTGTATACAGGCTGTGCAGGAGAATGTGCTGTGTGTATACAGGCTGTGCAGGAGAATGTGCTGTGTGTTATACAGGCTGTGCAGGAGAATGTGCTGTGTGTGTTATACAGGCTGTGCAGGAGAATGTGCTGTGTGTTGATCAGGCTGTGCAGAGAGCAGAATGTGCTGTGTGTGTGTATACAGGCTGTGCAGGAGCATGTGCTGTGTGTGTGTATACAGGCTGTGCAGGAGAATGTGCTGTGTGTGTGTGTGTATACAGGCTGTGCAGGAGAATGTGCTGTGTGTCTATACAGGCTGTGCAGGAGAATGTGCTGTGTGTGTATACAGGCTGTGCAGGAGAATGTGCTGTGTGTGTATACAGGCTGTGCAGGAGAATGTGCTGTGTGTGTGCTGCAGGCTCTGCAGTATGTGTTTGCTGCAGCAAGATGTGTGTATGTACAGAAGAATGTGCTGTGCTGCATTCTGTGTGTGTGCAGGAGAATGTGCTGTGTATATATAGACTGTCTATGTACAGGACAATGCTGTATGTACAGGCTGTTCAGAAGAATGTGCTGTATGTATATTCAGACTGTGTATGTCCTTGAGAATGTGCTTTATATGTGTGTGCAGGTTGTGTGTGTATGTATGTGTGTTGTGTGTACAGGCTGTGTAGCGTGCAGGATGTGTTGGTGTGTACAGCCTGTGTAGTGTGCAGGATATGTTTGTGTGTACAGGCTGTGTAGCTTGCAGGATGTGTTGGTGTGTACAGGCTGTGTAGCGTGCAGGATGTGTTGGGGTGTACAGGCTGTGTAGCGTGCAGGATGTGTTGTGTGTACAGGCTGTGTAGCTTGCAGGCTGTGTTGGTGGGTACAGGCTGTGTAGTGTGCAGGATGTGTTGGTGTGTACAGGCTGTGTAGCGTGCAGGATGCGTTGGTGTGTACAGGCTGTGTAGCGTGCAGGATGTGTTGGTGTGTACAGGCTGTGTAGCGTGCAGGATGTGTTGTGTGTACAGACTGTGTAGCGTGCAGGATGTGTTGTGTGTACAGACTGTGTAGCGTGCAAGATGTGTTGGTGTGTACAGGCTGTGTAGCGTGCAGGATGTGTTATGTGTACAGGATGTGTAGCGTGCAGGATGTGTTGTGTGTACAGACTGTGTAGCGTGCAGGATGTGTTGTGTGTACAGGCTGTGTAGCGTGCAGGATGTGTTGGTGTGTACAGGCTGTGTAGTGTGCAGATGCTGTGTAGCGTGCAGGATGTGTTGGTGTGTACAGGCTGTGTAGTGTGCAGATGCTGTGTAGCGTGCAGGATGTGTTGGTGTGTACAGGCTGTATAGCGTGCAGGATGTGTTGGTGTGTACAGGCTGTATAGCGTGCAGGATGTGTTGGTGTGTACAGGCTGTGTAGCGTGCAGGATGTGTTGAGGTGTACAGGCTGTGTAGCTTGCAGGATGTGTTGTGTGTACAGGCTGTGTAGCGTGCAGAATATGTTGGTGTGTACAGGCTGTGTAGTGTGCAGGATGTGTTGTGTGTACAGGCTGTGTAGCGTGCAGGATATGTTGGTGTGTACAGGCTGTGTAGTGTGCAGGATATGTTGGTGTGTACAGGCTGTGTAGTGTGCAGGATGTGTTGTGTGTACAGGCTGTGTAGCGTGCAGGATGTGTTGTGTGTACAGGCTGTGTAGGTGCAGGATTTGGTGTGTAAGGCTGTGTAGTGTGCAGGATATGTTGGGTGTACAGGCTGTATAGTGAGCAGGATGTGTTGTATGTACAGGCTGTAGCGTGCAAGATGTGTTGTGTGTAAAGACTGTGTAGTGTGCAAGGTGTGTTGACTACAACAGCAGGTTGTGCCAAGATTTCGGTTAATAGTGTAATTTTGTTAATTTTTTTTTGCCTGAGCACAGACTTTCTACTGCATCTGTACTCCAAAGAACAGATTCCACTGATACATATCACTAAACTTAACCGGCTAAATGCCTCTCTCATGGACAAAGTCATAAATCCTACAAATAAACCACGGAGTCAAAAGTTCAAAACTATGTAATAAGACCAAAAATTTATTAATCTTCAATTTACTAACACATAATAATACAGACTCAGACAAAAAGCATAGACAGAGCTCATGTATGAAGGACACCAGACACTGTTGTAGCAGTATGGGTCAGGCTAGCATACCTCAAAAACACATTGCACATAAAAATTGGCCAAATAATGTACATGCCAGAAAAAGTGCCTCGTGCAAAGAAAGTAAAAATGGCCCCAATACTATTCAGTAAATAAAACACAAATGCATATAATATATAGAAGGGGTCACTAATATAGGAATGCAAGTCTTACCCATCAGTAACTGCCAGTGAGTGTGTCCTACAGCACCCCGAGGAAGCCCTCGTGAAACGCACGTCGGGGCTGCTGTAGGACACACTCACTGGCAGTTACTGATGGGTAAGATTAGCATTCCTATATTAGTGACCCCTTCTATATGTTATACTCATATACGCAGAACACTACACAGCCTGAATAGTATTGGATGCCATTTTTACTTTCTTTGCACTTTACTTGCACTAGGCACGTCTGTCACATGTGCTCAGTGTGAACCTGCTTTCATCTGTGAAGAGCACAGGGCGCCAGTGGCGAATTTGCCAATCCTGGTGTTCTGTGACAAATGCCAAGCGTCCTGCACGGTGTTGGGCTGTGAGCACAACCCCCACCTGTGGACATCGGGCACTCAGACCATCCTCATGGAGTTGGTTTCTGTTTGTGCAGACACATGCACATTTGTGGCCTGCTGGAGGTCATTTTGCAGGGCTCTGGCAGTGCTCCTCCTGTTCCTCGTTGCACAAAGGCGGAGGTAGCGGTCCTGCTGCTGGGTTGTTGCCTTCCTACGGCCCCCTCCACTTTTCCTGGTGTACTGACCTGTCTCCTGGTAGCGCCTCCAGCCTCTGGACACTACGCTGACAGACACAGCAAACCTTCTTGCCACAGCTTGCATTGATGTGCCATCCTGGATGAGCTGCACTACCTGAGCCACTTGTGTGGGTTGTACAGTCCGTCTCATGCTACCACGAGTGTGAAAGCACAACCAACTTTCAAAAGGGACCAAAGCATCAGCCAGAAAGCATTGGTACTGAGATGTGGTCTGTGGTCCCCACCTGCAGAATCACTCCTTTATTGAGTGTGTCTTGATAATTATCAATAATTTCCATCTGTTGTCTATTCTATTTGCACAACAGCATGTGAAATTGATTGTCAGTGTTGCTTCCTATGTGGACAGTTTGATTTCACAGAAGTTTGATTTACTTGGAGTTATATTCTGTTGTTTGTGTTCCCTTTATTTTTTTGAGCAGTGAATATTATAATATACGGTATATAGATACACGTACGGTAAATCTATTTATATCTGGGGTTATCAAAGGCTTACTTGATCTTTAAGGGTAAAGGTGATCCTGGCCATGTGATGACCACACAGGTGCACAGATGGTTATGCTGTGCTAGCTAGCCGTGCATCATATGGCCAGGACAGATTTCCAGTGTTTGGAAGCAAATAATGAAGGTTACCATTCTATAACTACAAGCAATAATTTAATAAGTAATCCACACTGTCCCCAAAAAGTCGCAATACATTTTACATGAATAGTCCCTTTCCCTGTTCTTCGCTCGCTGCCTCCTCCTCTGCTCCCAGAGTTCATATCCACTCCATTCAGACCTGACTGCTACAATGACCTGCGAGCGCAGTGTATAAACCTTTCTCAGGGCTGTAAGATACCCCTAAAAAATGAAGAGATCCATGTGTATTCAACGAATATATAATCTTTATTCAAAATGTATTAAAAACAAAACATATGATCACTGGTGTGATCTTTTAAAAAACAGAAATGTCTCTAGAGGGCACTGAGACTGACAAAATAATCCTCCATATAAAATAATTCTTGCCAAATCAGACAAGGTGATTTTCTGGATTTGTTTTCTCATTTTGACTCTCATAGTTGTGGTCTACCTATGATGTCAAGTACAGGCCTCTCTCATCTTTTTAAGAGGGAGAACTTGCACAATTGGTGGCTGACTAAATACTTTTTTCC
The DNA here is from genome assembly GCA_033576555.1 of Oophaga sylvatica. NCBI lineage: Eukaryota > Metazoa > Chordata > Amphibia > Anura > Dendrobatidae > Oophaga > Oophaga sylvatica. The sequence continues at coordinate 37,830,353 of JARQOD010000006.1, forward strand.
CCACTGTATGTGAAACCATCAATTTTTTGGAAAAAGGGGCAATTTGATCAAATTATTTAGTGGAAAAAGATTTTTATGTCTGAAAAAATAGTGACAAAAAAGGTAATGAGTTCATGAAAAAATACACAACAATTACAAATGTAATAGCGAGGACAGGTGAATTGGTTGGGAATAGTTTACCTAAGACATTGGCAGAGCATTGAGATGGTCAGACACTGTTTACTTTCACACTTTGGTCGGCTCTTGAGTTGATGTCAATGCTTACTTTACACATATTACTGATTTAATTAGACTGTACTAATCCTAACAGCCATTCTCAGGTGAGGAAACCAAGACATTATGGTTTAAACTTGAGAAAATCACAAAAATAAATTGGTGTCACATACTGTTTTACCTTTTTTCAATAAAAACGCAGCAAATCCTGATACCTGCGTGTTTTGCTGCGTTGTTCATTGCTTTCTATGGATGAAAAAAACGCTCAAAGAAGTGACATACATCAGTTATCCAGCTCGGTCAGGGAAAAAAAAAAACTGTGTGTGCATGAGATTTCTGGAATTTCATAGCTTTTGCTGGTACTATAAAATCCAGCTTTTAATTTGCATTTAAAAAATGCAGCAAAAACGCAACGTGTGAACATAGCCTAACATCTGTGCTGCTTTTTTGCAGTGCTTTTGGTGAATAAAATTAACTTTAATAATGTGTAACTGTAGATAAAGCACCAAGCGAAATCCTACAAAAACACCACGTGTGAACATAGTCTTACAGAGAAAAATAGCTTCCATGTCCATCTTATTGTAGCATATACCTAGCTATGTATACAGATTTGTGTGTCCCAGCTCCCTGGTTCTGCAGGCAGCGCCCGGACACGTGGCTCAGCCCGGACACGTGGCTCAGCCCGGACACGTGTAGGACGTGCTCAGCCCGGACACGTGGCTCGCCGGACACTGGCTCACGGACACGTGGCCACTCGGACACGTGGCTCCCCGGACACGTGGCTCACCCGGACTCACGGTGGCTCACCCGGACACGTGGCTCACGCACGTGGCTCAGCCCGGACACGTGGCTACCGACACGTGCTCACAGTTTGTTGCTTCTTCTCCCAGATCTCCCTGTACACACAGTCAGGGCTTCCCTGCATCTCCCATTACATCAGCTGTCAACAGAGGTCCCTTGTTATGTCGAATCCGGTCACTGCTGACAGTCACTGTGTCACGTGGAAAGGCCAGACACATCCGTCTGTGAATTAAAATCCTGCTATTTGACCATGGGGAAACTTCCCAGCCCATATATTGCAGATTAGATTGTAACACTGAGGTTTTTATGGTTATATTGATGCTTTTAAAAAAAAAAAAATAATAATAATTTTACACATTAATTGTTTTATTGGTGGTCTTAAGCCCCCCATACACATTTCCCCATCATTTGTATATGGAAGTTTATTGGATGATTAATGAAACTTCTGTCTGCGGTGCTAATAGTTGTGAGTCACAGTGTATTGCCTAATGACCCAAAAAAAAAGAGGGGGCAGTGCCCCACTGTAAGTAGCCCCTCTCTAACATGTCAATAAAACTTAACTTTTAATTAGAACTTCATAAAATTATTTTTTTAGTTACTATTTAAAAAGATTACATTTGATTTGCCTTAATTATATAGGGTAAATCAAGGATGATCTTTTTAAATAATACCCACAAAATAATTAATTTTTATGTAGTTCCAAATTAACACTAGAACTACTGATGGAGTCATTTTGACTCCTTTCGTTTTTTATTTCTCTTCTGTGACTACATTTTTCAGAATTCCGGCTTGAAACTCGGTGACTTTTCCTCAAATATGATGTGAAAAAAGATTTTGTGAGAATAAATAATTTTGGTGAAAAATGTGCGCGTTTTTTTCAAAATTTACCAAGAACTACTGAAGGGAGTCATTTTGACTCCCTACTATATTTTGAGGTCCTTTTGTCACTAAATGTTGCTATAAAGTTTTGTGCATAATTTTTTCACTCTGTCTTATTTACCCTGATGTTCATATAGATGTAGTTCAATTTACATGTCAACTTTTCACATTTTCCTTGTGTTTTACCTGCTTGTATTACTGTGTAATGCTGAACAAAATAGCTTGTTTACTCTAGGCTCTTATCTTATGCTAATTTTTGATTCATATATATTGACACATATAAAGAACTGTACGCTTGCAGAAGCATGCAGGAACAATAATTTACAGTTTACTCTATCTGATGAGGAGCTAGATGCATTCATTGCGATATTCTATGCTCGTGGAATATCTGGCATGAACCGTCACTCGATTAGCAGTATTTGGTGTAATGACTGGGGAATACCGTTTTGCAAAGCGACAATGTCTAGGGACCGCTTTGTTGAAATTATGAGGTTTCTCAGATTTGATGAGAAATCTACTCGATCGGAGAGACTGCAAACGGACAAGTTTGCTCTATTTTCTACTGTGTGGGACAGGTTTATTGAAAATTGTATTGCTTGTTACAAACCTGGCCCATACATAACGGTGGATGAGCAACTTTTCCCAAGCAAAACTAGGTGTCCATTCACGCAGTACATGCCTTCCAAACCAGATAAATATGGCCACAAATATTGGCTAGCTGTTGATAAGGAGAGCAAATATCTGGCAAATGGCTTCCCTTATCTAGGCAAAGATGACACACGCCGTGCTGAGGACCGTTTAGCTGACCATGTGGTAATGAAGTTATTGGACCCGTTTTTGAAAAAAGGTCGCAATGTTACAACCGATAATATTTTACTTCAGTAAAATTAGCTAAACAGCTAAAAAGCAAAGGAACAACCATCGTGGGAACACTGAACAAGATAAGGCGAGAAGTGCCTAAAGAAATAAAATCCATGAAAGAGGAATTGTACAACACTAAAGTGTTTAGAAATGAAGACAATTTTACACTTACAGTATATCAAGGAAAGCCCAACAAAAATGTTGTCATTTTGAGTTCCGTCCATCCAGATGTTGTTGTTGCGTCTGATTCGCTAAAAAAAACTCCAGAAACGGTAAAGTTTTACAATGAAACAAAATATGGAGTAGATGTCGTGGATCAGATGGCACGAAAATATACCACACGAACATGCACAAGGAGATGGCCTGTTCATGCATTTGAAAATGCCTTAGACTTTGCGGGTATAAATGCATGGATAATATTCAATGAGATAACCCACCAAAAAATGTCACGCAAGGCATTTTTGCAAACGCTTGTGAGAGAGTTGAGTGGTCCTTATGTCACAGATAGGGAAAAGGGTCCACGTCCCAAGTTTCTACATGCTCAGAAGTGATGGTTCAAACAAAATTTTGCCAGATCAAAGAAAAGTGCAAGAAAAATAGATCTGTCGGCAATTGTAAGACTTGTGGTAAGTCTTTGTGTGGGCAATGTACTGCCATAAATCAAAGGCAATGCCTAAAATGCGAAACACCAAATGTTTAGAAGGTGAATTCTTCGCCATATTTTCATTTTTATGCTCCTCCACCTACATTTTCTCTGCTTTTTGTTCTTCAGTTGTTGTTTATATGTGTGCACTTGAATAAAAAAAAATGTTTGAAAAACGTCTATTATAATTATTGTTATTTTCTGTAGAAAAATAAGAAAAGCAGAAAAAAAACAATCAAAAGCATTACTGTTGGATCTCACAATAATAATACATTACAAAAAATATAATTATTAATAAATAACCACAAATGAAACTCTAAAAATAAACGAAAACAAGCAAGGAGTCAAAATGACTCCTTTCAGTAGTTCTAGGCGGGGTCACGAGTCCAGTAGTCCTAGTGTTAAAGTTAAAGGGGTATTCCCATGTCCAAGATCATATCCCAATATGTAGTAAGTATAATAATAATATTAGCAAATACCTCCAGTTAGAAATGTAGTAAAGTTCTTCAGATCTTCAGATTTGCTGTCACTTATCCCATGTGCAGGGCATTGCAGTAGCTTAGGTATCCATGGTTACGACCACTAACAACTAACTGTCACTATATGAGTGGTCGGAATCATGAATCCCTAAACTACTGCAATGCCCTGCACATGGAGTAAACGACATAACTTATCAGAAGAACTATACTACATTTCTAACAGTTCATTCTGATTATTAGATTTCTGTATTGTGGTCAGGAACAAAAAGAGGTAAAATTATTGTGAAGCGAGTGTCCCCAGGAATCCTTGTTCCGCAATCATCTCGCAGTCTAAATAAGTTGTCGTTCTACCGACGAACGAGCAAAACGCAAGTTCTCTTTTGTGTAAGGAATATTTTGTGCAGCCCCTTCCTAATAAGTATGCTGCTTTAAAAAAAATCTTTATATGTAAAGTGTAATTGTTATTTTACAAATGATTTTTCTGTATTGCAGGCATTGCATGCTCATCGGTGGGAGTCCGGGTACTGAAACCCCACCGATCGCTCAGAAGAGCACTGCACGAGGTCAATAGTAAGTCTGTGGGTCCATGAAGCTTCGTGAGAGTGAATGGACAGACCCCTAGAGTTACTATGGACCCCGGACCCTGCTCTGAGCGCAGCTCATACAGGAGCATTGGACGTCAGAGCGGTGTTTTGAGCAATCGGTGGGGGTCTCAGCACTCGCTGACCATTGCAGTCTTCTGGTCAGGCCCTGTGCACACAGCTCTGTTGGCAGAAGCTGGCCTTGCCATTGGGATGCCAAGTAGACATGCACACCAAACCGTACAGGTTACCTTCTAAAAGGGTTTTTACCAACTTTTTAAGTTGTCTCCTAATGATAGGATAAGGTCTTACTCATAACTGAGGGCCTGACTGCTGGGACCCCTCAAGAGCAGGGCTCTGCCATGTGGCGGTACAATGTGGCACAAAGTACAACCAATGCACTGCTGTGACCACATTTTAGGGCCTAACGTCTTGACGAAATCTTTTTTTAAATTTTCTCTGACCAGAAGCAAAAGCCGGACCCCTGTCATTCACGGGACAAACTGCACTAAGAGATCAGGTGGTCCGTCCATGGAAGGTTTGTTCTTTTTAGGTATCCTTACTTTATCCCTAGCTGAAGCATTTGAACCTCAGGAAAATGGTTCTCAGTTTGGGTCCCGTTCTATTAACCAAAGTGCGGAGCCATTGCTGAGGGTGGCACTAATCCTAGTGGAACTGCGCCGACCGTGTATCAATCCCCAGGCGTCCAGGGAGCTGCCAGCATAAGGCTCTGTGCACACGTCGGGTATTTGCAGCAGACTTCTCTGCTGCAAAAATAAAAAAACAGATTGTTGGCAGCAAAAACACACGGAAAAAGTGCAACAAAGGCGCGATGTGTGACCAAGCTCTAAGGATTTGTCCTAATTAGACAGGACTTCCATTTCTATGTTAGTGGCTTAATAACAGGGTATGGCCTCCACCCACCACCGGACTTGTTGACCGGGTATCAGGTCCTCCATCTCGCAGAAGGTGCGTGTCCCTGTGTACACTGGTGGACTTCAGCTATCTCCCCTCAATTTCACAGGTAACAGAAAAACCTCTCTACTCTGATGGTGGGCCGCTGACACGAATGTCTGTTATACGGCCACCCCTATGTTAAGGCCAGAGGTCTCCTGACCCGCCAGCCATTGTTTCCATTAGGCCAGGGCTACTCGGCGATCTGTGCCACCGAACAGCTGTTCTCAGAAAAGTATGGTGGCGATCACCTCTGTGCAGCTCGCCTGCCGACGCACGACTGTTTCAGAGCTCCGATTTTCATGAAAAATGAAATGGCCAAGTTGCAACTTGTCACATGTCACTTTCAACTTGCATTGAAGTCTATGGCACGTATGTTGTCTGGGACAGAAAATCCAACTCATGTGAAAACTTTTGCAGCTCTGTGATACAGTTGCAGATCACAATGTGACACCATAGGAAACTACTAAATGTGACGTCACATGGTGACACTGAAAGTGCAATGTGGCGCAACAAATGGACTGCGATCGCCTATCTCTCACACTTGTATGGCAACTTCTCCTTCATCCTTCACCAGGATGCAGTGACCCCGTTTGGGTCGGAAGGACCCCTATCAGATTTGCAGCAAAGCACCTGTTTTACCCTCATGTGAAACGCCTCCTTGTGATGGGTTAAATGTCTCCCAGGTGATATTGTCTTGTGTTTTTCTTAAGTAGTTGTCAGGGGAGTAAATCCCAGTCCTTTCTGAACAGCTGTTACCATTACTGTAAGTTTTTTTTTTGTGCATTCACAACATCTAAGCTTCTTTCTTTCCTTCTTTCTTTGTTTTGCTCTTGTACATTGTTTCCATGATCCAGTACCTGTTAATGACCGGCTAGAGTCCACATCTTGTGTCTGGTAGGTAGCCCACAGAGCCAGTGCATTGTGTCTTGGTACATAGCCACCAGCCATGCATTGTGTCTTGGTAGGTAGCATCACTGACACAGTGCATTGTGTCTGGTAGGTAGCCCACAGAGCCAGTGTATTGTGTCCTGGTAGTAGCCACAGAGCCAGTGTATTGTGTCCTGGTAGGTAGCCCACAGAGCCAGTGCATTGTGTCCTGGTAGGTAGCCCACAGAGCCAGTGCATTGTGTCCTGGTAGGTAGCCCACAGAGCCAGTGCATTGTGTCTTGGTACATAGCCCACACAGCCAGTGCATTATGTCTTGGTAGGTAGCTCACTGACACAGTGCATTGTGTCCTGGTAGGTAGCCCACAGAGCCAGTGTATTGTGTCCTGGTGGGTAGCCCACAGAGCCAGTGTATTGTGTCCTGGTAGGTAGCCCACAGAGCCAGTGCATTGTGTCCTGGTAGGTAGCCCACAGAGCCAGTGCATTGTGTCCTGGTAGGTAGCCCACAGAGCCAGTGCATTGTGTCCTGGTAGGTAGCCCACAGAGCCAGTGCATTGTGTCCTGGTAGGTAGCCCACAGAGGCAGCGCATTGTGTCCTGGTAGGTAGCCCACAGAGCCAGTGCATTGTGTTGGGAGATGTTATTTTTGGCCTGTAATGTACCGTATTTTTCGGACTATAAGACGCACCGGACCATAAGACGCACCCCAAATTTTCAGAAGGAAAATTGGGAAAAAAAAATAATGTGTCAAATGGGGGTCCGTCTTACAGTCCGAATTTAGCTTACCACTGTGTGGGGTGGTTGGGCACTGTGGGGTGGCTGTGTTATGTGGGGTGGCTGTGTTCTGTGGGGTGGCTGCGTTCTGTGGGGTGGCTGCGTTCTTGGGGTGGCTGCGTTCTCTGGGGTGGCTGCGTCCTGTGGGTGGTGCGTCCTGTGGGTGGCTGTTTCGTGGGTGGCTGTGTTTGTGGGTGGCTGTGTTCTGTGGGGTGGCTGTGTTATGTGGGGTGGCTGTGTTCTGTGGGGTGGCCAGGGTGGCCGTATACTCTTAAATCCAGTGGTGGCGGCGGCGCTCCCAATGCAGCTTGGCTGCGATGCGGTGATGGTGTCCGGGCAGCAGCGGGCCTCTGGGCTGCGTGGGGGGCTCCGCCGGCATCTCGTCCCAGCCGGAAAGCCCCCCCCCCGCAGCTGCGACGCGGTGCCGGCATGAGGAATGGCCGCCTGGGGCCTCCGGCAAGATGGCCGCCGCATACTCTCGTTCAAATCTCGGCAACGAGATCTCTTCCCGAGGACAAGATCTCGTTGCCGAGATTTGAACGAGAGTATGCGGCGGCCATCTTGCCGGAGGCCCCAGGCGGCCATTCCTCATGCCGGCACCGCGTCGCAGCTGCTGGGGGGCTTTCCGGCTGGGACGAGATGCCGGCGGGGCCCCCCACGCAGCCCAGAGGCCTGCTTGCTGCCCGAACACCACCACCGCACCGCACAACTTTGGATCGGGACCGCACACCGGAGGCACCGCGTCGCAGCTGCGGGGGGCTTTCCGGCTGGGACGAGATGCCGGCAGAGCCCCCCACGCAGCCCAGAGGCCCGCTGCTGCCCGGACACCACCACCGCATCGCAGCCAAGCTGCATTGGGAGCGCCGCCGCCACTGAACTTTCCGGTATGTTGCGACCATAAGACGCACCCCCATTTTCCCCAAAATTTTGGGGGAAAAAAGTGCGTCTTATGGTCCAAAAAATACGGTATGTACTTGTTACGTTCGCAGACTGCGGGTTTGTATGGTGCCTGGCGGACGATTGTTAGTATTTCTCCCGATACTCTCTGCACTGTGCAGACGTTGCCCCATATCCTGTTACATAAGAGGATAATGTGCCGGTGATGTATGGGGATGGTGCTGTACAATGTGCTCCGCGCTGTTTGTAATTATCATGAGGCTTATTGTAATTTATTTTTTAGTTG
>JARQOD010000006.1:37838707-37891597 GCA_033576555.1 Oophaga sylvatica
GGAAAATTAAATGTCACCCATTAAAAACAATAGATGCTGGCATTTAAATCAGAGGAGTAGACACTCCTATAAGTAAAGATTGAGACCAGCAACTTGATACAGGATAAATTGACTACTTATATTCATTAAGTGGCAATTATATGCCGAGGTGCAACAAATTGGAGGGGTATATATACACAAAGCAACCTCCAAGTGTTGTGAGAAGTCACCACGGAAGCACATATATATAACACACAATTATATTATGAGTGTGAATATAATGGGAGATAAAAAGAATATGGAACGATCTCACCATTCGTATGAAGAGGGAGCAGGAGCCTTTCTCAGGAACCAGATGTAAAACACCGGTAATGCATCCAACAGGAGGACAATTCCCTGTCACTCCCTAAGGGGCTATCAATAGACTAACCCCCAAGCTCCTGCCCTCACAAGGGCAGTCCACAACTAGCCATATGACAATATATGCCCTGCACTTTCCCTAGATGGGACACCCTCCAATTGGTTGCACCTCGGCATATAATTGTCACTTAATGAATATAAGTAGTCAATTTATCCTGTATCAAGTTGCTGGTCTCAATCTTTACTTATAGGAGTGTCTACTCCTCTGATTTAAATGCCAGCATCTATTGTTTTTAATGGGTGACATTTAATTTTCCACTAATATTTTATATTAGTTCTATTAAAAGTTATATTTTAAGTTCACTTTTGCTGTATATCCCTTATGTTTCGGTGAATCGGTCTATTTTTTCTCCAGCCGACACTGGAGTTTTGCTTTTTTCCTTCTTCCAAGAGCCATAACTTTTTATTTTTCTGGCCATAAAGCAGTATAAGGGCTTGTTTGTTGCAGGACGAGTTGTACTTTTGAATGACACCATTCAAAAACGGGAAAAAACTGGAAAACGGGAAAAAAATCCAAAAGAATTAAAATTGCAAAAAAGAGTGCAATTCCACAATTGTTTTTTTAGTTTTTTTTTTTTATTTACCATGTACACTATATGGTAAAACTGACCTGACAATATGATTCATCGGGTCAGTACAAGTATGCAGAAACCAAAAGTGTATTTTTTTTCCATTTATCTGGTGAAAAAAAATTCAGAAATTTGTAAAAAAAAATAAAAATGTTGATTTGTCGCCATTTTCCGAGCATTTCCATTTCATCTGATCGTTTGTGCTATACATAGCAGTGGTTCAGCACTCCTATGTATAGCATAAATCGTGATCTATGAGAGAATCGTAATGACAGGATTTGTGAAGCGCTCCCGATCGGCAAGTGTTAAATGCCACTGTCAGTGATTGACAGAGATTTAACTGGTTAACAGCTGCGGGTGGACCTCCAATCCACCCGTGGTTGTTAGAGGCACAGGCACTTGATGGCTGATTAGTGCTGATCTAATTCTGTAACAATGGTTGCTTTTGCTTTAATACATGAGCAGCTGTAGAAACAGGGGAATTTCAATTGATAGATTTTTTTTCTACCTTGGAGAAAAGCTAGGTTGCTATTTAAATGGAAGCAGCTCTCGCTGATGGACAGGCAAGGGTCTTCAGACTGAACCTTGTAATTAGATTGCTTTTCAGCACGATCCTCTTCTAGCAGAACAGTGACGACCTAGACATAGAGACACATTAGTTTCAAAGTAGAAAAAATAAAAGCTATCAAATATTCAATTACAATAATATGTTGGCAAAGTTACGAAAATAATAAAAAAGAAAGTAAGAAGCTCATGTAACATGCTCAGAATATCAGACCAGACCAACCTGGCAGGCAGAACGAAGGAACATTGTCAGACGCTGAGTGTCCACCTTGGTGACAACCCCTATGTTTTGCACAGCATCATTTCTATGACCTGCAAGTTGTAAAGAAAATTATAAAACATAACCTGCTCTCCTCCCTAAACAACCAGCAGTTAAAACGCTATCATTATTATTAAAAGATAGGTCGTACCCAACATGTGTAGTGTGGATCCTTAGATTGTCACAGATTGCCCAAAAAAACGCTCTGCAGTGCGCTGCTCAGGAAAGCACAAGAGCCTGCGCAGAGAGCGGTGTACAAGCTCAACAGACGGTTTACGAGCCTGTACACCAACTGGAGGATGAACTCATAGGGGCCAATTCATTAGGACTGGTGTACCGCACTTAAAACAGGATTTTGGTTGCTTACCGTAAAATCCGTTTCTCGGAAGCCTTCATTGGGGGACACAGGAACCATGGGTGTATGCTGCTGCCACTAGGAGGCTGAGACTATGCACATAAAAAAAGTTAGCTCCTCCTCTGCAGTACACACCCCACCGTCTGGCAACAAGCTAATCAGTTAGTGAGAAAGCAGTAGAACAACATGATAGAAATAACAAACAGACAACTCAACTGTAACAATAGCACACCGAAGAAAGAACAGGAGTTGTAGAAAAAAACATGGGAAGGTGCTGTGTCCCCCAATGAAGGCTTCCGAGAAACGGATTTTACGGTAAGCAACCAAAATCCTGTTTTCTCTATCGCTTCATTGGGGGACACAGGAACCATGGGACGTCCCAAAGCAGTCCATGGGGGGGAAACCACAGAAAACTCTATTCCGATCAAAGAGCTTACCACTGCTGCCTGCAAGATCCTTCAGCCTAGGCTGGCGTCCACCGAAACGTAGGTAAGGACCAGTAAAACTTGGCAAACGTGTGGATGGAAGACCGGGTTGCCGATTGCAAAGTTGTAGGGCGGATGCCCCATGGTGTACCGCCCAGGAGGCGCCCACTGCCCGGGTAGAGTGGGCCTTAATCCCAGAGGGGGGGCGCTCTGTTGTTAACCAGTAAGCCTCCAAATTTGCAGACCTGATCCAGAGCGCAATCGTAGCCTTGGAGGCGTGCACCATCTGGATGACGGGTAGGAGATCCGACTTCCTAGAGGAAGCGGTCCTAGCAAGATAGATCTTTACTGCCCTGACCAGGACTAGCCTGTTCAGTGAATGCTCCGGAGAATGAGTCGGAGCTGGACAGAAGGAAGGAAGGACAAAGTCCTCAATCAGGTGAAAGTGGATACTGTTGTGAATGGGTTTGAGATGAGTTCTGAGCAGAGGCTCCCTCTGGTGGTTACAAGCGGTACTAGTGAAGATTGTGAGGACTGGGAATCAGGTGTTACTGACTGGTCTTATATAAGGGAGTCATTTTCCCATCAGGGTTGCCGGTGATCAATTGTTCTGGTCTGAATCCTTCTTTCCAGTTTCCCTTGTAGCCTGCTGTGTCGTGTCTGCATCTCCTGCTATCAGATAAGACATTTTCTTCTTTTGTGTTTGTGCTATATTTTTGCATTTTGTCCTGCACTCCTGTGGGGGCCTTCTGGGTCCCCTCCGGGGGCTTTTGCCCTCTCAGTTTGGTTCAGCCACTGAGTTTTGTACTTTTGCTTTTTTCCAGTTTTTTCAGTGGCTGCTGTTTTGATTTTGTTACACCAGAGAACTAATTTAGGTGGTAGAGGTCGTGTGATCTCAGGTGATTTTGAAATTAGTAGAGTTGGTGCTTTTCAGGGTTTTCTGGGATTGCAGTAAGTACCCTTCCTATCCTTTTCTATTTAGATAGTTTGGGCCCCAGCGTTTGCTCATTCTATTTTCTTTCTGTGTCAGTATTTCCTCTTGTCTAACCGCCATTACATGTTTTGGGGCTTTCTATTATCTTTGGGGTTCTGCTCCGGGGCAGATAGCTTTCCTATTTCTATCTTTAGGTGTAGTTAGTTTCTCAGGCTGTGACGAGGCGTCTAGGACCAACGTAGGAACGCTCCACGGCTGCCTCTAGTTGCGGTGGTTAGTCAGGGTACTGCAATCTCATAGATTCCAACTGCTCTGGTGTATTGCTTTTTTTTTACCTGCACTCCTCAGCTACCATAACATAACAGGATACCACTTTGGGAAGGAAAGAAGGTGGAGGCTGCAACACCACCTTATCCTGGTGAAAACCCTAGAGGGAAAGTTTTGACTTGAGAACGGGACAAAGGACTTGTGAAAGAGGATAGAGAGAGCTGATACCTGCCCCTTTAGAGAACTAAGGGTAAGGCCAGCATCAAGTCCTGCTTAGAGAAGGGCCAAAATGGAGGGAAGCGACAAAGACATTGACCATCGCCAGGGGACTTCTGGTCCCTCCTTGGTGATTGACGTATGCCACCGTTGTGGCAATGTCCGTCTGAATTCTGACCGGCAGACCACTGAGAAGCGGTTTCCCAGTGATGGAGGAAGAGAAGGATGGCCCTGATTTTGAGGATCATAGAAAATTCCAGCATCTTCATGGAAGCAATTACTAAGCGGAGGACTCTATCCTGAAAAGTCACATGTGGACTCTCGGGTTCAGAAACTGGAGATCCAGAATGGGCCGAACCACGCCACCCCTCTTTGACACAACAAACAGGTTTGAACAGAAACCTGTGAAGCATTCTTGTTTCGGTATCGGAACGATAACCCCCGTACTGAGAAGGGAGGCGATGGACGCAAGAAACCCGAAACCAGAGCGGGATCCCTTGGAGGACGGGAGTCGAATAACCGATCTCAGGGGCGCGAAGTGAACTCAACCTTGTATCCTGAGGATACTACGTCCCTGACCCAATGCGTCCTCCGCCGAGGCGAGCCAAACGTCCCTGAAAAAAGAAACAGGTAACAACCACCTGGCTTGGGAGATACGCTGGGCTCTGGATCCAAGTCATGCCTAGGAAGACCTGCCACGTGCGGTCCTGGTGGACCTTCCGTGGAAGCTATGAGGATGCCAGGAAGGACTGGGCCTGAAGGAAGCCTTCTTCCTGACCTGACAGGTCTGCGGCATGCGCTGACCGGAGGGATCCTTTGTCACCGCAAAACGGTGAAAGGGCCGAAAGGAGCGGAACTGCCATTTCAGAGGAGGCCTGCGAGGTTCGGACTGAGGAAGGAGATAACTCGTGTCTCCAGTTGCCTCCTTAATGATCTAGTCCAGTCGTGGAGCCAAACAGGTAGTCTCCCTGGAAGGGAGACAGGTAAGCGACTTCTTCGATGAAAGGTCCGCTTGCCATGCTTTGAGCCAAATGTTCGTACGGATGGCCCCCATATTGCCAGGTATGTCCCAGCATAGGGAATCTGGTCTGCAAGGACGGCAAGCTCGCTCGGTGGAACTCCCGCAATGAAGCTCTCACGCAGTTGTTTTGCCCATCTGGTTATGGCCTTTGGCAGAGGCAAGGGCCAGGCATAATGTAGAAGCCACCGTTTCAAAGGCTGATTTTTCCAGTGATCCTATAATTCTCTCATTGGAATCCTTGAGGCAAGCTGCATTAGAAGGTGGGAGGACTGTGTTGGTGGACAGTCTGGAGACTGGTGGGTCCACAGCAGGAGAAGGCGTCCAGTTAGCGGTGAGCTCAGGGGAGAAGGGGTATAGGATGCCGAGGCGCTTCCCTCTTTGAAAGCGTCTGGTTGGATTGTCCCTTTCCCTCTTGAGTATCTCCACAACTTCAGCGTGTGGGACAAAGACCTTGGAAGTTAGTTTTGACCGTCTAAACGAAACCGCCTGATCTGCGGGATTCGTAAAGGTACCTTTGATGCCTAAGGTCTGGTTGACCGCTACAATCAGGTACTGCACCATATCTGTATGCTGGAGGCCTGTTCTGGATCCAGGTCCGACTCATGTTCTTAAGGCGCGTCCGAAGATGCCTCGTCTGATTCAGGAGAGGAGGATCCGGAAGAGGGATCTCGCCGAGAAGGATCAGCCGGTGGACTTAGACCAGTGCTCTTGTCTGGGCCTCATGAGCCTGAGTTGGAAGGGCCCGGCGGAGAAACCTGTGATCCGCTGGAGACTGCGGGAGCTGAAAATAGGCAAACTGTCTATCATGGACACCAGGGTCTGTGGCACCCTGGTGAAATCCACAACAGACTGCGACAGAGAGGGAGCACATCCCAGGATAGGGGTCTCCGACTTGCCTGGGGCAGCAAAGGGACTCCTGGTGGTGGGTACCGTGGGGTGCTGCAGGCGTGGCAGCGGGGAAAGGCTGATCTGAAGGGAGTCTGCCAACCCCAGTAGAGGAAGAAGAGGAAGCTAGAGGACAAGCAAGCACTCCTTTGTGCTTAGGCCAGGTGAGAAGACCCACTAACCTCCACTAATTGCCAGAAGGCTAGGGGACAGAAAAGGAGGCAGAGGAAAGTGTCAGATCTGCAGGGCAGATATCTTGTAGCAGACAGGCATGCAGAGCTTCTGAGAGGAGTCGTCCGAGTGCAGAAAACCGGGAGATGCGTCTAGCAGGGTACCTGGCTGGTGGAAAAAAAACGCGCTGCCGCAGGGTCCGGAGGAGCAATATGGCGGCGGCTCCAGCCTACAATGTAGGCTGAGAGTAGTGGGCGGGGCCTCATGCCGCTCCGGAAAGAGGAGAGGGAGAAGACGGGCGGGAAAAAAGCCCGCCCGGAAACGCTGAGAAAAGGGGGGGCGGAGCCGGCGCTGTAACTAGGCCCGAAAAGAAGCCGGGACCTAAATTACAGGCAGTGACCGCTGGAGCAGGGGGAAAAAAGGGGAGAGGGCGCCGAGGACTGCGTAGCGGCGCCAAAATGTCTCCACGGCGGTAGAGATGTCCCAGCTGGAGAAGAACAGGAGAGTGCTGCTGGCCGGGGTGCCGCTCTAGCGGTATACCGAGGCGGCACCGTATGCAGGGGAGGAACGCAAATGGCGACGGCTGCAGCCCCAGAGAAAAGGAGCAAGGACGGGCGGGAGAAAAGCCCGCCCGGAAGACTGAAGAACAGGGAGAGGAGCTGGCGCCGGAGGTAGGCCCGGAGTGAAGCGGGGGCCTCGATTAGAATCTGCGGCTGTTGGCAGGGGGGGGGGGGCGCGGCGCAGAGGTCACCAAAAAAAGCCCCCTGCAGCGGCAAACAGTGCGCCTAGAGCTGGCAGGTGGCCCCAGCAAGGAGGCTCCACCTGGGAACCAAAGGGGCTTCGGATCCCCGAGAAAAGAGGGGGGGGGCCTGCAGAGAGAGTGCTGTGGCGCCATAGGGCGCCTGGAGCTGCAGGGAACCCAAGGAAGGGCCTGAACGTTATGCTCCCCTTACTCCGCGCATCTCTTTTCTTTTCTCCTTATTCCTTTTTCTCGTCTACTTTTCGTCTGTCTTCTGTTCCTATTGGAAAAAAAGGAACCATACCTCGAACGAGGGTCGGACGTCCGAAAGTCAGTTGTGGGACGTCCGTGTCTCTCTATCCGACAGGCTCTGGTTGAAGAGTAGGTGGGAGACGGACGCAGGCCCGGGTCTTCCTGCTTTGTCCTGATCACCTAAACACACGTCCATGTAAGGGATCCTTGGGGTCCTGCCAAATAACAGACGTATGAGGATACGGGGTGGCAGTACACGCCGTACTCAGTCTCTGCGTGGGAGTACAGTAGTAACTGTTCACACTGTATCCCTCCGGAAAACCTGAAAAGGAACGACACACATTAGGTAGATATGGGTCTCCAGAGAGACCTGTGTCCACCTCCTACTGACACTAAGCTAAAACTGATTAGCTTGTTGCCAAACGGTGGGGTGTATACTGCAGAGGAGGAGCTAACTTTTTTTATGTGCATAGTGTCAGCATCCTAGTGGCAGCAGCATACACCCATGGTTCCTGTGTCCCCCAAAGAAGCGATAGAGAAAGAGGTTGTCCACTACTATATCACTGATAACCCATCCTCAGGATAGGTCTTCAATGTCTGATCAGGGTCCAACATGTGGCAACCCCACAGATCAGCTGTTCTCGGTGCCAACCGGACGGAAATGCTCAATTGCAGAGCTGCTCAATCTTCTGATAGTGGCGGCGTACTTGACATCTGCCTCCTATTGATTTGAATAGGAGGCGGATGTCCAGTACCCGGCCGCAATTGAGCAGTTCCGGCCGGCGGCAGCCACCAGCACCAAGAACAGCTGATCAGCGGGGGTGCCGGGTGTTGCACCCCCAACGGTCAGACATGAAGGACCTAAGGATGGGTCATCAATGATAAAGTAGGGTTCAACCTCTTTAAAGAATTCAGCCCCACCATTCGCCGCACCAGAAATACTACCTACTCCAGTCCTAGACTGGAATAGCATTTTCGGATTACAAAACACTAGTATTTTTCAGGAATTTTACAAGCATGTGTTGCCACTAATAATAATGACTCTTCCCCAGCTCCACCCATTCTGATGGAGCGGATTCACACTGGGGTAAAGATGCCAAAAGTCACAAAATTTGCAACTTCACAAAGCTTTTACACAAGCTTTCTGGCATAAAAGCCTTGATGAAATCATCCCCATCTCTATTTAGTTTGTACACGTCACGCTGCACACAATCAGGCAGAAGATCAATGAGCAGCCCACTACTTTTCAGCGACAGCCGAAGAGCTCAAGACCTGGAACCACACCGATCTGCTACTTGTTAGATGGTACCTAAATAACAAATGATAGATACTCTATATAAGTGTACAAGGTACTACAGGGAGGCTGCACGAACCTCTATCAGGCCATATGCACCTATCCACGTACATAACGTGAACAACACATGACAAAGAAGATTGATCAGCGGGATTCTAACCATCCTCAAAAAGTCCTTGTTCTCACTGAAGAAGTGGCTGTGCACTTTAATTATAGGTTAAGTATTATTTTAAATTTCTTCTAACATGCAAGAGAAATGTGAAAAAAAAGTTTGATCTGTACTGAAATCCCTCTAAGTCACTAAAACAATGGGGTGGGTGAGGAATTAGACTGCCGTAATAGAAGTGGGAAAAATCCAGCAATCCCAAATAGACAAAAAAAAAAGTTAAAACTTCACATTTAATAAAGTATTAAAAAAAAAAAAAAACATGAAAGAGGAAAAAACAGTGGAGTAAAAAAGGGGGTCGGGGGGGTGGGGTGGACTATAAAATACATATAAGTGACGAGTTTCAAACCACACCGAAGAAAATGAATTTTAATCGATGTTACCTCCACACACAACAGCGCCCTCCCTGGATGCTGGGTCCACTTTTCTTCAAAATCTACTTCTTCAGTCTGAATTTCTCGGTCTACAGCATCTTCGTTGCACTGAACATAAGCCTGAAATAATGAGATAAGTGGCTGAGATTTTTCATTATAAACGCCGGCATTTCCTGGTGTTTACAATATATCACAAGCTCAGTATGAACCTTCAATCATTTTTTTTATACCTGCTATTACTAAATACCTGCTTTGTATTGGTCTTTCCGAAATTCCGGATGTACATTTCATACTCTTTCACAGGAGGCAGATCCAATAAAGAAAAAGTGGAGGAAAAATCTAGGTCGATGAGTCGGAGGATTTCTAAGCTGCGTATTCTTAGGTAAAATAATAATATACAAAATATATTTAATGTACAGCTGGAGACAATATAAAGCCAAAGTAGAAGTAATGCAAAACGTGGAAATTGTCTGACAGATTTGTACAGTGACTTCATAATCATTGCATAGGAATCTGATAGCTAAGACTTTATCCACATCCAAACAATAAGGTTGCATTTTCTGTTACCTTTGCAGACATATGCACTGCACCTAAATAGTACAGGATCTCCTCAAATATTTTCATTTACTTAGTCTCTCTATGGGACTTTCAGTTTTTTTACTTTGATTGCAGGTATAATGCATTGCAGCTCTTCTCGTGCTGCTCAGCTGTCAGTGGGCACTGAACTGTCACTGCGAGTTTACACGCAGTGACAGCTTAACGTCATGATGAACATAGCACGTCATGGTGCGGAAACTGACATGGTTTCTCACGGTACTAGTGGTGACTAGAGTTGAGCGAATTTGTTCGGGTTCACGCTTATTCAGCAAGCTATAGCGCTTACCGAATAAGCTACAGCGGGAACCCAGATACATGGAGCGCGCCAGGCTGATCGGCGCCGCAGCTACATGTGTCGCGGCTGTGTCACAATGGAGAGCTCAACACACAGGCTGAGCAGTTGCATCATGCCATGTAATCAAGATGTAGCAGAGCCGGACTTTTTCCTGGGACAAACGGATTGTCATCGTACAGGTGGGGAATATGGTGTTTTATTATTTTCATTTTTACAGTAATTAATGGGAAAATGAGGGTAGGGTGGGTTTATTAAAAATAACAGAGTATGAGTCTTTCTTTCAATTACAAGGACTTTTTTTCCCACTGTATTATTTTTTTTGAATATGATTATGGGGTTAGTAATGGGGATATCTTATAGACACCTCTCCATTACTAACCCCTGGGCTTGATGTCAACAGCCATAAAACAGCTGATATAAACCCCAACCCTATTACCAAAGAAGAAGAAGAGTGAGGCCAAGTGCCAAATTTAGCGCATCTTATGGATGCGCCATTTCTGGGGTGGTTGAGGACTAATGTTGGTAACTGATATTTCCCCCCCCTGGGCAATATCCCTGGCCCCTTCCCAGGCTATTAATATCAGCCCAGAGCTGTCTATTTAGCCTTTGCTGGTCAGAATTTATAGGTGGACCCTAAGTAATTTTTTTTCTGGGGTCCTCCATAAACTAACCAGTAAAGGCTAAGCAAACAGCTGTGAGCTGCTATTGATATCTTGGGAACCTTTTGGGATATTGTCCCCTTTCCCACATTATTAATATCAGCACCCATCCGTGGGCTTTCCCTCTCCTGCTTATGAAAATTACGTGGAAGCCCATGCCATTGTATTTTTATTATTTATTTTACACACAATGTACACAGCAGGTGCTGAATACAATTCCCATCATTGTCGTCTGGTCTCGCTAATCTTAGGCGACAATCTTATGCGAACTGTACTGCTTTTCCCAGTCATCGGTACGTGTCACACTGATGACACACGGATGTCATCCATGTGCCATCAGTGTGCATGTGTGCGGGACGTTTAGCGGCCCGTGCTGCTGACATGTCAGCATATTTTGCCCATGGACACATGGTCAGTGGAAACACCCTGACATGTGCACAGATCCATTCATTTGAATAGGTCTATGTGTGTAAGAGTCTCCGGTACATGTGAAAACTGTCACCACACATACTGGAGACACTGACATGTGAAGGAGGCCTAAGAAAGCCTCAGCAAGGACATCTAGACAATGCCAAAACTAGTTGCTGCTAAGTGCTTAAAAGTGCTCATATCTACGGCTCGCTCACCCAACTACGAGCTCCTCCTCCCAATTACGGGCTCCCTCTCCCCACTATGGGGCTTCCTCCCCAACTACGGGATTCTCTCTCTACAAGGCTCACTCTCTCACCAGTGGGGCTCCCTCTCCCAACTAAAGGGCTCTCTCTCTCCTCTCCCTACTAAAGGGCTCCCTCCACCAACTACGGGCTCCATCTCCCTACTACGGGATCCCTCCCCAAAGAACGGACGCCCTATCCCTACCACAGGCTCCTTCTCTCTATTAAGGGCTTCCACGCCCAACTACGGGCTTTCTCTCCCAACTATGCAAGGTGAATTTTGCAAAGAACCCCGTTTGCTTTCTATTTGTCCTTTTTTAGCAGGATGACAGTTATAAAGTCCTCTTCTCCCACAAACTATTTGGTTAACAGTCATAAATACATACTTCTGCTTGTTTGAGATTTGGCCACTAACTTGACGCTTTTTTGCAGATCCAAAATCTATAAATGTTCCTCGCTGAGAACTCCTTCTTGGAGTGGAATTTCGCCCTAAAAATACAGATAAGAAAGTTTTTTGAGTACAATAGTCAAAAACTGTCTGCACTGTTTGACACACTAGTAGCAAACTATAAAACCCTAACAATGGGGGATTCATGATTTTGACAAGAATTACGGTGCACGTGTGTTAGTTGTTTGCTGTAAAAGTTTTTGATTTTTATCATGCTGGCATCAAATTTTATATAGAAAGCCGCCTTGACGAAAATATTTTCTATGAAGATTTACGCTTGCTAAGGGACTGCAAAAATTGCAATAATTATTTGCATGATTAAAAATGGAGCCAAAGAACAAAATGACATATTGTACACGTCAGAATGGTTCCAGGGAGAGCAGTGTCATGTCTACAAGACTTTTTGCACCTGAATAACATGGATTTGCATTTTTAATAAGCCATGTAAATATGGAGACTATGTTAATAGGAAAATCCCTTTAAGGCAAAGGTGCACTACCTACGGCCAGGGGACCACTTGCAGCTCTTGATGAAATTCTGTAAGGTCTTCAATTTTCTGGTCGCTGCCCACATGCATTGTTCACATCAAAAAGAAGAGTAGTCGAGCTTGGGTGGCATTGGGGTTGATATTTTTGGTGCACTGTGCGGCTATTTGTAGGAACCCTCATATAGAAAGTATAGAGATCCCTACTCCTTTCTAGGGAGCCACACATCACTGGGGTGGCCATTTATGAGTGATGGTCTCTTTAGTGAGGCTTGATGTAGTGTTATGTAGTGTAGTGTTATGTACATAAACTACACTGAACAATGCTGTATCCATGATCGCTTCCTTTTTGGAGCACAGATGAGATGATCCTTTGTGTGGAAGTCCTGGAAATGGACCCTGCACCTATTTTATGGCATCAAATACCTGTTAATTTTTTTTTCAGCCCCCTGACAATCTGGCCCTTGATCCAGAAAAGGCGAATCCCTTGAGGTTAACCAAAACTAAAGAAACAACCCCCCCCCACAAAAAAAAAAAAGGATCAACCTTCAGTGCTTGGATCATCATCCTGAGGATCGCGTGCCTTGTGTCTATAAGCAGATGGGATGGCCGTTACGCTTTCGTTCTCCAGGAGCATGGCCTTCTGAATCTCCTCTACTTCAGCATTTTTGGAGATTTCTTTGGGTTCCAGTGTTTTGTCTGCAGTCTTCACCTCTTCGCTTCCATCTTCGAAATCATCATCGTAATCCTAAAAAAAGAGGTATGTTCACGAGTAATAGATCACAAACAATTAAGATGACCTTTTTATATAGCTCAACTTTTTGGCTTTTATAACATGTTTTAATTTGAAAGCAGACCCAAGTGCCTCCTACAGACACTAAGCAAGAACTGGGACAATCTGAGCCAGCAGGAGGGTGTATACTGCAGAGGAGGAGTTAATCTTTCTATGTTCACTTAGTGTCCTCCTACTGGCAGCAGCATAACACCCATGGTTCTGTGTCCCCCAATGAGGCGTAGGAGAAAAGAGTTTGTCACTGATGGACCCCCATTGTTAATGACTTCAAAGCCTCACTAAAATAAAGACAATGCATGCTCCAGTGATGGTGGTGCCATTAATCCCGGCGGGTAATGTAATACTTGTTTAGTCATGGGTCTAAAGCAGTCAATCAGCGGCCGATGATTGGCTGCACAATCGTTACGATACTGTCATAGTGAACGTCCACTCTGAAGGATACTGATGAGCTGCAGCCAATCAACAACCGCTGAATTGCTGCAGCAAACCCATGACAACAATGTGACAGACGGGAAATACGGCGCAGTTGAATACCCATTGTTTTTATTTTTAATGGGGTCCTCAGGTGCTTAAAAATGGACAAGTAATGGACAACCCCTTTAAGTCAAGTTACTCACTTCAAAGTCTTCTTCATAGTTCGTGGACTCATTGTATGCTGTATTGGTGTCAATTTCCTTTAAATAAAAAAAAAAATTAAAAAGTGAAATCCTGGAATTTAAAATCATTTTCCAGGCATAAGATATTGATAATCTAGCCTTAGAATAGGTAATCAATTTCAGATCAGTGTGGGTCAGACATGTGGCACAATCTGCAGAGCCAGGAGACCATAAATTCGTCCACTGTATAAAGGCCATTCTCAGGCGCTGCAGCAAAAAAAAAATGCTTTAACGCTTACTGAATGTCTCTACAATTAAATGATGCTTAGTATGACTGACAATGTTGATTTACCTAACTGGGAAGAAAACTGTACGCTTATGAATATTACCATAGTCTCAGAAAGGCTTCACTCACTGGGTACAGGTATACAGTCATGGCCAAAAGTTTTGAGAATGACACAAATATTAATTTTTACAAAGTCTACTGCTTCACTTTTTCTAATGGCAATTTGCATATACTCCAGAATGTTATAAAGAGTGATCAGCTTAACAGCAATTACTTGCAAAGTCAATATTTGGCTAGAAAATGAACTTTATCCCCCAAAACACATTTCAACATCATTGCAGCCCTGCCTTAAAAGGACCAGCTAACCTCTTTTCAGTGATTGCTCCATTAACACAGGTGTGGGTGTTGATGAGGACATGGCTGGAGATCAATCTGTCATGACTAAGTAAGAATGACACCACTGGACACTTTAAAAGGAGGCTGGTGCTTGGCATCATTGTTTCTCTTCTGTTAACCATGGTTATCTCTAAAGAAACACGTGCAGTCATCATTGCAATGCACAAAAATGGCCTAACAGGGAAGAGTATCGCAGCTAGAAAGATTGCACCTCAGTCAACAATCTATCGCATCATCAAGAACTTCAAGGAGAGAGGTTCCATTGTTGCCAAAAAGGCTCCAGGGCGCCCAAGAAAGACCAGCAAGCGCCAGGACCGGCTCTTAAAAGTGTTTCAGCTGCGGGATCGGGCTACCAGCAGTGCAGAGCTTGCTCAGGAATGGCAGCAGGCAGGTGTGAGTGCATCTGCACGCACTGTGAGGCGGAGACTCTTGGAGCAAGGCCTGGTCTCAAGGAGGGCAGCAAAGAAGCCAGTTCTCTCCAGAAAAAACATCATGGACAGACTGATATTCTGCAAAAGGTACAGGCAGTGGACTGCTGAGGACTGGGGTAAAGTTATTTTCTCTGATGAATCCCCTTTTCGATTGTTTGGGACATCAGGAAAACGCCTCATTCGGAGAAGACAAGGTGAGCGCTACCACCAGTCTTGTCTCATGCCAACTGTTAAGCATCCTGAAACCATTCATGTGTGCGGTTGCTTCTCAGCCAAGGGAATCGGCTCTCTCACAGTCTTGCCTAAAAACACAGCCATGAATAAAGAATGGTACCAGAATGTCCTCCAAGAGCAACTTCTCCCAACCCTCCAAGAGCAGTTTGGCGATCAACAATGCCTTTTCCAGCATGATGGAGCACCTTGCCATAAAGCAAAGGTGATAACTAAATGCTCAGGGAACAAAACATAGAGATTTTGGGTCCATGGCCTGGAAACTCCCCAGATCTTAATCCCATTGAGAACTTGTGGTCAATCATCAAGAGACGGATGGACAACCAAAAACCTAAAAATTCTGACAAAATGAAAGCATTGATTGTGCAAGAATGGACTGCTATCAGTCAGGATTTGGTCCAGAAGTTGATTGAGAGCATGCCAGGGAGAATTACAGAGGTCCTGAAGAAGAAGGGTCAACACTGCAAATATTGACTTGCTGCATTAACTCATTCTAACTGTCAATGTAAGCTTTTGTTACTCATATGTTTGCAATTATATTTCTGTCTGTGATAAAAACATCTGTCAAAACACACATAAAAACCAGAGCGCAGCAGATCATGTGAAAATATAATATTTGTGTCATTCTCAAAACTTTTGGCCATGACTGTATGTTAAAAGGATAATTAGTCCATTATTCGGACAGCCCCTCCTCAATCACCATGTTTTCCCAAGGGTGAGAAGGTCACTGGTAAAATACGAGATACGAGGGGCTTTCATTAAAGATTTCCCCTGACCCACTTCTATTTATCACAGAAACTGCACATGTGTAATGATACAAGCCTCTATAGGTTACGCGTTAATTTGCAACTCAGGACTGATAACAGTCTTGATTTTACAGGCGCTGTAGTGGTGTGAGGTTTGATAATGGACCCAGTGGAATACAGAGCAGTCATCAAGTTCCTTTACTTGAAAGGCCGCACACCAAAGCAGACATTCGATGAGATGAAAGAGGTTTATGGTGACCATTCCCCATCATATGATGTAGTCAAGAACTGGCATCGTCAATTCAAATGTGGTCGGACTTAGGGTGCAAACCGCTCAAATTCCAGGGCGACCCCACTTTGCTATTGATAAACGCACCATCCAGCAATTTATGGTCGCCATTTTGGAAAATTGCAGCATAACCGTTTGCCAACTAGCCCAAAATGTCAAGATCAGTGTGAGGTCCGTGGTAAAATCATCCAAGACCATCTTCACATGCATAAGGTATCCGCTCGCTGGGTTCCCCGGCTGCTCACACCTCACACGATGTGCCATGAAAACCAGGAGGACTTTTTCAACAGACTGATCACACAGGATGAAAGCTGGGTCCATCACTATGATCCTGAGACAAAAGTCCAGTCGATGCAATGGAAGCATCATGACTCACCACATCCAAAGAAGGCATGTGCCCAACACTCGGCAGGCAAGGTCATGCTCACAGTATTTTGGGACCATTACAGAGTAGTATTGATGGATTTCCTAGCAAAGGGTACCATGATCACTGGGGCATACTATGCTTCACTGCTGCGGAAATTTCGGGAGGCCATCAAAACCAAGAGACGTGGCATACTCACCAATGATGTCCGCCGCCTTCTGCAAGACAATGCATCAGTTCACAACTCATATGTTGCCCAAATGGAAGCATGCTCCTGTGGCTTTGAAATTCTACCGTCTTATTCACTTGACCTGGCACCATCGGACTTCCACCTCTTTCCAACAATTAAGTTTTTTTGAAGGGCAAGCATTTTCCAGATGATGAGACTCTGATTTCCGAAGTCACAACGTGGCTTTTGGTGCAAACTCTCGACTTCTATAAGCGAGGTGTTTACAGTTGCTTAAAGAGTTGGGAGAAGTGTGTGTCCCTAGGTGGCACCTATGTAGAGAAGGATTAATAACTGTGCCAAGTTTCATTGCTGTTAGGAAGTGGGTCAGGGGAATTCTTTAATGAAAGCCCCTCGTATGTGTCAATCAGGTTGTTAGCCTCAGCGATATGAACCTGTAAAAATGATCCAGCACACTAAGTGCTGAGAGGGGTTAATCAATGAGTGCTGGTTTTCTGTGAATAGTGAAGAGTGGGTAGGAGGCTGTTCACCATATCTCCACCCCACAGGGTGTGGCCCAGAATGTAAATGTGGAGCCTTTGGACTCATTCAATGTTCGGTGTGTCTGGAGACGTGATCTGTTGAGCTGTGCTCATGTTAAAGAGAACTAAACCGTGTTTTTTTTTGCCATGAGCTGGCGGATCCCTGCAGACACGCAAACTTTACTGTACTCTATTTTGTTTTCCCCATCATGCCAGAAAGTCAGTGTTTATTTACTTAACTGTGCACTAGTTTATGCAGTACATTTATCCTGTGACTATCTCTTTGAGCAGCGGTAGTAACATAACACTTGTACTCATCTCCGGTGTCGGCGGTGTTCCAGTGGTGTCGTGACGGGTTCTCCTACTGAATGTGCCACATTGTTATGTCAC
The DNA here is from genome assembly GCA_033576555.1 of Oophaga sylvatica. NCBI lineage: Eukaryota > Metazoa > Chordata > Amphibia > Anura > Dendrobatidae > Oophaga > Oophaga sylvatica. The sequence goes on from JARQOD010000006.1 coordinate 37,855,964, forward strand.
ACGATCCTTGTGTCCAATAAGCACTGGCTTTCCTCTTCTGAAATATCAGATATGAAGAGGTAGTAAGCGGCCAGCTGCAGAACTGACTTCCTCTTGATTTCTGATTTGTCCAAAATGTGAGGAGAGTAAAGCCAGTGCTTATTGAGTACAAGGATGGCGTGACATAATAATGTGAAACGATAATTGGGAGAGTCTGTGCTGACATTGATGGAACAGCGCTGACACCGGAAGTGAATATAAATGTTATTATTTTACTGGGGGGAAATACGCTGATTGAGAAGGGGTTTTCTGAGTATTGGAAAACCTGTTTAAAGAAGTCCTGAAGCTTTACACAATGCATGCTTCCTACTGATCTATCAAACATAAAATGACAGTGTGTGTGGTGCTTGAATAGTTTGCCTGGAGCAAAAAGCTTTCCTCACACAAATGTTTATTCTGCGGTATGCTAAATTCTGATCCAACCCCAGGAAGCACAAATAAAACTATGCAAAATGGGAGAAGAACTGTCCTGGATTGGTTTAAAATTCACTTTGAAAACCAAAGAAAGAAAATAGCAGTAGAGGCATGGTGCTTATCTGGCCGCCTCGCTGCTGCTTCAAAGAATCTCGTCCGCCACTGCAATTATGTCCAAAGGGCAGATATTTCTCCTTTTAAGACGATGAACAATAATTTGTCACTCAGTCTCTGGCTCCATCAGACTGACTTTATCTTTTAGGCAACAGACTTTTTGTTAAAAACTTTAACAATATATATATATATATATATATATATATATATATATATATATATACACATACACTGCTCAAAAAATAAAGGGAACACTCAAATAACACATCCTAGGTCTGAATGAGTGAAATATTCTCATTGAATACTTTGTTCTGTACAAAGTTGAATGTGCTGACGACAAAATCACACAAAAATCATCAATGGAAATCAAATTTATTAACCAATGGAGGCCTGGATTTGGAGTCACCCACAAAATTAAAGTGGAATGTAATGTCCTTAAAATAAGTCAAAATGATGCTCACGTGCCTGTATGACCTCCCTACAATGCCTGGGCATGCTCTTGATGAGGCGGCGGATGGTTTCCTGAGGGATCTCTTCCCAGACCTGAACCAAAGCATCCGCCAACTCCTGGGCAGAATGTGGTGCAACGTGACATTGGTGGATGGAGCGAGACATGATGTCCCAGATGTGCTTAATCGGATTCAGGTCTGGGGAACGGGCAGGCCAGTCCATAGCTTCAATGTCTTCATCTTGCAGGAACTGCAGACACACTCCAGCCACATGAGGTCTGGCATTGTCCTGCATTAGGAGGAACCCAGGGCCAACCGCACCAGTCTCACAAGGGGTCTGAGGGTCTTATGTCATTGCCTAATGGCAGTCAGGCTACCTCTGGCGAGAACATGGAGGGCTGTGTGGCCCGCCAAAGAAATGCCACCCCACACCATTACTAACCCACTGCCAAACCGGTCATGCTGAAGGATGTTGCAGGCAGCAGATCGCACTCCACGGCGTCTCCAGACTCTGTCACATGTGCTCAGTGTGAACCTGCTTTCATCTGTGAAGAGCACAGGGTGCCAGTGCCGAATTTGCCAATCTTGGTGTACTGTGGCAAATGCCAAGCGTCCTGCACGGTGTTGGGCTGTGAGCACAACCCCCAGCTGTGGATGTCGGGCACTCAGACCATCCTCATGGAGTCTGTTTCTAACCGTTTGTGCAGACACATGCACATTTGTGGTCTGCTGGAGGTCATTTTGCAGGGCTCTGGCAGTGCTCCTCCTGTTTCTCCTTGCACAACGGCGGAGGTAGCTGTCCTGCTGCTCGGTTGTTGCCCTCCTACGGCCCCCTCTACGTCTCCTGGTAGCGCCTCCAGCCTCTGGACACTACGCTGACAGACACAGCAAACCTTCTTGCCACATCTCACATTGATGTTCCATCCTGGATGAGCTGCACTACCTGAGCCACTTGTGGGTTGTAGAGTCCGTCTCATGCTACCACGAGTGTGAAAGCACAACCAACATTCAAAAGTGACCAAAACATCAGCCAGAAAGCATTGGTACTGAGATGTGGTCTGTGGTCCCCACCTGCAGAACCACTTCTTTATTGAGGGTGTCTTGATAATTGCCAATAATTTCCATCTGTTGTCTATTCCATTTGCACAACAGCATGTGAAATTGATTGTCAATCAGTGTTGCTTCCTAAGTGGACAGTTTGATTTCACAGAAGTTTAATTTACTTGGAGTTATATTCTGTTGCTTAATTAAATGTTCCCTTTATTTTTTTGAGCAGTGTATATATACAACATGTTCCAAATTATTATGCAAATGATATTTTTCTCTGATTTTCCTAAGTGGTTGGTGCAAATGACAGTCAGTCTAATAAAAGTAATCACCCGTTAGAGTATACATCGAATTTTATTGAAGAAACCTCCCAATGATAACAGTATAATCTCCAAAATGAATAAAAACTCAAAATGCACTGTTCCAAATTATTAGGCACAGTAGAATTTCTAAACATTTGATATGTTTTAAAGAACTGAAAATGCTCATTTGTGGAATTTACAGCATTAGGAGGTCACATTCACTGAACAAAAAAGCTATTTAACTCCAAAACATCCTAACAGGCCAAGTTACATGCTAACATAGGAACCCTTCTTTGATATCACCTTCACAATTCTTGCATCCATTGAACTTGTGAGTTTTTGGAGAGTTTCTGCTTGTATTTCTTTGCATGAAGTCAGAATAGCCTCCCAGAGCTGCTGTTTTGAAGTGAACTGCCTTCCACCCTCATAGACCTTTTGCTTGATGATACTCCAAAGGTTCTCTACAGGGTTGAGGTCAGGGGAAGATGATGGCCACACCATGAGTTTATCTCCTTTTATGCTCAAAGCAGCCAATTACTCAGAGGTATTCTTTGCAGCATGAGATGGTGCATTGTCATGGAAGAAGATGATTTTGCTCCTGAAGACACGTTTCTGCTTTTTATACCATGGAAGAAAGTTGTCAGTCAGAAACTCTATATACTTTGCAGAGGTCATTTTCACACCTTCAGGAACCTTAAAGGGCCCTACCAGCTGTTTCCCCAAGATTCCAACCAAAAACATGACTCCTCCACCTCCTTGCTGACGTCACAGCCTTGTTGGGACATGGTGGCCATCCACCAACCATCCACTACTCCATCCATCTGGACCATCCAGGGTTGCTCGACACTCATCAGTAAACAAGACTGTTTGAAAATTAGTCTTCTTGTATGTATGGGCCCAATGCAACCGTTTCTGCTTGTGAGCACTGTTTAGGGGTGGCCGAATAGTAGGTTTATGCACCACAGCAAGCCTTAGAAGGATCCTACACCTTGAGGTTCGAGGGACTCGAGGCACCAGCAGCTTCAAATATCTGTTTGCTGGTTTGCAATGGCTTTTTAGCAACTGCTCTCTTAATCCGATGAACTTGCCTGGCAGAAACCTTCCTCATTCTGCCTTTATCAGCACAAACACGTCTGTGCTCAGAATCAGCCACAAATCTATTAACAGTACGATGATCACACTTAAGTTTTTGGGAAATATCTAATGTTTTCATCCCTTGACCAAGGCATTTCACTATTTGATGTTTTCAGCAGCAGAGAGATCCTTTTTATTTCCCATGTTACTTGAAAACTCTGGCCTGCTTAATAGTGTGGAACATCCAGTTTTCCTTTTATTGGGTTCACATAGCAAACTAATTATTACAGGTATCTGAGATTGATTTCAAGGATCTAAAGAACCCTGAGGCACAATACCATCAATGGGTTTCATTTACAGAAAAAAAACAAAAAACGCTATGACAAAACCAATTTGCATAATAATTTGGAACATGGTGTAATCTGCCTTTTTTGAGTGAAAAAGTTTATGTGCCCACATTTTAATGAGTAATATTACGATTTTTACCTAAAGCGACGACACGACATACGGTCAAGAAAAGGAAATTTTTGTGTACTCACCGTAAAATCCTTTTCTCCGAGACGCTCATTGGGGGACACACAGACCGTGGGTGTTATGCTGCTGCCACTAGGAGGACACTAAGCAATACATTAAGCACAAAAGATTAACTCCTCCTCCTGCAGTATACACCTCCTGTTGGCTCAATCCTGAACCAGTTCGGTGCCAAAGCAGTAGGAGCTCATAACAGAGTGCAATATGTCACAAATCAAATAACTACTTACAAATATACAACGAGGCTTCAAATAAACAAGGGTGGGAGCTGTGTCCCCCAATGAGCGTCTCGGAGAAAAGGATTTTACGGTGAGTACACAAAAATCTCCTTTTCTCCTTCGCCTCATTGGGGGACACACAGACCGTGGGACGTCCCAAAGCAGTCCCTGGGTGGGAAGCCATCAACAGATGGAGCCTCGTGAAAACTTATGCATACAAAACGCTTAACTGGTTAACGGTCAACTTACAGATGCGCAACAGCTGATTGCAGAATTTGCCTGCCAAGTGCCGCATCTGAAGAAACCTGAGCATGAATTTGATAATGCTTGACGAAAGTATGAAGACTGGACCAAGTCGCAGCCTTGCACACTTGTTGTGCCGAAGCATGGTGCCGAATGGCCCAGGAGGCCCCCACAGATCGAGTGGAGTGTGCCTTAATCCCAGCCGGGATAGGCTGACCTTTAACACGATACGCCTCTTGGATCGCAGAGCGAATCCATCTGGCTAACGTGGCCTTGGAAGCAGGAAGACCCTGTCTGCGTCCTTCCGGAAGCACAAACAGAGAAGGTGCCGTTCTTGAAATATACCTTCGGAGAGCTCTCACCAAATCCAAGGTGTGAAGAGCTTTTTCAGTACGGTGAATCAGCGCTGGACAGAACGAAGGCAAAACTATCTCCTCATTGATGTGAAAATCCGAAACGACCTTAGGCGTGAAAGAAGGAGACGTTCTAAGAACTACCTTGTCCTGGTGAAAAATAAGGAAAGGAGATTTACAAGATAAGGCTGCCAACTCCGATACCCGTCTGATAGAGGTAATCGCCACTAGGAAGACAACCTTCCAGGAGAGAAGCGATAAGGACACTTCAGACAAAGGTTCGAAGGGTGATTCCTGTAAGGCACTGAGGACCAAATTAAGGTCCCAAGGCTCTAAAGGCCTCTTGTAGGGCGGAACAAGATGTGACACTCCCTGGATAAAGGTCCTGACCTGAGACTTAGATGCGATCCGCCGTTGGAAAAGGACGGACAACGCAGAAATCTGTCCCTTGAGAGAGGAGAGAGCTAACCCTGAATCCATTCCTGTTTGAAGAAACTCTAGAATGGAAGGGATAGAAAACACCAAAGGGGAACGACCCTTGTCTTTACACCAAGAAAAAAATGTCTTCCAGACTCGATGATAAATGCGTGCGGAAGCCGGCTTCCTGGCATTGATCATTGTTGAAACCACGTTGTTAGAGAAACCAGCCTGACTTAAGATCCAGGCTTCAATGGCCATACCGTCAAATTCAGCGCTTTCGAATTGTGATGGTAAATTGGACCCTGTGAAAGAAGGTCCGGACGATCTAGTAATCTCCAGGGAACGTCTGCGACTAGACGCACTAGTTCCGCATACCACGGACGGCGAGGCCAGTCCGGAGCGACCAGAATGAGAGGAACGCCTTCCGCTTTGATCTTCCGAATCACCCTGGGGATTAACGGAAGAGGTGGGAAGATGTAAGGAAGGCGAAATTGACTCCAAGGGAGAACTAGCGCATCCGAGCCGATGGCTAATGGATCGCGTGATCGACTTATGAAAGTCTGAACTTTGGCATTCAATCTGGATGCCATGAGATCCACATCCGGAATTCCCCAACGCTGGCAAATGAGTTGAAACATTTCCGGGTGAAGGGACCATTCCCCTGAGTCTAAGCCTTGGCGACTGAGGAAGTCGGCCTCCCAATTGTCCACTCCCGGGATGTGAACCGCGGAGATGGGCGAGCGGTTTCCTCGGCCCAGCGCAGGATGTGCGATACCTCGAGCATAGCTGTTCTGCTCCGAGTGCCCCCCTGGCGGTTGATATACGCCACGGCCGTGGCGTTGTCTGACTGAATCCGGATGGGACGTCTGGCCAGTAGATGATGGAACTGCACGAGAGCTAACCTGATAGCTCTGATTTCCAGGATGTTGATCGGAAGACGGGTCTCTGATAGAGACCATCGGCCTTGAGCCGTGTGATGGAGGAACACTGCTCCCCATCCGAGGAGACTGGCATCGGTGGTCACCACCAGCCAATGGATCGGCAGAAAGGATTTTCCCTGATTCAGTGATGAAGCCTTTGTCCACCATTTTAAGGAGCTTCTGACTGTGGGAGACAGACGGAAGCGGCGACCTAAAGACGCAGGGTTCCTGTCCCAAAGCGATATTAGCTCCTGTTGAAGAGGACGAAGGTGGAACTGAGCGAATGGTACTGCCTCGATGGACGCTACCATTTTCCCCAGGACCTGCATCGCGCTCCGCAGAGAGTGCGAGTGGCCTAGAAACAACAGGAGTACTCCCCGTCTTAGAGAGTTGATCTTCTCTGGAGGGAGAGATACCAACCCTTGGAAGGTGTCCAGAATCAGTCCCAGAAAAGGAATCTTCTGAGAAGGAATGGGAAGAGACTTGTCCAAATTGATTAGCCAGCCCAAGCGAGAAAGGGTGTCGATAGTGATCTCGACACTTTCTGCACAGGCCTGAAAAGACGGACCTTTGATGAGTAGGTCGTCCAGATACGGGAGGACTACCACACCCCGAGAGTGTAAAATTGACATGGCGGCCGCCATGACCTTTGTGAACACTCTGGAGCGGTTGCGAGACCGAAAGGCAGAGCGGCAAATTGAAAATGATCCTCTCCGACAGCAAAACGCAGAAACTTTTGATGACCTCTGAAAATTGGAATGTGTAGATACGCATCCTTGATGTCTATAGACGCCAAGTATTCTTTCCTTTCTAGAGATGCGACCACAGAACGGAGGGATTCCGTCCTGAAATGACGGATTCTGATAAACTTGTTTAGTAATTTTAGGTCTAGAATAGGACGCAAGGAGTCGTCCTTCTTGGGAACCACAAAGAGGTTTGAGTAAAACCCTTTGAATCTTTCCCTGTGAGGGACTGGGACGATGACGCCGCTGGAACGAAGTATGTCCAGAGCCTGGAGGAAGGGAACTATGAAATCCTTGGACTTGGGGGGACGTGACTGAAAGAAACGTGTTGGGGGAGGGACAAGAATTCAATCTTGTAGCCGGAGTGTACAAGATCGAGGACCCACCGGTCCTGAATGACCGACCCCAGACCTCGCGAAACAAGAGTAGGCGGCCGCCTACCCTGTTTAGGTCCCCCGTCCTTGGTAAGGAGTCATTGGGAAGACTGTTTGCGAGAAGAGGAACTCCTATTTCCCGCCTGAGAAAATCTGTTTCTCCAGGGCTAAGAGGACCTGGAAGATGGTTGCGAGCCCCTATCTCTGCGAGATGGACGGGGTGCTCGAGACGAGGTCGAGGTGGAGGACCAATTAAAGGAGCTACGAAATGGCCGGGAACGACCTTGGTATTGATACCGAAAGGGTCGATTGATTCTGCGCTGCGGAAGAAATTTGCTCTTGCCCCCAGTGGCGTCAGAAATAATTTGATCAAGACGGTCTCCAAAAAGACGTCCTGAAAGATAAGGCAGCGAAGTCAAAGTTCTCTTTGAAGCAGCATCTGCACGCCACTCTCGGAGCCAGAGGGACCTCCGAATAGCGATAGCATTGGCTGCTGTGAGTGCAGCGCAATGAGCTGCATCTAGGGACGCATGAACCATGTAGTCGCCTGCCCGAGTAATCTGATAGGCCAGATTACGTGCCTCGGGTGAAAGGGAGATATCGCTAGTTGTTTTAACTAGGTCCTCAACCCAAGCCACCATAGCCCTTGCTACCCAGGTGGCCGCAAAGGAGGGAGAGAGAGAGGCTCCAGCCGCCTCAAAAATTGATTTTGCGAGGTTATCAATTTGTTTGTCAGACGGGTTCCTAATGGATGAACTATCTGACACAGAGAGCAGGGTTTTTGAAGCTAGGCGAGATACTGGGGGATCTACAACAGGAGATTCAGTCCACTCTTTCGCTACGGTTGCTGAAAATGGGTAACGAGCTTTCAGAGACTTCAGCCCTGAAAAACGTTTGTCTGGACGCTCCCTCTGTCCCTGGACAATTTCCGTAAATTCAGGGTGATTACTAAACACCTTGTGAGCACGTTTAGCTCTTTTGAAAGAGATAGGGTGATTTGGTTGAGACCCGGGTTCTTCATCTAGTTTGAGGATTTTATTAATTGCCTCAATGAGAGAATCTAGCGATTCCTGAAATTCTGGCGAGTTGGGGTCATCACCAATGTCCGACTCGTATTCGGAATCATGATCACTATGATATCAGGGTGAGGGGGAGCGAGAGCCTGAGCTCGCTGATGCCGAACCGCTGGATGGATTGGGAGACGCATTATGGCGGCGTTTTCTGGACGACCGCTTTGCGGACGCCGAGGGTCGGCCCCTGTCGGATGAGGTCTCTCTGAAGGCTAACGGGCCCCTTTCTGGAAAAAAGACGCCTGGGAAGAAGAGGAGCCGCGGAAAGTATCCAAGGCCCTAGTCAGAGAATCCATGGAATGCGCCAGAAATTCTGGCCATCCTGAATGACCTGGCTCAATGGGATCAGGAATAGGCAGAGACTCCTGAACGGTAGTAGGGGCTCCTGAGCAGCAGAAGCAGTGGGCTCTTGAGCACATGCTGTACAGAATTGGGAACCATGCTTTGACGGCAGTGAAGCGTTGCATGCAATGCAGGCGGCTTATACTACAGTGTAGTTTTTAGCCTTTTTAGCGTCCTTTGATTGCGACATATTTTCTGCAATTTTTGGAGCCTGCTGCAGTAGAAGGGTTAATCGCTGTGCGACCTAGTCGCAGTGTGCACTTACCCAGGTCCTGTGCAGGGAAGAAGGAGAACAGCGTCTGCCAGCGCTGCTCCACCAAAAAGATGGCGCCCGAGATTATAGCAGCGCTTCTCGTGTGGTACGAGAAGCGCCAGAGGCAGTGGGAGGAGAGGGGGAGGAGCCAGGAGAGAGACCCATGTGATCTAACGCTGGCCAATAGCGTTAGAGATGGGCGGAGCCATTCGGCCCGCCCCTTCCCTTGAGGCCTATCCCGGCCTGAAGCCGGGGACTAAATTTAGAAAATGCGGCCTATGCTGGCCCGAAGCCGGGGCCTAAATTTTTTGCGGCCTACCCCGGAGCCGAAGCCGGGGAGTATATTTAAGGCCGTGGCGCAAATATGGCGGTAGCGGCGCGATTGTAGCGCTAGCGGCGCGGCGCAAAGACGCGGCGGTGCAACACCGCTGCGGCCGCGAAGCGACGCCAAAGCGGTCGCGGCGACATGAGGCAAAATCGCTCTCCTAATATACTCACTGCGGGGGCGAAGATGGAGACCGCAGGATTACAGCATTTATGGCCGTACTTCCTCAATCCACCAACCCCTTTCCTTAGGGGGGTGGAGAGGGATCTTTCATGCATCAGACCGCCACCGCTTCAGGAGAGGTGAGCGGGATTTCAATCAAAGGTCCCACGCGAATCCGTCATCTACCTCGTGGGATATCTCATGGGGAGAGCGGCCCATATCAGGGATCTGTCGCCCCATGGTAGCGTGGCAGGAGGGGTACGTGGAGGCGACACTCGAACGATGCCGCCTGTTGTTGGTTTTTGGGAGATCGTGACTTTTCGTACAAGTCCCGTCGCCCATCCGTGCGTGAAGAAAGTAAAAATAATAAAAGGTTTAAAAATCAGAAAAAAATCAGAAAAAAATGGGGTCTGAGAGCAGACCGTAGTGCCTCCTACAGACACTAAGCAAGAACTGGTTCAGGATTGAGCCAACAGGAGGTGTATACTGCAGGAGGAGGAGTTAATCTTTTGTGCTTAATGATTTGCTTAGTGTCCTCCTAGTGGCAGCAGCATATACCCACGGTCTGTGTGTCCCCCAATGAGGCGAAGGAGAAAAGGTGACTTACCTTCTCATCATTGCTTTCTGGTTTGGCCAGCAACAACTGTGAATGGCTTTTATAACCAGAGATGTTTTCCTGTTAAAATGGAAACAAAACATTTTTACATCATTATAAGGGAAAAAAAGAAAAATCACAAAAACTGATGCATTCAAGGAAGGCAACAAAATAATGTAATCCCTGCCATGAAAACTTCTCTGCAGTTTTATAGAACGTTATCAGTTTTAGTCAATTATTTTTTTTTTTTTTTAGATCAAGCCTGAAAAGCAATAGATTAACCTATTTTGACATCCACCATGCAAGAAGAGCACATCAAGTGCAGACGTATGGAGCGGGCTCAGGAGCTGAGCCCACACTATACCCAACATCTACCTGTAACAACAGTGATTTGGCTAAACTGAAAACCCTTTAAATACCTCTTATCGATCTCTGAAAGCGGCATTTAAAGCTTCCTGTCCGAGGGGGTCCCTAAGATGCAACACATCATCCTTGGCAAGCAAGGCAGGAGAGGTGGCAATATCGAACTCCGTGCTGACATGTGCGTCGGGCCACTTGCGCCAATTACCATGCGGCGCAGGACAATGATAAAAAACATTTTTCTAGCTATGCCAAGAAGCTGAGCTCAGAAGAAATCTTGCAAGTGTATTATTAAAGGGAACCGGTCACCAGGTTTTTCCAATCCACATGAAGGACATAGTCTGGATGATAAAGTACGTGTCATCCACAAAAAGCAAGAAGAAGGACGGCGATCGTAACAAAAGAGGAGGCGCTGGATCAAAACCAGCTATGTCCATTGGACGGACTACGCAGTAGGTGAGTAAAAAAAAGGTCTTTTATGTGTTAAGCAAAGCACATTGGGGACATATACACAACATTCTAGAATACTGTATATGCGTATGGGTGCTGGCCCCACTTTATATGGGAAAATCCAGTACAAATCTTTGCCGGCTCATAGTAGCAGATTTGATTTTTAGTACCAAATCATGTCCTTGGCCAAGCATAAATATTTTCAATGGGGAGGAAGAAGCTGATACCAGCTACATCTGATGGCAGCTTACTTTCCTCAGAAACAAATAGAATCAACAAAGATTATCTGCCGGGGGAATAACCAACGGTCCATGTACACACTAGATAATTGGCTACTCCTGAAATAAACTAATGTATATTAGGTGGGGGGGTCTTTAGCATGAATTACTAAATTCCAGTCTTAAAAAATGTCTTTGTTAATGTCAACAAACTGACATATAAAGTGGCTATGGATATACTAGGTCAGATAGTATCCGTGAACACAGCAGCCACGATGTTGGTTCTTAGGGCGAAGCTCCACTGCAATGTCTCCATTACAAGAACAATGGAAGGACAAAGCAACCATAATACCCACTGAACCACAGCACATGTTTAGAAAATGGGCCAGCAGAAATTTGCCCTTAAAATGTTACCAAAAAAAAAAAAAAGGATTATATCAATAGCTGGGACAAAACAGACATCACATTTTCCACCCACAACTTAAAAGATTTTTTGTTCTGCTCTGTGCCACTTCCATGTAGGACATGGGCACGGATGCAATTCAGCCCAATTCACTTGTTATGCGGTATAGGTTAGTTTCCGTCAGATTTGTGCTTTCCAGCTTGTATGAGATTTGTTAAAATGTCATTGACTTTGGAGTCTCTGTAATACGCTGTAGGTTTTCAGCATGCAAATCTGGGTGGAAAATTCAGAGAATATTTTCGTACTCAAAAGGTATCTGTCCTGGTGAAGCAAAAGCTTATAATAGGACTGCTAGGTACATATTAGGCCTAAATTGGTTGTCAATCAGCTTTTCCTAAAAAAACGCATAGTGCCTAAGAAAGACTATATAAAATGAACATATGTAGAAAAGAGGACAAATAATCTCAAGATGTTAGGATTTCAAGAAAAATGTTATATAATTCAGGAGGGTTGGTAATCTCCGCATCCCTGATAGTAATAAAACCTGCATAGTATCAGTGAAACCGATGAACATGTCGCCATCCTTTACCTGGGAATCGGCTTTCATTCTCTCATGTGCACGCGTTCTACGGTCTTTTTTATCCCTGTGTCTTTGTTCTTTGTCTCCATGTATATAACCCTCAGTAGAAGGTTTTTCCTTAGCTCTGTCTGAATATAGGACAGGATCTTCGGGGGACCTTTGGTCTGAAGGTGTCCCCTTCTCTGGTCTGCTGTGATGTCTCTTCTCTCGGTCAGAGGCCTCCCTATGTCTTCTGTCACTGCTTCTCCTTTCCCGGTCGGCGTCACGGCTAATAAATGCTGCGCTTTCTTTGCTGTGTCTTTGCTTTCGATCCTCGTGTTCTTCGCTCTTGAATAAGACAATGATGATAAGATTACATATTAATTAGGGCAGTCACTAATCTCACACTTCAAAAAAGTATATTCTTTAAAGGGATTTTCCAGGAGTTCCATATTGATAGCCTATCCCTCAGATAGGCCATTAAAATTAGATTGGTGGGCAACAGATTCCTGACACCCATGCCAACTAGCTAAATTACGGATTTCAAGGAAAATGTTAAACAGAGGGCCGGTATTCTTAACATCCCTGATCACAATCTGATCTACATGATTTAATCCTTCTAAGGACAAGAGGACATTCATTGCGTGTGCAGTAAAAGCAATCAAGACATCTTAATAGGAAAGGCTTCTTTCCTATTAAGAGCAATCAGACCGTGGAATGGCCGACCACAAGAGGTATTAATTAGAGATGGGCAAGCGTGCATGGATAAGGTGTTATCTGAGCATGCTTGGGTGCTAACCGAGTGTCTTCGGCGTGCTCAAAAAATATGTTCAAGTCCCCGCGGCTGCATGTCTCACGGCTGTTTGACAGCCGCAACACATGCAGGGATTGCCTAACAAACAGGATATGGAGCCGCAGAGACTCGAACATATCATCACTATTAAAACTGAGCCACCAATGATCAGATGGAAGGTGGCGTCCATCACTACAGGCCACCGTAAGCAAGCAGCACAGTCTTCACTGATATCAATCAGAAACCCATGTGTTGCACAGAACCGCAAATTAAGAGGTGCTGATAAACTATAATAAATGATCAAAAGACTAAATAAACAGTCATTCACTGACAATCACATGAAATTGTTAGAAAAACTCAGATTTATCATTACAGAGAGTTATTTTTTTCTACAGAACAAATTGCAGAAGAATGTGGAGATACCTCACGTTTTCTGCCTTCCTTTTCACGTCTTTCTTCATGTCGTCTTTCTTGATCTTCATTTCTGTGTTTGCTTTTTTCTAAGATTGAAACATTAGGAAGTAACATTAACGATACACTGGTGGCCAAAATTGTGAAAACCTTTTGCAAAAAAAAAAAAAGGAGCATTTTTGGAGTTTGATCGCCCATAACACCAAATTTATTTTGAATAATGCTATAAAATTCTACATCATTTTCATTTCTTATTTGCCACCTTCTGATAGGACAGTGCCTAAGTTTGAAGCGAATTCATCAGGAGCCGCCTCACAGTGACACGCACACCACCCCCCCCTCCCTAAACAGGCGTTTGTTTTTTTTTTAAACCTGAAGCAGAAGAAACACTAAAAAAAACTGAATATATGAACAGCAAAGTGATTTCATAATAGAAATGAGTAGGAAAGAGTCTTTCAAGTGTTTTTTAAATAATTACACAAAAGTGACACCATTCTAAAAACTGCACTCCTCAAGGTGTTCAAAACCGATTCAAGAAGTTTATTAACCCTTCAGATCCTTCCAAAAGAATTTTTGCAATGTGGAAGGAAACATGAACATTTGACTTTTTTTTTTTTTTTTTCACAAAAATTTTACTTTAGCTCCAAATTGTTTATTTTCACAAGGATAACAGAAGAAAATGAAGAAGAGTGTCAGTAGTGTTGCCATTGTGAGACATGTACTGAATGACAGACTGCTCTTCTGCAGAGCTTAGTGTGATTACTAGTGCTGAACACAAGTGCTCATTAGTCGATTTTACCAATGGTGCTCGAGTATGCACCGAGTATCGCGGGTGCTCAAGTGAATTTTCAAGTCCCCGCGCGGTCGCATGTTTTGCGGCAGTTAGACAACCACAAAACGTACGGGCATCTGACCGATTGGAATCCCAGCAATTAGTCTGAAGAACAATGGTCCTGAATGATTTGCAGTGATGAGACCAGAAACTGTTTATCCAGGAAAGTTAGTATGTACGAGTATGATAGAGAAACTTGTGTGTGTGAGACTCTAAATGAAAAAAAAAAAAAAAGAGGAAACTTTGGTACTCACCGTAAAATCTCTTTCTTGGAGCCCTCAATGGGGGACACAGGTAACCATGGGGTTTATGCTGCTGTCGCTAGGAGGCTGACAGTAGGCAAAAAATGAAAATAGCTCCTCCTCAGCAGTATACACCCACTGACAGGCACCGAGTACCTCAGTTAGTGTTAAAACAGTAGAAGAAGCAACAAAAACTCAACATATGTACCAACCCAATAAGGTGGCGTAGGCACAAAAGCGGTACAACCATTTAGGGAGGGTGCTGTGTCCCCCAATGAAGGATCCATGAAAGAGATTTTACGGTGAGTACTAAAAATCCCTCTTTTATCGCTTCATTGGGGGACACAGGTATCCATCGGACGTCCCAAAGCAGACGCAAGGGTTGGAAACAGAAAGAACACAAAGTAAACAGACTTAGGTCAGCCGATGCATAACCGCCGCGTGCAGCACCTTCTTTCCCAGACCTGCATCAGACAAGGCATGGGTATGAACCCTGTAGAACCTCGCGAAAGTGTGCAAAAATGACCAGGTCGCAGCTTTACAAATGTGTAAAGCCGAAGCCTGGTGACGTACTGCCCAGGAAGCCCCCACAGCCCGGGTGGAGTGAGCCTCCACCCCCGGAGGAGGCTGTTTGTCCTGAAAGTGGTATGCCTCCAATATGGACGAACGAATCCAACGGGCAATAGTGGATTTGGAAGCCCCTTACGACGACCTTCAGAGATAACAAATAGGGCATCAGAGAGGCGAAAGGAGGCAGTCCCTGAGAGGTAGACTCGGATATCTCTGACCAGATCCCACTTGTGGAGTTACTTCTCCAGGGGATGAACCGGAGAGGGACACAGAGAGGGAAGGACAATTTTTTCATTAATGGGAAATGAAGAAACCACCTTAGGCAAGAAGGAAGGAACGGGTCTGAGACCTACCTTGTCCTGATGAAGAATCGGAAACAGAGAATGGCAGGACAATGCCGCTAACTCAGAAACTCTCCTGATGGACGTAATGGCAACAAAGAAGGCAACTTTCCATGACAGCAGAAAACAGAATTTCTTGAATGGACTCAAATGGAGCGTGCTGGAGTGCGCCAAGGACAAGTTAAGATCCCATGGATCTATCGGAGGATGATAAGGAGGAGCCAGGTGGGCGACTCCTTGAAGAAAAGTCTTTACCTGGGAACGAGAGGCCGGATTTCGCTGGAAAAGAATTGACAGAGCGGAAACTTGGCCCTTAAGGGTACTGAGTGACAGACCAGAGTCAAGAACCACTTGTAGAAAACCCAGGATGGCAGGAAGGGAAAAAGACATAGAGACTAAATTGTTGACCTCACACCACCGAAAGAAGGCCTTCCAGTATCTGTAGTAGATTCGTGAGGATGCTGGCTTTCTTGCCCTAATCATGAATGACCTGATGGGAAAAACCAGCCTCCCTCAGAACTGCGGCCTTAATGGCCATGCCGTTAAACTCAGAGACTGTGAACTCTGGTGGAAGGGGTGGCCTTGCGAGAGAAGATCTCGACAGTCTGGAAGCCTCCAGGGAGCGTCCATGAGCATGTTCACCAGCTCCGCGTACCAGGCCCTTATTGGCCAGTCTGGAGCTACCAGGATTACGGGAATTCCTTCTGCCTTTATCTTCTTCACGACAGGCAGCTGGAATTGGGATCATAGGAACAGTGGGGCTTCGCAACCGATGGCAAGCGGATCCCGGGACCTGGCTACGAACTGAGGAACCTTGTTGTTCAACCGAGACGCTATCAGGTCGACGTCCGGAGTGCCCCATCTCTGGCATATTTGATTGAAAACGGCGGGACTGAGAGACCACTCGCCCGATGCGAGACCCTGAAGACTCTGAAAATCGGCTGCCCAATTTTCCACCCCAGAAATGTGTATAGCTGATATGGTGGGAACGTGACGCTCTGCCCATTGCAATATCCTTGTTACCTCTGTCATCACCTGTTTGCTGCGAGTCCCTCCTTGATGGTTTATGTAAGTCACGGCAGTGGCGTTGTCCGATTGAGAACCTGTTGATGCGAGACAGTGACCCTTTGGCCGCCTGTGAGGTGCAGGTTTGAAGGACGGCTTCTTCCTTTCCCCTTGGGCAGAAGAGCGGTCCTGCTGGGATTAAGTTCCTGAAGAAGAGAAGGGCTGAAAGGAACAAAAATGAAGTGACCTCTTTCTATTGAAAGGACGTTTAGGTCTGGACTGGGGAAGGGAGGTGCTTTTCCCTCCGGTAGCATCCAAAATTATCTGATCCAGTTTGGACACGAAAAGCCTAGAGCCTTGAAAGGCAAGGTTAGTGAGAGACTTTTTTGAGGGTGGATGTGCATTCCATGCTTTCAACTAGAGAATGCGGCGTATAGCAATGATATTGCTGTTTGCCCCGTCGGAACAACTGGCCGCATCCAAAGAGGCGTTAAGAAGATATTTGCCGGCATGCGCAATCTGGTCTGCCAAGTCTGTCATCTCATCCTGAGGAGCTGCCTATAGGATACCCTGGCGGTATCCTGGCGAAGCATTCTTGCCCAGGCAGACATGGACTTTGCTACCCAGGTGGAGGCAAAGATGGGACAGAGGGAGGCGCCAGCCACTTCAAATGCTGATTTAGCCAAGGACTCAATCTGTCTATCCGTAACGGCCTTAAGAGATGCACCGTCCGGCTGAGACAAGACTGTATTGGAAGACAGGCGAGAAACCGGCGGGTCTACATTAGGGGACTCTGCCCATCTATCAATGAGATTTGGGCTAAAGGGATAAAGAATGTTTAGCTGCTTCCTTCCCAGAAAGCGCTTTTCAAGATGTTCCCAGTGTTTAGTCATAATGGCTTCAAACTCCCTGTGATTGGGAAAAGGCCAGGAAGGACGTTTTACTCACTTGAAGGTAACAAGAGTGAACCTAAGCAGGTGGCTCGTCCTCCTTTAGATTCAGGGTTTGGGTAATTGCCAAGATAAGGTTATTGACCATATCCTGCATTTTTGAGAACAGGTCTGAATCAGACTCAGACTGGGAATGCACATCTGACCCAAAAGCCACCTCCGATGAGGGGGTATCTGGAGAGGACATTCTAGAGGATGCAGAGGGACCCCTGGAACTGGAGAAGGAACTGGAAAGAGCCCGCTTCCTTTGCTTTGTACTCGATCTGTACCCGGAAGGTCGGGGTCAGGTGCGTGCAAATCACCGTGAGACACGTTCGGAGAACTGGTGGCGGCAGACAAATGTGGAAGATACTCCGGGACCTGGACCAGGGACTGTGATACTTTTGTCTGGTCAGAGACCGACTGTGACATGGCAACAGCCAACTTCGGAGGGAGGGGTGTGCTCTCATCTTGTTAGAGTGCTCCTGTAGGGCAGACAAGGTGGAAGGGCTGCAGTACGGGCATAGGGCACGGGCGTAACGAATCACAGTTGGCTTAGAGGGGCAACGAGAAGCCTCTCTATAGGGTTGGGCATAAGTCGAGCCTTGTTAATACTGCTGGGAAAGGCTATTTGGGGGATAGAAAAACGGAGGAAGATTGAGGGTAGAGCCTACCCGATATCAGCAGTGACTGTGTGGCTGCCTGTGTCCCCCTGTAGCAATTGTGGAGAGGCTCCGATGAGCAGAGAACTGCAGAGGTGAACCTATCTGCTGAGGCACAAGCTGGAATGGAGAATCGGCTGTGCTGAGTCCCAGCAAGCACGATGCACTGCAGTGGGTGTGCCTGAAATGCTGGCTGGTGAGGGAAGTGAAAGTACCCCTCTGTTTGGCTGAATCACCGGGGGAGTGTACTGGGAGGGAAAGGAAGTTCCATGATAGGAGCAAAAGCACGACGGGAAGATGCGCGCTGCGGAGCGGGGGGCGTGGCCAAGTCTGCAGCCAAGGCAAACCCTTTTAATGTGCTGAAAAGGGCGCGCGATTCCAAAGCGCAGTGATGAGTGGCCAGAGGAAGACGGGAAGAGGCGTGGCCAGGAAGAAACAAGGGGGGGGAGTGGGAATGGGAAATTGAGTCTGAGGTCGGCCAGTAAGAAATGGCCGCCGCTATGCAGTGCTATACAGAATTATAGCCGCCCTGCTCCATAACAGTGATGCTACCCGGACCTGTTGCGCTAAGGAGAGGGGATCATACATACCTGCAAGGTGAGCCCCGGTCCTCTTCACCGATGAGGATGTCATCAGGAGCTCCCGGGTGGATGGGGGTCACTGGCATGGTAAATCCTCCTTCCCGCACAGTCTCCAGACGGTGCAGAAGACATCGTCAACCCCTTACAAGAAGGGGGAAAGCCACCTCTGGTGACCATCGTCTTCCTCCCATCCCTCTCCGAGGAGAGCGGTGGCATGGGGAAAAGGGAAAGGACCAGCCACCTGGAATCACCCTAAAGGTGACAGGGAGTAGGTTCTGCCTTGCGGGCCCAAGAGTGGGAAATGTGGGTGACACCACACTGCTATCTCGGTCAAATGAATGTGGGAAAACAGGGTGAGAAATTACACCTCCCCCCCCCCGTTACCCTGAAGATGAAGAACAACCTGAAAGAAAAAGAAAAAGGTTAATAAAACACAACAAAATTAAAAATTTTGAAAATTAAAAGTGTGGATCTGGGATCAGATCCAGGTCTGCCTCCTACAGACGCTAAGCTTAAACTGAGGTACTTGGTGCCTGTCGGTGGGTGTATACTGCTGAGGAGGAGCTATTTTCCTTTTTTGCCTAGTGTCAGCAGCATACACCCCATGGTTACCTGTGTCCCCCAATGAAGCAATAAAGAAAAAATACCATCATGAAATGCTTTTGGCCTAATCTAGAGCCCTCTGAACATAATCTTTCCCAAAGTAATGAAGTCTTTTACATTTCAGCAGGTTCAGCTGCATAGCTTCATGTCATATTACTGCTGTGTGAAAAAAGTGGTTTCAGGATAAAAAAAAAAGTCACTTTTGTGATTGGATTTAAAAAAAAAATTAGCGGTTTAGTTTCTCCATCTTTTCTCTATCATGGTACATAGCCAGAGGCGGGACCTGACTGTCAGATAATGGCACTTACCATGACTGTCTCTCAACTTCCTTTCTTCTCTGCCCAGATCATATGTTCCATATTCTGTAACTGGTTTCTCCCCAGTGTCCATTTTGTCACTGGTTTTCTCTCTGTCCTTGATTCGGTGCCGTTCTGATACACGATGTTTGTCTTTGTCTCCTTCTCTGGCTTTCTCCTTCTCCCTGCGCTGCTCTTGATGGTCCTTCCCTTTCTCAGTATGTCCATCTCTCCCTTGATACTTTGGTCGCTCTCTCTTGTCTCCCTTCTCATCAGGCCTACGTTTGCGTTGTGTATGTTCATCATCCTCTCTGTGACGACTTCTTTCCTTATGTCTCCTATCATTACCGCTGTCAGACTGCATGGTCTAAACAAAAACAGAGTCAAAAGAAAACGCAATTATAGTCATGGCCAAAAGTGTTGGCACCCTTGAAATTGTTCCAGAAAATTAAGTATTTCTCCCAGAAAATTATTGCAACTACACGTTTTGTTATACACGTTTATATCCTTTGTGTATGTTGGAACAACACAAAAATACAAAAGAAAAAAGGCAAATTTATCTCGGCTCCCGAGATCTCAACTGCGCATGTGCAGTCTTGGACAGCTATCTTCTCGGGAGTCCTCCGCATTGAAAAGCATGGAAAGTGCAAGAGCCCCGGGCTTTAACAAAATGTTGGTGGAGCCCCTGCACCACCGAACACCACCTCCTACCAGCCTTGGGCCTGCAGCATCTCCCCACTCCTGCCTCTGCAGGACACCACCTCCTACCAGCGTGGGGCCCGCGGCATCGCCTCACTACTGCCTCCGCTGGACTCAACCTTCTACCAGGCTGGGCCCGCGGCATCGCCCCACTCCTGCCTCCGCTGAGTAACACATACCAGCCTGTGGCAAGCAACACTGCCCCACTCCTGCCGCCGTCAAACACCACCTTCTACCAGCCTGGGGCCAGCAGCATCGCCCCACTCCAGCCTCCGCCAAATACACCACCTCCTACCAGCCTGGGGCCCTGCAGCTTTGCTCCACTCCTGCCTCCGCCAAACACCACTTCCTACCAGCCTGGGACCCTGCAGCATCGCCCCACTCCTGCTTACGCTGGACATCACCTTCTACCAGCCTGGGGCCCGCGGCATCGCCCCACTCCTGTCTCCACTGAATAACACATACCAGCTTGGGGCCAGCAGCATTTCCCCACTCATGCCTCCACCAAACACCACCTTCTACCAGCCTGGGCCTGTAGCATTGCCTCACTCCTGCCTCTGTCAAATATCACCTTTTACCATTCCTGGGGCCCGCAGCATCACCCTACTCATGCCTCCACCGAATACTACCTCCTACCCGCCTGTGGCCCGCAGCATCGCCCCACTCCAGCCTCCGCCGAACATCACCTTCTACCAGCCTGGGGCCCTGCAGCTTTGCTCCACTCCTGCCTCCGCCGAACACCACTTCCTACCAGCCTGGGACCCTGCAGCATCGCCCCACTCCTGCTTACGCTGGACATCACCTCCTACCAGCCTGGGGCCCACGGCATCGCCCCACTCCTGCCTCCACTGAATAACACATACCAGCTTGGGGCCAGCAGCATTTCCCCACTCATGCCTCCACCAAACACCACCTTCTACCAGCCTCGGGCCTGTAGCATTGCCTCACTCCTGCCTCCGCCAAACATCACCTTTTACGATTCCTGGGGTCCGCAGCATTGCCCCACTCATGCCTCTGCCGAATACTATCTCCTACCCGCCTGTGGCCAGCATCATAGCCTCACTCCAGCCTCTGCCGAATACCACCTTGTACCAGCCTGGGAACCGCAGCATTGCCCCACTCCAGCCTCCGCCGAATACCACCTTGTACCAGCCTGGGAACCGCAGCATTGCCCCACTCCAGCCTCCGCCGAGTAGCATTGCCCCACTCCAGCCTCCGCCAAACACCACATTCTACCAGCTTGGGGCCCGCAGTATCGCCCCACGACGAACATCACTTTCTACCAGCCTGGGGCCTGTAGCATTGCCTCAGAAATGAAAGCTGGGCACACTCATATAGGTGAAAATAAGTGAAAACTCATTTAATGATGCACGTACAGTAGTCACAACATCAAACGTTTCGGTCTGAATAGACCTTCATCAGTGAACTTAGTGAGAGTGACAGTTGTCATAAATCTATTATGAGTTGCTAATAATCATAGGGATGAGATGGTAAAGGCACAGTCGTGCAGGAAGGATTACTACTACGGTTTAGTAGTATGGCACTAAGGGCGATACCAGGAAGTGTAGAGCAGGGTGCTGTATGGCTCCTGACGCGGCATCCACCGCATGTCAAAAAGACTCTTTTTGACATGCGGTGGATGCCGCGTCAGGAGCCATACAGCACCCTGCTCTACACTTCCTGGTATCGCCCTTAGTGCCATACTACTAAACCGTAGTAGTAATCCTTCCTGCACGACTGTGCCTTTACCATCTCATCCCTATGATTATTAGCAACTCATAATAGATTTATGACAACTGTCACTCTCACTAAGTTCACTGATGAAGGTCTATTCAGACCGAAACGTTTGATGTTGTGACTACTGTACGTGCATCATTAAATGAGTTTTCACTTATTTTCACCTATATGAGTGTGCCCAGCTTTCATTTCTTATATTACGGCTTGGGAACCTACTGGTGCACCTCTACTATTAGGCTGTGCTAGTGTCTCTATACAGTAGCATTGCCTCACTCCTGCCTCCACCAAACATCACCTTTTACCATTCCTGGGGCCCGCAGCATCGCCCCACTCATGCCTCCGCTGAATACTACCTCCTACCCACCTGTGGCCAGCATCATTGCCCCACTCCAGCCTCCGCCGAATACCACCTTGTACCAGCCTGGGGCCCGCAGTATCGCCCCACTCCTGCCTATACCGAATACTACCTCCCACCTGCCTAGGGCCCGCAGCATCGCCCCATTCCTGCCTCCGCCGAATACTACCTCCTACCAGCCTGGGTACTGCAGCATCTCCTGCTTCCAGCAACTTCCTGCAGCGGCGACTCTGCCTCCTGGGACCCCAGTCCACCGGCGCCACCACCTCCCAAGTAAGCCACCATAAAAGCGGATTATTAGACGCCCCACCATTTTATAAAAAAAAAAATCATATTTTCCTTTTCCGCAAAATACGGTATATAATTTTTGTTTGTTTCTTTGCTTTTACTTAAAGGCATGTATTTTACATTTAATAATAAATGTATTTTGGGCTAAAAATATTTTTGTAGATGGGTTTCATTAACAATTTTACACCATTTGCTTTCAATAGCCTCTATGCTTCACCGTCTACTGCTGCAGAATGAGTTATCGGAACATCAGTCAGCGAACCTGATAGGACAGAGTTTATGACTCTTATATCTGTCTTTTTCTGAGTTCCTCTCAGTTGAACTATGATCACAGATCACATTAAAGGAAAGCTGAAATTTCAAGTGATTATAAATAACCTGAGAGAAGTTTAGAAAAAGACAGAGAAACGAGCTTTAAACTCTTTGTCAGAACAGGCTCACTGACTGAATCTCTGTTAACTCATTCTGCAGCCAGCAACTCGCTAGGAAACAAAAAGCCTGTAGAGGCAATCGGTGCTAATTTTTTTAATGAAGCCCATATGCAAAAATTATTGTTAGTCCAACAAACTTTAAATAAAGTTGCCCCGGGAGGTGACCATATCTTTGAATTTATAGACTCTTTACGTGGACTGGGACAAATCCAATAAAGAGATTTAGGTCTTTATTACATTTGGAAGGCAAATGATTTATATGAGGACACATCACTCAGCAGTTATTATGGAATGGGAGGGGGGCCAAAAGCAATGAAAAAAAATTGTAACAACTTGTAGGTAGCAAGCATTTGCTTCTAGTAGGATTTACAATCCTTGGGACATCTGCTGCCAGTAAATAGTGATGCCGTATTCACTTTCTGGCATATGCAACATGCCATCCGGGTGGGATCCCATCTTATAAACTTTCTGCCACTTGGAAATAAAAAGGGACAGAGAGCCATTTAGAAAACATGAAAATTACAGGCAGTGACCAGGTGAACGGCAAAATAACCCTGTAATAGCAACCGTCCAAACAATGGCCGGCACTCACATCTTTTTTAAATAATTACTTTATTGATCCAGTAGTATTTAACCCCTTAACCCCCAAGAGTGGTTTGCACGTTAATGACCGGGCCAATTTTTACAATTCTGACCACTGTCCCTTTATGAGGTTATAACTCTGGAACGCTTCAACGGATCCCGGTGATTCTGAGACAGTTTTCTCGTGACATATTGTACTTCACGTTAGTGGTAAAATATCTTTGATATAACTTGTGTTTATTTATGAAAAAAATGGAAATATGGCGACAATTTTGAAAATTTTGCAATTTTCAAACTTTTAAAATTTTTATGCCCTTAAACCATAGAGAAATATGTCACACAAAATAGTCACTAAGTAACATTTCCCACATGTCTACTTTAATTCAGCACAATTTTGGAAACAAAATTTTTTTTTTGTTAGGAAGTTATAAGGGTTAAAAGTTGACCAACGATTTCTCATTTTTACAACACCATTTTTTCTTTAGGGACCACATCACATTTGAAGTCACTTTGAGGGGTCTATATGATAGAAAATACCCAAAAGTGATACCATTCTAAAAACTGCACCCCTCACGGTGCTCAAAACCACATTCAAGAAGTTTATTAACCCTTCAGGTGCTTCACAGGAATTTTTGGAATGTTTTAAAAAAAAATTAACATTTTACTTTTTTGCACAAATATTTACCGTATATACTCGTGTATAAGCCGACCCCCCTAATTTTGCCACAAAAAACTGGGAAAAATTATTGACTCGTGTATAAGCCGGGAGTATAAACTGCCCTCCTGCTCTGTGCTGCCCCCGTCCTGCTCCTTGCTCCCCCATCCAGCTCTGTGCTCCCCCATTCTCCTCTGTACTCCCACCCTCCTGCTCCGTCCTCCGCTGTGCTCCCCCATTCCTTCTCCGTCCTCCTGTGCCCCGTCCTGCTCAGTGCTCCTCTTTGCTCTCCATCCTCCCCTGTCCTGCTCCATGCTTCCCCCGTCCTCCTCAACGCTTCCCCCGTCCACCGATCTCCCCCCCCCGTCCTGCTCCATGCTTCCCCCGTCCTCCGTTCTCCCCGTCCTCCTCCATGCTTCCCCGTCCTGCTCCAGCTTCCCCCGTCCTCCTCTATGCTTCCCCCGTCCACCGATCTCCCCCCGTCCGTTCCGCTCCAGCTTCCCCCATCCTCCTCCATGCTTCCCCCGTCCACCGTTCTCCCCCCCCGTCATGCTCCGTGCTCCTTGTCCTCTCCTCCATCATACTCACCCCTCCCCGTGCCATCGCTGAGCGTCCCTGCAATCCTGCGTTCTCCCCGTCTTCCTGCAGCTCTTCAGCACTGAGCGGTGATGTAATACCGCTCATTAAGGCCATGAATATGGAGGTTACGCCTATGTGAGTGGCGTCGCGTCCATATTACATGACCTTAATGAGCGGGTATTACATCACCGCTCAGTGCAGAAGAGCTGCAGGAAGGGGAGAACGCAGGATTGCAGGGACGCTCAGCGATGGCACGGGGAGGGGTGAGTATGATCCCAGCCACCGGCTCCTGCCGCGGCATCCCCTCCCCCGCTGGTTTCTGCCCTATGACTCGTGTATAAGCCGAGGGGCATTTTCAGCACGAAAAAAGGTGCTGAAAATCTCGGCTTATACACGAGTATATACGGTACTTCAGATCCAATTTTTTTTTATTTTACCAAGGGTAACAGGAGAAATTGGACCACAAAAGTTGTTGTGCAATTTGTCCTGAGTACGCTGATACCCTATATGTGGGTGCATGTCAGAGCTCGGAAGGGAAGGAGCGCCGTTTGACTTTTTCAATGCAGAATTGGCTGGAATTGAGATCAAACGCCATGTCGCGTTTGGAGAGCTCCTGATGTGCCTAAACAGTGGAAACCCCTCAATTCTAACTCCATCTCTAACCCTAACACACCCCTAACCCTAATCCCAACCCTAACCATAACCCTAACCACAAACTTAACCCTAACACACCCCTAACCCTAATCCCAACCCTAACCCTAGCCCTAACTGGAAAAAGGAAATGAATACATTTTTTTAATTTTATTATTTTTCCCTAAATAAGGGGGTGATAAAGGGGGGTTTGATTTACTATTTATAGCGGGGTTTTATGTTTGGCAGCTGTCACAAGCTAAAAGACGCTTTTTATTGCAAAAAAATAGTTTTTGCCTCACCACATTTTGAGAGCTAACATTTTTTCATATTTTGGCCCACAGAGTCTTATGAGGTCTTATTTTTTGCGGGACGAGTTGATGTTTTTATTGGTACCATTTTTAGGCACATAACATTTTTGGATCACTTTTTATTACGATTTTTGGAAGGCAGAATAAACAAAAAATAGCAATTCATGAATTTCTTTTGGGGGGTGGCGTTTATAGCGGTCCGCGTGTGGTAAAATTGATAAAGCAGTTTTATTCTTCGGGTCAGTACAATTACAGCGATACCTCATTTATATAATTTTTTTATATTTTGGCGCTTTAATACAATAAAAACTATTTTATATACCGTATATAAAAATAATTATTTTTGCATCGCTTTATTCTGAGAGCTATAACTTTTTCATTGTTTCGCTGATGCTGTATGGCGGCTCATTTTTTTGCGGGACAAGATGACGTTTTCAGCGGTACCATGTTTATTTATATCCGTCTTTTTGATCGCATGTTATTCCACTTTTTGTTCGGCGGTATGATGATAAAGCATTGTTTTTTGCCTTTTTTTTTTTTAAGGGGTTCACTAAAGAGGTTAAATAATGGGAAAGTTTTATAGGGCGGGTCGTTACGGACATGGCAATACTAAATAAGTGTACTTTTACTGTTTTTTTTTCTTTACATAATAATGTGTTTATTGGGGAATTTTATTTATTTTTTTATTTATTTAGGGATTTTTTTTATATTTTTTACACGTTTATTTTATTTCTTTTTTTACATTTTTACATTATCCCAGGGTGGGACATTACTATATAGTGTCAGATCGCTGATCTGACAGTTTGCAGAGCACTCTGTCAGAAAAGCGATCTGACAGTGTCACGGGTGTATCGCCACGAAGATCGTCGCGATTACACAACCTGACTTCTCACAGCTGAGTTTTTGGTGCTTGGTGTTTGTCGGTAGTGAGGGAGTTAATTCTCCCTCTCTCTGTGCTAGACGAGGCCCAGCCTCGCCCAGCTGCAGTTAATGTTGCACTAATGAGATTCCTTCAAATACCTGCCAGTCTGCTAGGGAAGTGTCGGTGAAAGCATTCATGCAGACCAGCGGAGCGGATCGTGGTATTGTGAAGTCT
This sequence comes from Oophaga sylvatica, assembly GCA_033576555.1. Classification (NCBI taxonomy): domain Eukaryota; kingdom Metazoa; phylum Chordata; class Amphibia; order Anura; family Dendrobatidae; genus Oophaga; species Oophaga sylvatica. Next base: position 37,882,570 of record JARQOD010000006.1, read on the forward strand.
GAAGTGAAGAGTACCTGGTGTGGTTTTCTCCCCTCCTCGCTTTATTATTTATCTCCTTACCCGTTGGTGTTCCCTCTGTAGTTGTAGAGTGAGTTTTGTATGCAAGGTGGTCTTTTATTTTACCCCTTGTACTGTCTCGTTCGTTTTATACTGTGTGTAGGCATTTACCTTCCCGTTCCCTGTGGTGGTGATCAGGGTCCTTCTCAGGACTAGATTACAGAGGGTCAGGGATTCACAGGAGATAGGGTTACGCTGGCGGCCTGGACCTCTGTACCATCAACAGTACCTCCAGGTAGAGGGATTAGTCAGGGCCCCAGCTTAGGGTCAGCATAGACCCCGGACCTCCTGTATACAGTGACAGCGTGACATTTTCACCGACCATACTAAAGATTCTCTCCAGCCACCATGGATCCAGTAGCCAGTCTAGCTCGGCAGTTGCAGAGTTTGTCCATGGAGCTGGCGGACGTTAAGTCCAAGGTTTTGTACCCCCTGGAGCAAGCCGGACCTGAACCTAAAGTAGCTCTCCCTGACAGGTTCACTGGAGGGCGGGACAAATTTTTTGCTTTCCGGGAGGCATGTAAATTGTACTTTCGGCTGCGACCTCGGTCATCGGGGAGTGAAGATCAAAGGGTGGGAATTGTCATCTCGCTCCTACAAGGGGACCCCCAATCATGGGCGTTCTCACTTCCCCCGGGCTCCCCGGCTCTCCAGTCAGTGGATAGGTTTTTCGCAGCTCTGGGTCTTGTATATGATGACCCGGATCGGGTCTCCCTTGCTTAATCTAAGTTACGTAAGATACAGCAGGGAGATCGTCCGGCGGAGGAATTCTGTTCGGAGTTCCGTAGGTGGGCCACGGACACCCAGTGGAATGACCCGGCTATTAGGAGCCAGTTTTGTCAAGGTTTATCTGACAAATTAAAGGATGTGTTGGCACAGTATGACCCTCCCACGTCACTGGAAGCCGCTACGGCCCTTGCTATTCGCATTGACAGACGGCTTCGAGAGAGGTGCGGGGTAACTCCGCCCCCTGTGATGACTCCACCTTCTACTAGGGCCCCTTATATGGAGGTTCCCCTGGTCAGTCCAGAGGAGCCTATGCAGTTAGGAGGGACATCATTCCGAGGGAGGGGATCGGCAGTGTGCCGCAAGACAGGAAGGTGTTTCTTCTGCGGGAGAAAGGGACATTTTATTGGGGGGTGTCCATCCCGTCCTTTGCAGAGAGAGAAGTCGCCGGAAAAACTATTGATCCCAGGTTGTGTGGTGGACGACAATCTGGGAGTATGTATTTCGTCCCCAGGTCCGTCTCAATTTCTCGTACCGGCGGAGGTGGTGGTGGGTACGAGAACTGAGAGGATATCTGTTCTTCTGGATAGTGGGGCCGGGGCTAATCTGGTGGACGCTCGGTTTGCCCAGGTTCAAGGTATGCGACTGAGTGTATTGGCTAAACCCATCCCCATATTCTCGATCGACGCCAGGCCTCTCGGTCAAGGTAGTTTTTTGCAAGCCGTGCATAACATAGATCTTCGAGTGGGGGCAATACATAAAGAACTGTTGTCTTGTTACGTGTTGGAGGGTCTTCCCACTCCTATAGTGTTGGGCCTTCCTTGGTTAACTAAGCATAACCCGGTTATTAATTGGCAATCCAGAGAGATAAGCCAGTGGAGTGAATTCTGTAATAAAAACTGCATGAACACGGTCATCGGTGCGGTCGTGCCTAGGGCCTTACCTCCATTTCTGGTGGACTTTGAGGATGTATTTTCGGAGAAAGGGTGTCAAGAACTACCTCCTCATCGCGCGTATGACTGTTCTGTAAAATTGCTCCCTGAAGCCAAGTTACCGAAATCTAGGTTGTATAACCTTTCTGGTCCTGAGAGGCAGGCTATGAAGGATTATATTTCGGAGAGTCTGGCTAAGGGGCATATTAGACCTTCATCTTCCCCGGTGGCCGCGGGGTTTTTCTTTGTGAAGAAGAAAAATGGAGGCCTACGCCCTTGCCTGGATTTCCGTGAGCTTAATCGGATTACGGTCCGAGATCCGTATCCGCTCCCACTTATTCCCGATCTCTTCAATTAGATCGTGGGCGCCAAATGGTTCTCTAAGTTGGATCTCAGGGGGGCGTATAATCTGATTAGGATGAAGGAGGGGGATGAGTGGAAGACGGCGTTTAACACTCCGGAGGGGCATTATGAGAACCTTGTCATGCCATTTGGTCTGACTAATGCCCCGGCGGTGTTTCAACATTTTGTTAATGACATCTTTCGCCACCTAGTGGGACAGTTTGTTGTCATATATCTGGATGACATCTTAATTTACTCGCCGGATCTTGTGTCTCATCAGGAGCATGTTAGGCAGGTGTTGCAGATCTTGCGGGATAATAAACTGTACGCTAAATGGGAGAAGTGTGTGTTCGCCGTACAGGAACTTCAGTTTTTAGGATTCCTGGTGTCAGCATCCGGTTTTCGTATGGACCCTGGGAAAGTGCGGGCAGTTCTTGAGTGGGATCTGCCAGAGGATCTTAAGGCATTACAACGTTTCCTGGGGTTTGCTAACTACTACCGGAAATTTATCCGTAATTTCTCGTCCATAGTTAAACCTCTCACAGACATAACAAAAAAAGGGACGGATTTTTCAAGGTGGTCTGACAAGGCTTGTCAAGCGTTTTCCTCCTTGAAAAAATGTTTTGCTTCGGCACCCATACTCATTCAACCTGATGCGTCACAGCCGTTCATTGTGGAGGTAGACGCTTCTGAGGTAGGGGTGGGAGCGGTATTATCTCAAGGTCCGTCCCCTGGTAAATGGCATCCGTGCGCCTTCTTTCTCTAAAAAATTGTCGTCCGCTGAGAGGAATTATGATGTCGGCAATAGGGAACTCTTGGCCATTAAGTTAGCTTTTGAGGAGTGGCGTCATTTTTTGGAGGGGGCAGTACACCCGGTCACCGTCATTACCGATCACAAGAACCTGCTATATTTAGAGTCCGCAAAACGTCTGAATCTCAGACAAGCTAGGTGGTCATTGTTTTTTACCAGGTTTAATTTTGTCGTCACATATCGTCCTGGGTCAAAAAATGTAAAGGCGGATGCCTTATCTCGCAGTTTCCCTGGGGCCGGGAAGACGGATGACCCGGTTCCTATCCTTCAGAAGGGGGTGGTGGTGTCGGCAGTATGCTCTGAGCTTGAGGACGAGGTATTGGAGGCTCAGGGGGACACCCCCGTTGGACCTCCAGGGAGACTGTTTGTTCCAGATCAGTTGAGACAAAAGGTAATCGAGGCACACCATAATTCAGCTTTGGCAGGACACCCAGGGAGTAAAGCAACTGTGGATCTCCTCTCGCGCCGGTTTTGGTGGCCTAACTTACATAGGGAGGTGGTAACTTTTGTCGCGTCCTGTGGGGTTTGTGCGCGCTCTAAGACCCCACATACCCGTCCGTCTGGGGCCCTCTTACCTTTGAAGATCCCGGAGCGTCCGTGGACTCATCTGTCTATGGACTTTATTACGGACCTCCCGCCGTCTTCAGGTAAAACAGTCATACTCGTTGTAGTGGACAGTTCAGCAAGATGGCACATTTTATCGCTCTTCCTAATGCTAAAACTCTTGCGCAGGTGTTCATTGGGGAGATTGTAAGACTTCACGGGGTACCCTCCGATGTGGTGTCAGATCGGGGGTCTCAGTTTGTGTCCAAATTCTGGAAGGCATTTTGTACACGGCGGGGGATGCAGTTGTCATTTTCATCGGCTTTTCATCCGCAGACCAATGGTCAGACAGAGCGTCTGAACCAGAGCTTGGAGACATATCTCCGGTGTTTTGTGTCAGAGAACCAGGAGGACTGGGCTTCTTTCTTGCCTCTGGCGGAATTCTCTCTTAACAATAGGCGGAGCGAGTCCACTGGTAAGTCCCCGTTTTTTGGGGCATATGGTTTTCACCCCCAGTTTTGTACTTTCAATAGGGGGGCTCTTCTGGGGTTCCTGAGGAGGAACGATTTTTCGTCGTCACTTGCTTCAGTGTGGAGAGGAGTGCTGAATAATCTGAGTACTATGGGGAACCGATACAAACGTATGGCTGATAGGAGGAGAGTGTCTGGTCCGGACCTAAGTGTGAACGATCGGGTATGGTTGTCTACCAAGAATATAAAACTTAAGGTTCCCTCCTGGAAACTGGGTCCCAGGTTCACCGGGCCATACAGGATCAGTTCTATAATTAATCCGGTGGCATTCCGTCTTGACCTCCCCCCTACGTTTAAAATTCACAATGTGTTCCACAGATCGTTGCTTAAGAGGTATGTGGCGCCGGTGATAACATCACCTTTACCTCCTCCTCCTGTGGTGGTCAATGGTAACTTGGAGTTTCAGGTGTTGAAAATCATGATTCACGTCTGAATCGCCGGTCCCTTCAGTACCTGGTTCATTAGAAGGGGTATGGTCCTGAGGAGAGGACGTGGGTTCCTGCGTCGGATATTAACGCAGACCGATTAATTCGGGCCTTCCACACAACTCACCCAGATAAACCTGGCCCTGAGGGTCCGGAGGCCCCTCGTAGAAGGGGGGGTACTGTCACGGGTGTGTCGCCACGAAGATCGTCGCGATTACACAACCTGACTTCTCACAGCTGAGTTTTTGGTGCTTGGTGTTTGTCGGCAGTGAGGGAGTTAATTCTCCCTCTCTCTGTGCTAGACGAGGCCCAGCCTCGCCCAGCTGCAGTTAATGTTGCACTAATGAGATTCCTTCAAATACCTGCCAGTCTGCTAGGGAAGTGTCGGTGAAAGCATTCATGCAGATCAGCAGAGCGGATCGTGGTATTGTGAAGTCTGAAGTGAAGAGTACCTGGTGTGGTTTTCTCCCCTCCTCGCTTTATTATTTATCTCCTTACCCGTTGGTGTTCCCTCTGTAGTTGTAGAGTGAGTTTTGTATGCAAGGTGGTCTTTTATTTTACCCCTTGTACTGTCTCGTTCGTCTTATACTGTGTGTAGGCATTTACCTTCCCGTTCCCTGTGGTGGTGATCAGGGTCCTTCTCAGGACTAGATTACAGAGGGTCAGGGATTCACAGGAGATAGGGTTACGCTGGCGGCCTGGACCTCTGTACCATCAACAGTACCTCCAGGTAGAGGGATTAGTCAGGGCCCCAGCTTAGGGTCAGCATAGACCCCGGACCTCCTGTATACAGTGACAGCGTGACAGACAGGCAGTGCAGGAGGCTTGCCGATGCCTGCTCTCAGCAGGCACTGACAAGCCACCTCCCTGCAGGACCCGGAAGGACCCCGCGGCCATCTTGGATCCAGGGGCCTGCAGGGAGGAGGCCCTCGGAACAGTGCGATGCCACCGGAACACTGCGATTATGTGTGCCGGGAGCGGTCTGTGACAGCTGTGAGAATCAGCGGACACCCGGCCGCGATCAGCCGCGCTTCCCTGTGAACGCGGCTGATAGGGTATGACGTACTATTCTGTCCTTGGGAATTAAGTCCCAGGTCACATGAACGGAATAGTACGTCAGATGGAAGAAAGTGGTTACGGAACAAAACATGGTTAAACACAACACCATAAAAATTAAAAAGGCAGGAAAGAAATATCCACTGCGCTCCTGAGCAACATGTTTCAGACCTGCATGGACCTTTTATACTACTGGAAGAATAAAGCAATCTTAAGAAGATGTGACAACCTGTGTCCTCCATACATCTGTGACCTCGTCTCCCGGTACCTACCAGCACGCAATCTCCGATCCTCACAAGATCTCCTTCTCTACTCCCCTCTAATCTCCTCTTCCCATAATCACATACAAGATTTCTCCCTCGCATCCCCCCTACTCTGGAACTCTCTACCCTAACACATCAGACTCTCACCTACCGTAGAAACCTTCAAAAGGAACCTGAAGACCTACCTCTTCCAACAAACCTACACCCTGCAGTAACCACTGATCCACCAAACCGCTGCTCGACCAGCTCTACCCTCGCCTACTGTATCCTCACCCATCCCTTGTAGATTGTGAGCCCTCGCGGGCAGGGTCCTCTCTCCTCCTGTACCAGTCGTGACCTGTATGGTTTAGGATTACTGTACTTGTTTTTTATTATGTACACCCCTCCTCACGTGTAAAGCGCCATGGAATATATGGCGCTATAATAATAACAATAATAATGTGAGTGCCGGCTATTGTTTGGACTGATGACAAATATTTCCATGTTTTTTTTCTCTGGGAACATTACAGTGCTGTATTGTGACACTGTTGAGCGTTTCGTTATGTTATTAGTATAGCAATAGACTGTTTCGGAGTCATGGTCGCCTCAAAGTCGTTCAGTGGCTTTACAGCAACAACCTGACATACAGCAGACGAATAGATGTGCGGCCTTGTGATCTCAGGCATGAAATTATTTGTCTCGTAGAACGGATGACATTTTTATAAGTAATATTATTCCTCCGCTGTCTCCTAGGTTACGACAAATCTCGCCGTCTCTGCTGAGAACGCTACGCTTCGCCGACAGCTATTTGGGTTTCATTCGGATACAGGAGTCATCCGGGGGGGATATAACCTGTGGGGGGCAGACGGAAGATTTAGAGAAAACTAATGTGTCACCTTCAGGTGTTTCTTCAGCTCCTCGGTGCTCCAGGTGTCCTCCTTGGATTTATGCTACAAAATATACAAAAACAGTTTAGTGAAATATATGGAAAAACCTTCTAATGCATAAACACTGAGAAATAAGGAGAAGATGCAGGGCGGAAACTGGACATCGCTATATTTAGGGATAACATTTTATACAGCCAAAATCTGTGTTGGGTGAACCCGAATGACAGCCGGTACAGTGGCCACTATGTACATGGAACATGTGCCGACATCCCCTACTACATAAGTCAGCAGATCCGCCACTCTGGAGCCCAGAAAATAGGGATTTTTGTGTACTCACCATAAAATCTTTTTCTCCCAGCCAATCATTGGGGGACACAGACTATGGTTACATTTGCATTCACTCGGATGGTAGCGTAACCATGGTCTGTGTCCCCCAATGAGGCGAAGGAGAAAGATGGATCCCAACCTCTACGTGTCCATATTGACAGTTTCCCCTGTATATCACCCTCTTATGACCAAGTACATTTTAATGTTTTCTTTTTGTTTTGTATTTTTGCACATACAGTTGTAAGAGCTTTAAAGCATTTTATCTTGTTTGGTTATTCAATTAATTTTCCATTGTTTACTTGTGATCCATGGGGAGGAATTTTTTGACTTTTTTTATATTCAATATACTATTTATTTTTTATTGAACTTTTTTTAAACATTATTTTTCAAAGATAACAAAGGGTGAAAGGAAAGCAAAGTGCAGGGAGAGAAGGAGGGAAGATAGGATCAGATCAGCTATGGGAGGCAATAATGGCTTCAGCTGACATGCCTATAGTTGTGCTCAAAAGTTTACATACCCTGGCAGAATTTTTGCTTTCTTTACCTTTTTTTCAGAGAATATGAATGATAACACCAAAACTTTTTTTCCACTCATGGTTAGTGGTTGGTGAAGCCATTTATTGTCAAACTACTGTGTTTTCTCTATTTAAATCATAATGACAACCCAAAACATTCCAAATGACCCTGATCAAAAGTTCACATACCCCATTTCTTAATATCGTGTATTGCCCCCTCTAACATCAATGACAGCTCGAAGTCTTTTGTGGTAATTGTGGATGAGGTTCTTTATTTTCTCAGATGATAAAGCTGCCCACTCTTCTTGGCAAAAAGCCTCCAGTTCCTGTAAATTCCTGGGCTGTCTAGCATGAACTGCGCGCTTGAGATCTCCCCAGAGTGGCTCAATGATATAAGCCACAATGTTACATGGTATAATAATACCATAATTAACAAGAGCAAAGGAGTAACGGAAAAAACACTGAATAATAAAATATAAAAAAATCTTTCATTAATCAGATAGACACACTTAGCGGTCCTGGGGGTTGCGGGAGACTGCCTGTAGATCCGGGCTCACCATGGGTACATGTTTGGGCAGCACATAGGTGTAATGCAGAAATTCACAGGACAGCTACATAGCGATACCATTTGACAGTGGTTTGAGCACCTGAATGTGACTATTTTCTCTGCTTTCCCAAGTCTTACTATGCACCTTCAGCCTTTCCTTATTCTTTATATTGAAGTGAAGGGTGCCCTGCTGCAGTACCGCACACGACCTGTGCACGGCGGTGGCGCTGTCTCTATAGTGACATATGTCCAAACCCCTAAATTTTTTTCCCATGAGCACTTTATTTTTTCAGCGACCTAATGGCGCCAACTACTGAGGAACTACAAGTCACAGGATGACTGTCAGACTATGCAGAAGCAGGTGGTCACAGTGTGTACAGTGACGTATATGAATGGTTGTATACTTCACCCTGTCGGGCTGCATGGTCCTACGTCCGTCTTCTTGCCCATCAGCCTGAGCCTCCACCTCCTGCTCTTTCCGTTACCAAGCGAGACTCTCCGTTCCGTTGCCTAGACGGGCAGGCGCCATGACACCCAGGCTAGTCGCTTATGCGCATGTGCACGGGCAGTTTCACCAAGGCAACGGCGGCGTCAATCTACCTGGCAACCGCAGCAGTGCGCGAGAAGTTTTTGTGCGCGTTCTCGATTATTCAGTGCGCATGCGGTCTGTCTGTTGTTCTCTGATTTGGGGGCTTTAAGATGCGGGAGCCTTTCCATACAGTGAGCAGCAGTAGTGACCCTGTATCCTGCACGTCTGTCCGTGTATGGGGCCATCTATCTGGGACATTGTATATGGGGACACTTGTGCACTGTATAAGGAGACCCCCTAGCTGGGACTGTGTAGATGGAGACTCCCTAGCTTGGACATTGTACATGGAGATTCCCTAGCTGGGACATTGTAGATGGAGACCCCCTAGCTGGGACATTGTACATGGAGATTCCCTAGCTGGGACATTGTACATGGAGACCCCCTAGCTGGGACAGTGTACATGGAGACCCCGTAGCTGGGACAGTGTAGATGGAGACCCCCTAGCTGGGACAGTGTAGATGGAGACCCCCCTATATGGGACAGTGTACATGGAGACCCC
>JARQOD010000006.1:37891697-37919062 GCA_033576555.1 Oophaga sylvatica
TTATTACGATTTTTGGAAGGCAGAATAAACAAAAAATAGCAATTCATGAATTTCTTTTGGGGGGTGGCGTTTATAGCGGTCCGCGTGTGGTAAAATTGATAAAGCAGTTTTATTCTTCGGGTCAGTACAATTACAGCGATACCTCATTTATATAATTTTTTTATATTTTGGCGCTTTAATACAATAAAAACTATTTTATATACCGTATATAAAAAATAATTATTTTTGCATCGCTTTATTCTGAGAGCTATAACTTTTTCATTGTTTCGCTGATGCTGTATGGCGGCTCATTTTTTTGCGGGACAAGATGACGTTTTCAGCCGGTACCATGTTTATTTATATCCGTCTTTTTGATCGCATGTTATTCCACTTTTTGTTCGGCGGTATTGATGATAAAGCATTGTTTTTTGCCTTTTTTTTTTTTAAGGGGTTCACTAAAGAGGTTAAATAATGGGAAAGTTTTTATAGGGCGGTCGTTACGGACATGGCAATACTAAATAAGTGTACTTTTACTGTTTTTTTTTCTTTACATAATAATAATGTGTTTATTGGGGAATTTTATTTATTTTTTTATTTATTTAGGGATTTTTTTTATATTTTTTACACGTTTATTTTATTTCTTTTTTTACATTTTTACATTATCCCAGGGTGGGACATTACTATATAGTGTCAGATCGCTGATCTGACAGTTTGCAGAGCACTCTGTCAGAAAAGCGATCTGACAGTGTCACGGGTGTATCGCCACGAAGATCGTCGCGATTACACAACCTGACTTCTCACAGCTGAGTTTTTGGTGCTTGGTGTTTGTCGGTAGTGAGGGAGTTAATTCTCCCTCTCTCTGTGCTAGACGAGGCCCAGCCTCGCCCAGCTGCAGTTAATGTTGCACTAATGAGATTCCTTCAAATACCTGCCAGTCTGCTAGGGAAGTGTCGGTGAAAGCATTCATGCAGACCAGCGGAGCGGATCGTGGTATTGTGAAGTCTGAAGTGAAGAGTACCTGGTGTGGTTTTCTCCCCTCCTCGCTTTATTATTTATCTCCTTACCCGTTGGTGTTCCCTCTGTAGTTGTAGAGTGAGTTTTGTATGCAAGGTGGTCTTTTATTTTACCCCTTGTACTGTCTCGTTCGTTTTATACTGTGTGTAGGCATTTACCTTCCCGTTCCCTGTGGTGGTGATCAGGGTCCTTCTCAGGACTAGATTACAGAGGGTCAGGGATTCACAGGAGATAGGGTTACGCTGGCGGCCTGGACCTCTGTACCATCAACAGTACCTCCAGGTAGAGGGATTAGTCAGGGCCCCAGCTTAGGGTCAGCATAGACCCCGGACCTCCTGTATACAGTGACAGCGTGACATTTTCACCGACCATACTAAAGATTCTCTCCAGCCACCATGGATCCAGTAGCCAGTCTAGCTCGGCAGTTGCAGAGTTTGTCCATGGAGCTGGCGGACGTTAAGTCCAAGGTTTTGTACCCCTGGAGCAAGCCGGACCTGAACCTAAGTAGCTCTCCCTGACAGGTTCACTGGAGGGCGGGACAAATTTTTTGCTTTCCGGGAGGCATGTAAATTGTACTTTCGGCTGCGACCTCGGTCATCGGGGAGTGAAGATCAAAGGGTGGGAATTGTCATCTCGCTCCTACAAGGGGACCCCCAATCATGGGCGTTCTCACTTCCCCCGGGCTCCCCGGCTCTCCAGTCAGTGGATAGGTTTTTCGCAGCTCTGGGTCTTGTATATGATGACCCGGATCGGGTCTCCCTTGCTTAATCTAAGTTACTAAGATACAGCAGGGAGATCGTCCGGCGGAGGAATTCTGTTCGGAGTTCCGTAGGTGGGCCACGGACACCCAGTGGAATGACCCGGCTATTAGGAGCCAGTTTTGTCAAGGTTTATCTGACAAATTAAAGGATGTGTTGGCACAGTATGACCCTCCCACGTCACTGGAAGCCGCTACGGCCCTTGCTATTCGCATTGACAGACGGCTTCGAGAGAGGTGCGGGGTAACTCCGCCCCCTGTGATGACTCCACCTTCTACTAGGGCCCCTTATATGGAGGTTCCCTGGTCAGTCCAGAGGAGCCTATGCAGTTAGGAGGGACATCATTCCGAGGGAGGGGATCGGCAGTGTGCCGCAAGACAGGAAGGTGTTTCTTCTGCGGGAGAAAGGGACATTTTATTGGGGGGTGTCCATCCCGTCCTTTGCAGAGAGAGAAGTCGCCGGAAAACTATTGATCCCAGGTTGTGTGGTGGACGACAATCTGGGAGTATGTATTTCGTCCCCAGGTCCGTCTCAATTTCTCGTACCGGCGGAGGTGGTGGTGGGTACGAGAACTGAGAGGATATCTGTTCTTCTGGATAGTGGGGCCGGGGCTAATCTGGTGGACGCTCGGTTTGCCCAGGTTCAAGGTATGCGACTGAGTGTATTGGCTAAACCCATCCCATATTCTCGATCGACGCCAGGCCTCTCGGTCAAGGTAGTTTTTTGCAAGCCGTGCATAACATAGATCTTCGAGTGGGGGCAATACATAAAGAACTGTTGTCTTGTTACGTGTTGGAGGGTCTTCCCACTCCTATAGTGTTGGGCCTTCCTTGGTTAACTAAGCATAACCCGGTTATTAATTGGCAATCCAGAGAGATAAGCCAGTGGAGTGAATTCTGTAATAAAAACTGCATGAACACGGTCATCGGTGCGGTCGTGCCTAGGGCCTTACCTCCATTTCTGGTGGACTTTGAGGATGTATTTTCGGAGAAAGGGTGTCAAGAACTACCTCCTCATCGCGCGTATGACTGTTCTGTAAAATTGCTCCTGAAGCCAAGTTACCGAAATCTAGGTTGTATAACCTTTCTGGTCCTGAGAGGCAGGCTATGAAGGATTATATTTCGGAGAGTCTGGCTAAGGGGCATATTAGACCTTCATCTTCCCCGGTGGCCGCGGGGTTTTTCTTTGTGAAGAAGAAAAATGGAGGCCTACGCCCTTGCCTGGATTTCCGTGAGCTTAATCGGATTACGGTCCGAGATCCGTATCCGCTCCCACTTATTCCCGATCTCTTCAATTAGATCGTGGGCGCCAAATGGTTCTCTAAGTTGGATCTCAGGGGGGCGTATAATCTGATTAGGATGAAGGAGGGGGATGAGTGGAAGACGGCGTTTAACACTCCGGAGGGGCATTATGAGAACCTTGTCATGCCATTTGGTCTGACTAATGCCCCGGCGGTGTTTCAACATTTTGTTAATGACATCTTTCGCCACCTAGTGGGACAGTTTGTTGTCATATATCTGGATGACATCTTAATTTACTCGCCGGATCTTGTGTCTCATCAGGAGCATGTTAGGCAGGTGTTGCAGATCTTGCGGGATAATAAACTGTACGCTAAATGGGAGAAGTGTGTGTTCGCCGTACAGGAACTTCAGTTTTTAGGATTCCTGGTGTCAGCATCCGGTTTTCGTATGGACCCTGGGAAAGTGCGGGCAGTTCTTGAGTGGGATCTGCCAGAGGATCTTAAGGCATTACAACGTTTCCTGGGGTTTGCTAACTACTACCGGAAATTTATCCGTAATTTCTCGTCCATAGTTAAACCTCTCACAGACATAACAAAAAAAGGGACGGATTTTTCAAGGTGGTCTGACAAGGCTTGTCAAGCGTTTTCCTCCTTGAAAAAATGTTTTGCTTCGGCACCCATACTCATTCAACCTGATGCGTCACAGCGTTCATTGTGGAGGTAGACGCTTCTGAGGTAGGGGTGGGAGCGGTATTATCTCAAGGTCCGTCCCCTGGTAAATGGCATCCGTGCGCCTTCTTTCTCTAAAAAATTGTCGTCCGCTGAGAGGAATTATGATGTCGGCAATAGGGAACTCTTGGCCATTAAGTTAGCTTTTGAGGAGTGGCGTCATTTTTTGGAGGGGGCAGTACACCCGGTCACCGTCATTACCGATCACAAGAACCTGCTATATTTAGAGTCCGCAAAACGTCTGAATCTCAGACAAGCTAGGTGGTCGTTGTTTTTTACCAGGTTTAATTTTGTCGTCACATATCGTCCTGGGTCAAAAAATGTAAAGGCGGATGCCTTATCTCGCAGTTTCCCTGGGGCCGGGAAGACGGATGACCCGGTTCCTATCCTTCAGAAGGGGTGGTGGTGTCGGCAGTATGCTCTGAGCTTGAGGACGAGGTATTGGAGGCTCAGGGGGACACCCTGTTGGACCTCCAGGGAGACTGTTTGTTCCAGATCAGTTGAGACAAAAGGTAATCGAGGCACACCATAATTCAGCTTTGGCAGGACACCCAGGGAGTAAAGCAACTGTGGATCTCCTCTCGCGCCGGTTTTGGTGGCCTAACTTACATAGGGAGGTGGTAACTTTTGTCGCGTCCTGTGGGGTTTGTGCGCGCTCTAAGACCCCACATACCCGTCCGTCTGGGGCCCTCTTACCTTTGAAGATCCCGGAGCGTCCGTGGACTCATCTGTCTATGGACTTTATTACGGACCTCCCGCCGTCTTCAGGTAAAACAGTCATACTCGTTGTAGTGGACAGATTCAGCAAGATGGCACATTTTATCGCTCTTCCTAATGCTAAAACTCTTGCGCAGGTGTTCATTGGGGAGATTGTAAGACTTCACGGGGTACCCTCCGATGTGGTGTCAGATCGGGGGTCTCAGTTTGTGTCCAAATTCTGGAAGGCATTTTGTACACGGCGGGGGATGCAGTTGTCATTTTCATCGGCTTTTCATCCGCAGACCAATGGTCAGACAGAGCGTCTGAACCAGAGCTTGGAGACATATCTCCGGTGTTTTGTGTCAGAGAACCAGGAGGACTGGGCTTCTTTCTTGCCTCTGGCGGAATTCTCTCTTAACAATAGGCGGAGCGAGTCCACTGGTAAGTCCCCGTTTTTTGGGGCATATGGTTTTCACCCCAGTTTTGTACTTTCAATAGGGGGGCTCTTCTGGGGTTCCTGAGGAGGAACGATTTTTGTCGTCACTTGCTTCAGTGTGGAGAGGAGTGCTGAATAATCTGAGTACTATGGGGAACCGATACAAACGTATGGCTGATAGGAGGAGAGTGTCTGGTCCGGACCTAAGTGTGAACGATCGGGTATGGTTGTCTACCAAGAATATAAAACTTAAGGTTCCCTCCTGGAAACTGGGTCCCAGGTTCACCGGGCCATACAGGATCAGTTCTATAATTAATCCGGTGGCATTCCGTCTTGACCTCCCCCCTACGTTTAAAATTCACAATGTGTTCCACAGATCGTTGCTTAAGAGGTATGTGGCGCCGGTGATAACATCACCTTTACCTCCTCCTCCTGTGGTGGTCAATGGTAACTTGGAGTTTCAGGTGTTGAAAATCATCGATTCACGTCTGAATCGCCGGTCCCTTCAGTACCTGGTTCATTAGAAGGGGTATGGTCCTGAGGAGAGGACGTGGGTTCCTGCGTCGGATATTAACGCAGACCGATTAATTCGGGCCTTCCACACAACTCACCCAGATAAACCTGGCCCTGAGGGTCCGGAGGCCCCTCGTAGAAGGGGGGGTACTGTCACGGGTGTGTCGCCACGAAGATCGTCGCGATTACACAACCTGACTTCTCACAGCTGAGTTTTTGGTGCTTGGTGTTTGTCGGCAGTGAGGGAGTTAATTCTCCCTCTCTCTGTGCTAGACGAGGCCCAGCCTCGCCCAGCTGCAGTTAATGTTGCACTAATGAGATTCCTTCAAATACCTGCCAGTCTGCTAGGGAAGTGTCGGTGAAAGCATTCATGCAGATCAGCAGAGCGGATCGTGGTATTGTGAAGTCTGAAGTGAAGAGTACCTGGTGTGGTTTTCTCCCCTCCTCGCTTTATTATTTATCTCCTTACCCGTTGGTGTTCCCTCTGTAGTTGTAGAGTGAGTTTTGTATGCAAGGTGGTCTTTTATTTTACCCCTTGTACTGTCTCGTTCGTCTTATACTGTGTGTAGGCATTTACCTTCCGTTCCCTGTGGTGGTGATCAGGGTCCTTCTCAGGACTAGATTACAGAGGGTCAGGGATTCACAGGAGATAGGGTTACGCTGGCGGCCTGGACCTCTGTACCATCAACAGTACCTCCAGGTAGAGGGATTAGTCAGGGCCCCAGCTTAGGGTCAGCATAGACCCCGGACCTCCTGTATACAGTGACAGCGTGACAGACAGGCAGTGCAGGAGGCTTGCCGATGCCTGCTCTCAGCAGGCACTGACAAGCCACCTCCTGCAGGACCCGGAAGGACCCCGCGGCCATCTTGGATCCAGGGGCCTGCAGGGAGGAGGCCCTCGGAACAGTGCGATGCCACCGGAACACTGCGATTATGTGTGCCGGGAGCGGTCTGTGACAGCTGTGAGAATCAGCGGACACCCGGCCGCGATCAGCCGCGCTTCCCTGTGAACGCGGCTGATAGGGTATGACGTACTATTCTGTCCTTGGGAATTAAGTCCCAGGTCACATGAACGGAATAGTACGTCAGATGGAAGAAAGTGGTTACGGAACAAAACATGGTTAAACACAACACCATAAAAATTAAAAAGGCAGGAAAGAAATATCCACTGCGCTCCTGAGCAACATGTTTCAGACCTGCATGGACCTTTTATACTACTGGAAGAATAAAGCAATCTTAAGAAGATGTGACAACCTGTGTCCTCCATACATCTGTGACCTCGTCTCCCGGTACCTACCAGCACGCAATCTCCGATCCTCACAAGATCTCCTTCTCTACTCCCTCTAATCTCCTCTTCCATAATCACATACAAGATTTCTCCCTCGCATCCCCCCTACTCTGGAACTCTCTACCCTAACACATCAGACTCTCACCTACCGTAGAAACCTTCAAAAGGAACCTGAAGACCTACCTCTTCCAACAAACCTACACCCTGCAGTAACCACTGATCCACCAAACCGCTGCTCGACCAGCTCTACCCTCGCCTACTGTATCCTCACCCATCCCTTGTAGATTGTGAGCCCTCGCGGGCAGGGTCCTCTCTCCTCCTGTACCAGTCGTGACCTGTATGGTTTAGGATTACTGTACTTGTTTTTTATTATGTACACCCTCCTCACGTGTAAAGCGCCATGGAATATATGGCGCTATAATAATAACAATAATAATGTGAGTGCCGGCTATTGTTTGGACTGATGACAAATATTTCCATGTTTTTTTTCTCTGGGAACATTACAGTGCTGTATTGTGACACTGTTGAGCGTTTCGTTATGTTATTAGTATAGCAATAGACTGTTTCGGAGTCATGGTCGCCTCAAAGTCGTTCAGTGGCTTTACAGCAACAACCTGACATACAGCAGACGAATAGATGTGCGGCCTTGTGATCTCAGGCATGAAATTATTTTGTCTCGTAGAACGGATGACATTTTTATAAGTAATATTATTCCTCCGCTGTCTCCTAGGTTACGACAAATCTCGCCGTCTCTGCTGAGAACGCTACGCTTCGCCGACAGCTATTTGGGTTTCATTCGGATACAGGAGTCATCCGGGGGGGGATATAACCTGTGGGGGGCAGACGGAAGATTTAGAGAAAACTAATGTGTCACCTTCAGGTGTTTCTTCAGCTCCTCGGTGCTCCAGGTGTCCTCCTTGGATTTATGCTACAAAATATACAAAAACAGTTTAGTGAAATATATGGAAAAACCTTCTAATGCATAAACACTGAGAAATAAGGAGAAGATGCAGGGCGGAAACTGGACATCGCTATATTTAGGGATAACATTTTATACAGCCAAAATCTGTGTTGGGTGAACCCGAATGACAGCCGGTACAGTGGCCACTATGTACATGGAACATGTGCCGACATCCCCTACTACATAAGTCAGCAGATCCGCCACTCTGGAGCCCAGAAAATAGGGATTTTTGTGTACTCACCATAAAATCTTTTTCTCCCAGCCAATCATTGGGGGACACAGACTATGGTTACATTTGCATTCACTCGGATGGTAGCGTAACCATGGTCTGTGTCCCCCAATGAGGCGAAGGAGAAAGATGGATCCCAACCTCTACGTGTCCATATTGACAGTTTCCCCTGTATATCACCCTCTTATGACCAAGTACATTTTAATGTTTTCTTTTTGTTTTGTATTTTTGCACATACAGTTGTAAGAGCTTTAAAGCATTTTATCTTGTTTGGTTATTCAATTAATTTTCCATTGTTTACTTGTGATCCATGGGGAGGAATTTTTTGACTTTTTTTATATTCAATATACTATTTATTTTTTATTGAACTTTTTTTAAACATTATTTTTCAAAGATAACAAAGGGTGAAAGGAAAGCAAAGTGCAGGGAGAGAAGGAGGGAAGATAGGATCAGATCAGCTATGGGAGGCAATAATGGCTTCAGCTGACATGCCTATAGTTGTGCTCAAAAGTTTACATACCCTGGCAGAATTTTTGCTTTCTTTACCTTTTTTTCAGAGAATATGAATGATAACACCAAAACTTTTTTTCCACTCATGGTTAGTGGTTGGGTGAAGCCATTTATTGTCAAACTACTGTGTTTTCTCTATTTAAATCATAATGACAACCCAAAACATTCCAAATGACCCTGATCAAAAGTTCACATACCCCATTTCTTAATATCGTGTATTGCCCCCTCTAACATCAATGACAGCTCGAAGTCTTTTGTGGTAATTGTGGATGAGGTTCTTTATTTTCTCAGATGATAAAGCTGCCCACTCTTCTTGGCAAAAAGCCTCCAGTTCCTGTAAATTCCTGGGCTGTCTAGCATGAACTGCGCGCTTGAGATCTCCCCAGAGTGGCTCAATGATATAAGCCACAATGTTACATGGTATAATAATACCATAATTAACAAGAGCAAAGGAGTAACGGAAAAAACACTGAATAATAAAATATAAAAAAATCTTTCATTAATCAGATAGACACACTTAGCGGTCCTGGGGGTTGCGGGAGACTGCCTGTAGATCCGGGCTCACCATGGGTACATGTTTGGGCAGCACATAGGTGTAATGCAGAAATTCACAGGACAGCTACATAGCGATACCATTTGACAGTGGTTTGAGCACCTGAATGTGACTATTTTCTCTGCTTTCCCAAGTCTTACTATGCACCTTCAGCCTTTCCTTATTCTTTATATTGAAGTGAAGGGTGCCCTGCTGCAGTACCGCACACGACCTGTGCACGGCGGTGGCGCTGTCTCTATAGTGACATATGTCCAAACCCTAAATTTTTTTCCCATGAGCACTTTATTTTTTCAGCGACCTAATGGCGCCAACTACTGAGGAACTACAAGTCACAGGATGACTGTCAGACTATGCAGAAGCAGGTGGTCACAGTGTGTACAGTGACGTATATGAATGGTTGTATACTTCACCCTGTCGGGCTGCATGGTCCTACGTCCGTCTTCTTGCCCATCAGCCTGAGCCTCCACCTCCTGCTCTTTCCGTTACCAAGCGAGACTCTCCGTTCCGTTGCCTAGACGGGCAGGCGCCATGACACCCAGGCTAGTCGCTTATGCGCATGTGCACGGGCAGTTTCACCAAGGCAACGGCGGCGTCAATCTACCTGGCAACCGCAGCAGTGCGCGAGAAGTTTTTGTGCGCGTTCTCGATTATTCAGTGCGCATGCGGTCTGTCTGTTGTTCTCTGATTTGGGGGCTTTAAGATGCGGGAGCCTTTCCATACAGTGAGCAGCAGTAGTGACCCTGTATCCTGCACGTCTGTCCGTGTATGGGGGCCATCTATCTGGGACATTGTATATGGGGACACTTGTGCACTGTATAAGGAGACCCCCTAGCTGGGACTGTGTAGATGGAGACTCCCTAGCTTGGACATTGTACATGGAGATTCCCTAGCTGGGACATTGTAGATGGAGACCCCCTAGCTGGGACATTGTACATGGAGATTCCCTAGCTGGGACATTGTACATGGAGACCCCCTAGCTGGGACAGTGTACATGGAGACCCCGTAGCTGGGACAGTGTAGATGGAGACCCCCTAGCTGGGACAGTGTAGATGGAGACCCCCCTATATGGGACAGTGTACATGGAGACCCCCTAGCTGGGACAATGTAGATGGAGATCCTCTAGCTGGGACAGTGTAGATGGAGACCCCCTAGCTGGGACAATGTAGATGGAGACCCTCTAGCTGGGACATTGTAAATGGAGACCCCCTAGCTGGGACAGTGTACATGGAGACCCCGTAGCTGGGACAGTGTAGATGGAGACCCCTAGCTGGGACAGTGTAGATGGAGACCCCCCTAGCTGGGACAGTGTACATGGAGACCCCTAGCTGGGACAGTGTACATGGAGACCCCCTAGCTGAGACAATGTAGATGGAGACCCTCTAGCTGGGACAGTGTAGATGGAGACTCCCTAGCTGGGACAGTGTAGATGGAGACCCCCTAGCTGGGACAGTGTAGATGGAGACCCCCTACCTGGGACAGTGTAGATGGAGATCCCCTAGCTGGGACAGTGTAGATGGAGACCCCCTAGCTGGGACAGTGTAGATGGAGACCCCCTAGCTGGGACAGTGTACCTGGAAATTCCCTAGATGAGTCACTGTATATGCAACACTAACTTGTGCACAATATAAGGGACCCCTAGCTATGACGTTGTCGATGGAGACCCCCTAGCTGAGGCATTGTATGTAAGGACCGTCTGGCCGAGCATTGTGTATGGGGACCCCCTAGTTGGGACATTGTAGATAGAGACCCCCTAGCTGGGACATTGTAGATGGAGATCCACTAACTGGGACATTGTCGATGGAGACCCCCTAGCTGAGGCATTGTATATAAGGACCCTCTGGCCGAGCATTGTGTATGGGGACCTCCTAGTTGGGACATTGTAGATGGAGACACCCTAGCTGAGGCATTGTATATAAGGAACCACTGGCCGGGCACTGTGTATGGGGACCCCCTAGTTGGGACATTGTAGATGAAGACCCCCTAGCTGACGCATTGTCAATAAGGACCCTCTCGCCGGGCTGTTATGTTACGGTAGCTGAGGAGTGCAGGTAAAAAAGGAAATACACCAGAGCAGTTGGAATCTATGAGATTGCAGTACCCTGACTAACCACCACAACTAGAGGCAGCCGTGGAGCGTTCCTACGATGGTCCTAGACGCCTCGTCACAGCCTGAGAAACTAACTACACCTAAAGATAGAAATAGGAAAGCTATCTGCCCCGGAGCAGAACCCCAAAGATAATAGAAAGCCCCCAAACATATAATGGCGGTTAGACAAGAGGAAATACTGACACAGAAAGAAAATAGTATGAGCAAACGCTGGGGCCCAAACTATCTAAATAGAAAGGACAGGAAGGGTACTTACTGCAATCCCAGAAAACCCTGAAAACACCAACTCTACTAATTTCAAAATCACCTGAGATCACACGACCTCTACCACCTAAATTAGTTCTCTGGTGTAACAAAAACAGCAGCCACTGAAAAAACTGCAAAAAGCAAAAGTACAAAACACAGTGGCTGGACTAAACTGAGAGGGCAAAAGCCCCGGAGGGGACCCAGAAGGCCCCCACAGAAGTGCAGGACAAAATGCAAAAATATAGCAAAAACACAAATAAGAAATTGTCTTATCTGATAGCAGGAGATGCAGACACGACACAGCAGGCTACAAGGGAAACTGGAAAGAAGGATTCAGACCAGAACAATTGATCACCGGCAACCCTGATGGGAAAATGATTCCCTTAAATAAGACCAATCAGTAACACCTGATTCCCAATCCTCACTAGTACCGCTTGTAACCACCAGAGGGAGCCTCTGCTCAGAACTCATCTCAAACCCATTCACAACAGTACCCCCCCTTGAGGAGGGGTCACCGAACCCTCATTTGAGCAACCAGGTCGGTCAGGATGAGTTCTATGATACGCACGGATAAGTCTCCTAGCATGGATGTCCGAAGCAAACACCCAAGAATTATCTTCCTGACCATAACCTCTCCATTTAACCAAATACTGGAGTCTTCGTCTAGAAAAACGAGAATCCAATATTTTCTCAACCACATACTCCAGATTGCCCTCAACCAAAACAGGGTCAGGAGGCACAGCAGCAGGAACCACTGGCTCAACAAACCTCTTCAACAAGGACTTGTGGAACACGTTATGGATCTTAAATGTCCCTGGAAGAAGCAAACGAAAAGAAACAGGATTAATAATCTCCATGATCTTATAAGGTCCAATGAACCTAGGCTTAAATTTAGGAGATGCTACTCTCATAGGAATATTCTTTGAGGACAACCAGACCAAGTCCCCACTTTAAACCGAGGACCATCAGTCCTATGCCGGTTAGCAAACCGCTGGGCCTTCTCCTGAGAGAGGGACAACCTCTCCACTACCTGGTCCCAAATCTGCTGCATACGCTCAACAACAGAGTCAACACCTGGACAGACAGAAGCCTCCGTCTGTCCTGAAGAAAATCGAGGGTGAAACCCAGAATTACAGAAAAACGGAGACATCAAAGTGGCAGAGCTAGCCCTATTATTAAGAGCAAACTCAGCCAAAGGCAAAAAAGAGACCCAGTCATCCTGATCAGCAGACACAAAGCATCTTAGATAAGTCTCCAATGTCTGGTTTGTTCTCTCAGTTTGACCATTGGTCTGAGGATGAAATGCCGAGGAGAAAGACAATTGAACACCCAGTTTAGAACAAAAAGTCCTCCAAAATCTGGAAACAAACTGGACTCCTCTGTCAGACACAATGTTCTCAGGAATGCCGTGTAAACGAACCACGTGCTGAAGGAACAACGGCACCAATTCAGAGGAGGAAGGCAACTTAGGTAATGGCACAAGATGTATCATTTTGGAAAACCTATCACAAATTACCCAGATGGTGGTCATTCTCTGAGAAACAGGAAGATCGGAAATGAAATCCATAGAGATATGGGTCCATGGTCTCTTGGGCACAGGCAATGGCATCAACAAACCACTAGAGCGAGAGCAAGGCTTGGAGCGAGAGCAAGTCCCGCAGGACTGCACAAATTCCCTGACATCGCGAGACAAGGTAGGCCACCAAAAGGACCGACTAACCAAGTCTCTGGTACCAAAAATTCCGGGATGCCCAGCCAATGCGGAACAATGAATCTCAGACATCACACTCTTTTTCCATTGGTCCGGGACAAACAATTTTCCAACAGGGCAGCGCTCGGGCCTATCCTCCTGACACCCCTCCAGAGCAAGTCTCAAATTAGGCGAGATGGCGGAAAGAACTACACCCTCCTTCAAAATAACAGAGGGATCAGATAGCTCAGGAGAGTACGCAAGGAAACTCCTCGAGAGGGCATCCGCCTTAACATTCTTAGTGCCAGGAAGAAAGGAAACCACAAAATTAAAACGTGTGAAAAACAAGGCCCACCTGGCCTGTCTAGGATTGAGTCGCTTGGCAGATTCCAGATAGACCAGATTCTTATGGTCCGTAAGGACCACCACCTGATGTTTGGCTCCCTCCAGCCAATGTCTCCACTCTTCAAAAGCCCACTTCATGGCCAATAACTCCCGATTACCCACGTCATAATTACGTTCAGTAGGAGAAAATTTTCGAGAGAAAAAGGCACAAGGGTTACTTTTAGAGGTCTCTGGATCTTTTTGGGACAAAACGGCACCTGCCCCAATTTCAGAGGCATCAACCTCCACCTGAAATGGCAGAGAAACATCAGGCTGCCGTAGAACAGGAGCAGAAGTGAATCTCTGCTTAAGTTCCTGAAACGCAGAGACTGCCTCAGGAGGCCAATTCACCACATCAGAACCCTTTCTGGTCAAATCAGTTAATGGTTTAACAATAACAGAGAAATTACCAATAAATTTACGATAAAAATTGGCAAAACCCAAAAATCTCTGAAGAGCCTTTAATGAAGTAGGTTGGACCCAATCACAGATGGCCTGAACCTTGACCGGGTCCATTTCAATAACAGATGGGGACAAAATGAATCCCAGAAATGAGATCTTCTGTACGCCAAAAAGACACTTTGATCCCTTCACATACAGAGCATTCTCTCTCAAAATCTGGAATACAGTTCGAACATGTTTCACATGAGAGTCCCAGTCATTAGAAAAAAATCAAGATATCATCCAAATAAACAATCAGAAACTTGTCCACAAAATCCCTGAAAATGTCATTCATGAAGGACTGGAAGACGGAAGGAGCATTAGTGAGCCCAAAGGGCATCACAAGGTACTCAAAATGCCCTTCAGGGGTGTTAAATGCCGTCTTCCATTCATCCCCGTGCTTAATGCGAATAAGGTTATACGCCCCCCTGAGGTCAAGCTTGGTAAACCAAGTAGCGTTTTTCACCCTGGAAAACAGGTCAGAAATCAAGGGTAACGGGTATTGATATTTCACAGTAATATTGTTCAAGAGACGATAATCAATACACGGCCTTAATGAACCATCTTTTTTGGCCACAAAGAAAAAACCGGCACCTAAGGGTGAAGAGGATGGTCTGATATGACCCTTCTCCAATGATTCCTTGATATAAGACCGCATAGCGTCATGTTCAGGTACAGACAAGTTAAAAAGGCGACCCTTAGGGAATTTACTACCTGGCACTAATTCAATAGCGCAGTCATAGCTCCTATGGGGAGGTAAGGATGCAGATTTACTTTCGCTAAACACATCAGAAAAATCAAACAAAAAGTCAGGAACATCCTCAGCCTGGGGGGAGGCAGAAAAAACAGGAGTGTTGGTATTAACACATTGGCAGCCCCAACTGGTTACAGACACAGATTTCCAATCCAAAACAGGATTATGAGACTGTAACCAAGGGAAACCCAGCACGATAATGTCATGCAGATTATATAGAACCAAAAATTTGCAGCACTCCTGGTGATCAGGTTCAACCCTCATTATCACCTGGGTAGAAAACTGGGGTTTATTCTCAGCCAAAGGGGTAGAATCGATCCCCAGTAGGGGAATAGACTTCTGTAGGGGTATCAAGGGAAATCCACAACGTTTAGCAAAATCATAATCCATCAGGTTAATAGCTGCTCCAGAATCAACGAAAGCCTGAGCAGAAAATGAGGACAGAGAGCATATCAGAGTGACAGTTAATAAAAACTTAGTCTGAACACTACCCAAGACAACTGAGCGTGCAAAACGTCTTCCCCGCTTAGGGCAGACTGAAATAGCATGAGAGGCATCACCACAGTAGAAACATAACCCATTGCGCTTTCGAAACTCATGACGCTGTGCCCCAGACACCACTCCATCACACTGCATGGGCTCAGCAGCTGGCTCACAAGGCAACACCATTCCACGCATACTTCTCCGCTCACGCAAACGTCTGTCAATTTGAATCGCTAATGACATAGAATCATTGAGACCAGAGGGGACAGGGAATCCCACCATAACATCCTTTACATTATCCGACAGACCCTTCCGGAAAAGGGCCGCCAAAGCGTCGTCATTCCATTTGGTCAGGACTGCCCACCTACGGAATCTCTGACAGTATAACTCAGCGTCATCAAGCCCCTGATTTAATGCCAACAAGGCTTTTTCAGCTTGATCAGTGATATTAGGCTCATCGTACAATAACCCCAAAGCCTGAAAAAATACATCAACATCACTCAAAACAGGATCCCCAGGTGTCAGGGAAAAAGCCCAATCCTGAGGATCGCCGCGCAGGAGAGAGATGACAATTTGAACCTGCTGCGCTGCGTTTCCTGAGGACTTAGATTTTAAGGCAAGAAACAATTTACAATTATTTTTGAAATTCTGAAACTTAGCTCGATCCCCTGAAAACAAATCTGGCATGGGGATCCTAGGTTCCACAACAGGCAACCTAGCAAGATATGCAGCAATACTCTGAACCTCAGTGGCAAGCTGATCCACACGGCCAGACAACTGTGCAAACTCCATTGGGAGAAAAGATCCTCCCCAGCACCCAGAGATACAGAGGGAAAAAAAAAAAAAAAATGCAACAAACAGAAAAATATCTCTGACAACTTTTCTTCCTTCAAAATATTTTTTCCCTTCTGTGAGTACCATACAATTTTTATGGCCGGTGATACTGTTATGTTACGGTAGCTGAGGAGTGCAGGTAAAAAAGGAAATACACCAGAGCAGTTGGAATCTATGAGATTGCAGTACCCTGACTAACCACCACAACTAGAGGCAGCCGTGGAGCGTTCCTACGATGGTCCTAGACGCCTCGTCACAGCCTGAGAAACTAACTACACCTAAAGATAGAAATAGGAAAGCTATCTGCCCCGGAGCAGAACCCCAAAGATAATAGAAAGCCCCCAAACATATAATGGCGGTTAGACAAGAGGAAATACTGACACAGAAAGAAAATAGTATGAGCAAACGCTGGGGCCCAAACTATCTAAATAGAAAGGACAGGAAGGGTACTTACTGCAATCCCAGAAAACCCTGAAAACACCAACTCTACTAATTTCAAAATCACCTGAGATCACACGACCTCTACCACCTAAATTAGTTCTCTGGTGTAACAAAAACAGCAGCCACTGAAAAAACTGCAAAAAGCAAAAGTACAAAACACAGTGGCTGGACTAAACTGAGAGGGCAAAAGCCCCCGGAGGGGACCCAGAAGGCCCCCACAGAAGTGCAGGACAAAATGCAAAAATATAGCAAAAACACAAAATAAGAAATTGTCTTATCTGATAGCAGGAGATGCAGACACGACACAGCAGGCTACAAGGGAAACTGGAAAGAAGGATTCAGACCAGAACAATTGATCACCGGCAACCCTGATGGGAAAATGATTCCCTTAAATAAGACCAATCAGTAACACCTGATTCCCAATCCTCACTAGTACCGCTTGTAACCACCAGAGGGAGCCTCTGCTCAGAACTCATCTCAAACCCATTCACAACACCGGGCACTATGTATGTGGACCCCCTAGTTGGGACATTGCAGATGGAGACACCCTAGCTGAGGCATTGTATATAAGGACCCACTGGCCGGGCACTGTGTATGGGGACCCCCTAGTTGGGACATTGTAGATGAAGACCCCCTAGCTGGGACAGTGTAGATGGAGACCCCTAGCTGGGACAGTGTAGATGGAGACCCCCTAGCTGGGACAGTGTAGATGGAGACCCCCTAGCTGGGACAGTGTAGATGGAGATTCCCTAGCTGAGGCATTGTATATAAGGTCCCTCTCGCCGGGCACTGTGTATGGGGACCCCCTAGTTGGGACGTAGATGAAGACCCCCTAGCTGAGGCATTGTATATAAGGACCCTCTCGCCGGGCACTGTGTATGGGGACCCCCTAGTTGAGATATTGTAGATGGAGACCCTAGCTGAGGCATTGTATATAATGACCCAATGACTGGGCATTGTGTATGGGGACCCCTAGTTGGGACATTGTAGATAGTGACCCCCTAGCTGGGACATTGTAGATGGAGATCCACTAACTGGGACATTGTCGATGGAGACCCCCCATATCTGAGGCATTGTATATAAGGACCCTCTGGCCTAGCATTGTGTATGGGGACCCCCTAGTTGGGACATTGTAGATGGAGACACCCTAGCTGAGGCATTGTATATAAGGACCCACTGGCCGGGCACTGTGTATGGGGACCCCCTAGTTGGGACATTGTAGATGAAGACCCCCTAGCTGACGCATTGTCTATAAGGACCCTCTCGCCGGGCACTGTGTATGTGGACCCCCTAGTTGGGACATTGCAGATGGAGACACCCTAGCTGGGACAGTGTAGATGGAGACCCCCTAGCTGGGACAGTGTAGATGGAGATTCCCTAGCTGAGGCATTGTATATAAGGACCCTCTCGCCGGGCACTATGTATGGGGACCCCCTAGTTGGGACGTAGATGAAGACCCCCTAGCTGAGGCATTGTATATAAGGACCCACTGGCCGGGCACTGTGTATGGGGACCCCCTAGTTGGGACATTGTAGATGAAGACCCCCTAGCTGGGACAGTGTAGATGGAGACCCCCTAGCTGGGACAGTGTAGATGGAGACCCCCTAGCTGGGACAGTGTAGATGGAGATTCCCTAGCTGAGGCACTGTATATAAGGACCCTCTCGCCGGGCACTATGTATGGGGACCCCCTAGTTGGGACGTAGATGAAGACCCCTAGCTGAGGCATTGTATATAAGGACCCTCTCGCCGGGCACTGTGTATGGGGACCCCCTAGTTGAGACATTGTATATGGAGACCCTAGCTGAGGCATTGTATATAATGACCCAATGGCTGGGCACTGTGTATGGGGACCCCTAGCTGGGACATTGGAGATAGAGACCCCCCAGGCTGAGGTATTGTATATGAGGACTTGCTAGTTGGGACGCTTAATACAGGGAGAAGGTAAAGACGTTATTACTGACAGTAATGACATCAGGAGTGGACACAGACGGTAGCCTGCCCCTGTCATGATCAGTATATGGCCCCTTTACCCCCCAACAACTAATCATAGAGCTCCATATTTCAATAATCAGGTCATAAGCTATTCTATATATTTAGCTCAGTCCCTTATATGCAATGTAACAGAGAAGTTGTGTTCACAGGCATTGTCCTATCGTCACATCTTAGTTATTGCTATCTTTAAGATAGGGGATAAGTTGCTGATTGCTGGGACCCCACTGACCACCAGAACAAAGCCGCCATACACATTACATGGATATCAGCAGAACGATGCTTCACCGGTTGACAGCCATCTCAGCCGTCTTTCCTGTACACCGGAGCACTTGTTCGGCCGATGGCTCTTGTGTTCTCTATGAGAAAGCCGTCAGCAGACACATCCGCTGGAGGTGAACAATGCAATCTGAAGACTGACATCAGACATGCGCGATCAACATCTCCCCCTGTGTAGCCCTGGTGTGAAGGCACACGCAGTACCCTGGAGAATGTGTGGAGAGATAGCAGTTTAATGCTCTATACCCATTCACTCAATATACACTAGACACACCCTTAGGGTAGTGTAGTGACTCGTAGGGAGTGGTCAGTGTAGATTCGTTGAGTGATTTAGTAGTCAGTTTCCTGTCTTCGGACAGAGCAGACGTGTGGAGTCTAGCTGGGACTTGGAGGGAGGAAGCAGTCCAGCTTGGTTCTATCAGCAGTTCAGCAAGTGGAGGCCAGTAAGGGCGAGATATAGATCACCTCAGCCTGGTCAGAGCTGTACCTCATTGAAGACATTGATAAAGAAAGAAGAGTTTAGTACAGAAACACTTCAGTCTCCTGTCTCAAGGACAGTGAAGGTTCAGAGACGTGCTCCTGCCTAGAAGATTACTGAGAGTCTGGTAACTAACTCTGAAGGAAGAAAAGAAGGGAGTGATTATATGACTTTTTGCAAGTGTGAGTGTTTATGCTACAAGCGTGGACAAGGCGAAAGGCACAGTGGAAGGAATATTTAAAAGTGCTTTTGGATTGGAGAAGTCCTGCACATTGTTACCGGTCACTGGGGACCGAAGGATCACTATAGTTTCAAGCTTAGTGGTAAGAAAACCAGAGGCTTATCGGACCTTAGGTCGCGGCAAGCAGCCCTAAATAGTCGGTACGTAACTGGGGTCAGGGGGAGTGAGGACCTTGAGTCTCTGCAGGACAAGATAGGAATTCAGCTCTCTCACAGGAAGGCTCCGACCACAAAACTGACTGGGCAGTACAGCTTTGGAATAGCTGGAGTTATAGAGGGAACTACGCTTCATGCTGGTTGTACTCATCGTTGTGAAAGTAAAGGAGGCCCCTAACTTGTCCAGCTGCTATCTCGAAATACATTCTCCTTGGATCAGCCTCCCTGGGACCTGCCTTACCATCTTACAAGTAAAGGTATGGAAAGACGCTGATGTGTGAGACTGTGTTATTTGATTGCGTCCCTGCACTACCCTATCATTACTATCGACCTGAGGGAAGAGTCCCACCTGTAGGGGACCTGACATCTAGCTGCCTCACCATCCCCTTAGAGATCTACAGCAGCGCTGGTACATATTACCAGAGACTACAGGTGGCGTCACAAACTGTATATATATCCCCTGTAAATATACCCCCCAACATACGCCTGACCGCCAGGGCCACAGACCGAGCCACCGCTACCTGTGACATCCCCATAGACTTCCATGGGCTCGGCTCTGAGTACCCCATTGCCCTGGTAACCCACAATTGTGGTGCGTGGTCGAGACAAAAATTGGCGTCACGAACAGGATGCGAAACTCGCAAAATTGCGAGCCCTGTGTGCCCATGGAATTGTTTTTGTGAAAAGGACTGTTTGCACTTTTGGCGCCAAAAATCGCCATCTTTGTCGCCATATTCGCGCCCTCAGGCGCTGGAGAAGAAGGTGGGCGTACCTTCGTGGGCGTGTACCCTCCTGTGGCGCGAAGAGAATGCCTGCCCTCTCAAAGTGCTATTACAATATGCGATCCTGCCCTACAGCAAAGGAGGTCCGCCTCCTCTTCACCTTTCCTGCAAAGAGGAGGAGACGCAAACCCCGCCTCCACGGAAGAGACCGGACGTCTCTGGAGGAAGATGAAAAAACGCTCTGGAACATCATGGAAGCAGGACGTGTGCAGCCGAGCAGGGAAGCGGAGGAAGGCAGGCCCCGTGCCCCAGCCAAGCTGCCACCAGCACCGGAACCATCCGTGGTCCTGCACCTGCAGCAAGCATTGCTGGAAATCAAGGAAGAAAATGCACGACTGAAAAAGATGATTTTGCCACAACCTGGATTTGAGGAGATCGAGAGACGCCGGCGTACCCTGGAGCAGCGGCGGCTGTGGGACGCGGTGATCTCTCCCTTCGATGACCCCCTACGTCTGGAGTTACCAAAACTTCTGCTGCCCAAGGCAAAGGAGCAACCGGAGGCTGCCCCGAAAGTACCAATCCTGATCCCACCGGTGAAGCGGTGGAGGCGAAGGAGGTTGAGGAGGGTACCGCCAGTTCCGGAACGCCCGCCCGGCCAGGAGGCCGCAGCAGATGATCGATCCCCGGCAGGGACACCGGAGGGGTCCTGTCCGTCATTACCAGACGTGGACTGGGACGAGATGCGCGCCTGGATGACGTCGCCTATACCGCCCAGTGGGAATGTGAGTGGCAGCGTCGTGAGGAGAAACAACAACGCCAGCAGGAGGAAGAGCGGGAAGCTCAGCGGAACCGACAACGGCAACATGCAGAGCTGATCGCGGACAAGGAGAGTGTCCGTCGAGAGAAAGGTACTCTGAGGGAACCGCGGCGGCAGGGGTGTGTTACTGAGTTCCAGCTCCGGAAGGGCTGGGGCTTCATCAGAGAACCGGGCCTCTACCCAGGGGTCTTTGTCAGTAGACGTGATGTAGAATCCCACCTACTGCAAGGCCGTCCCGGGAGGGACTTAGTTAATGGAGACATTGTCACATATACACGGCACTGGGGAATGAAGGGATGGTATGCCCTTAACGTCGCCATCGTCCGTGACCCCGTCCCCGACGCAGGTAACGTCACCACTACCGCAGCGTCCCCGTCTCCAGCTCAAACAGCATTCGGCCGTGCCCCAGCATCGCCCCCTGCAGGTATCTCGCAAATAGAAGCAACACCTGTATACTCTCCACTAACTCGTTATTCTTCTACATCGCAACTTGCGACCCAGTCTCCATCGCAATCTATGACACGATCAATATCGCTAACTGTAACGCAAATTGAAACGCAATCGGTGTCTTGCAAGGAGAAAGTACCCGTTGCGCCCCTAGAGGTTCGCACGAGAACTGTGGCGACCCAGACCCTAATAGCAGCGCACGACTTGTTAGTAATGGGATCTAGGGACCATCGCATTGTTCCAGCCCCCGGGATGGAAAGTGTAACCAAAGTTAACCAAGAAATGTGAAGAACGGTAGGACCCAGACAGGGTTTACCGCAACTAAGAAGATGTACATAAGTTTTATAAAAGTGAAAATGTTTTGCACAAGTTAAATGTGTATATAACGTATATATATATTGCCAAAAGTAGAATGCCCGGCTGGGTAATCAGATAAAAAGTTTTTGCACTTTATTATAATGTGATTTGATATAATGTGTCTTTTTCTTACAATGGACTCAGAGGCTGAGGACTGTGCCAGCCCAGAACTTATCTGTAAATAGTTGCACCTAGTGCATTAACTTGGTTTTACATAAAACCACCACAATTACCTCTGAATACAAAACCCGTGTGGTGTGGCACTGAGTGAGGTCTGCATTCGGATGTCCTGCAGCCCACCCAGGACCCACGTTGAAGGTTTGGTGCGGGTCCTTCACAAGCATATTGTCTATTTATATGAAAATGTTATTTAATATTGTATTTTTCTATATATAATGTTTTGTTAGCAACGTTCAAGACATCCTTACCTCCCGGATGGGACGAATTAATGTTTAATGTTGATGTTTAGTGCATAAACAAAATTTCTGTCTCTTTGTATTTTACAGCCCGGGAGTGCTGTCTTTTACCATGGGGGAATGTGTAGCCCTGGTGTGAAGGCACACGCAGTACCCTGGAGAATGTGTGGAGAGATAGCAGTTTAATGCTCTATACCCATTCACTCAATATACACTAGACACACCCTTAGGGTAGTGTAGTGACTCGTAGGGAGTGGTCAGTGTAGATTCGTTGAGTGATTTAGTAGTCAGTTTCCTGTCTTCGGACAGAGCAGACGTGTGGAGTCTAGCTGGGACTTGGAGGGAGGAAGCAGTCCAGCTTGGTTCTATCAGCAGTTCAGCAAGTGGAGGCCAGTAAGGGCGAGATATAGATCACCTCAGCCTGGTCAGAGCTGTACCTCATTGAAGACATTGATAAAGAAAGAAGAGTTTAGTACAGAAACACTTCAGTCTCCTGTCTCAAGGACAGTGAAGGTTCAGAGACGTGCTCCTGCCTAGAAGATTACTGAGAGTCTGGTAACTAACTCTGAAGGAAGAAAAGAAGGGAGTGATTATATGACTTTTTGCAAGTGTGAGTGTTTATGCTACAAGCGTGGACAAGGCGAAAGGCACAGTGGAAGGAATATTTAAAAGTGCTTTTGGATTGGAGAAGTCCTGCACATTGTTACCGGTCACTGGGGACCGAAGGATCACTATAGTTTCAAGCTTAGTGGTAAGAAAACCAGAGGCTTATCGGACCTTAGGTCGCGGCAAGCAGCCCCTAAATAGTCGGTACGTAACTGGGGTCAGGGGGAGTGAGGACCTTGAGTCTCTGCAGGACAAGATAGGAATTCAGCTCTCTCACAGGAAGGCTCCGACCACAAAACTGACTGGGCAGTACAGCTTTGGAATAGCTGGAGTTATAGAGGGAACTACGCTTCATGCTGGTTGTACTCATCGTTGTGAAAGTAAAGGAGGCCCCTAACTTGTCCAGCTGCTATCTCGAAATACATTCTCCTTGGATCAGCCTCCCTGGGACCTGCCTTACCATCTTACAAGTAAAGGTATGGAAAGACGCTGATGTGTGAGACTGTGTTATTTGATTGCGTCCCTGCACTACCCTATCATTACTATCGACCTGAGGGAAGAGTCCCACCTGTAGGGGACCTGACATCTAGCTGCCTCACCATCCCCTTAGAGATCTACAGCAGCGCTGGTACATATTACCAGAGACTACAGGTGGCGTCACGAACTGTATATATATCCCCTGTAAATATACCCCCCAACATACGCCTGACCGCCAGGGCCACAGACCGAGCCACCGCTACCTGTGACATCCCCATAGACTTCCATGGGCTCGGCTCTGAGTACCCCATTGCCCTGGTAACCCACAATTGTGGTGCGTGGTCGAGACACCCCTACTATCAGTCAGCTGGTGACCCCATAGTCATTGGACTGTCGGCCGAACCTGTTGACATACATTAGTCCAATGTACAGTATGTGAGGGCTTACCTATTAAGAGGTCACTGACCAAGGTGAGGACAACATTCCATGGCTGCTGGTGGGGAGTCCCAATAATTGCCTCCTACCTACAGCATCTCCATCTCCTCTTTTGATTAGCGATCCTGGCTACTGACCTTTACGAGGGTCTTGCAACTTTTTGCTCATCTCTACAAGAAAGACTACTGCTCAAAATAGAGACCAAAGGGTCACTATTCTCGTGATCAGTGCGTTTTTCAGGGGTCAGACCCCCCCAGCAGTGAGGTTACAGTATCTGTGGGGTTACAGATATGGAAGGACCCCTCACCCCCACCTGAATGCCATCATGGCTGCCCTTTTTCTAATGAAAAAAGTAAACACTGTATTCTAGTTGCCACATGCAAGTCCACCATACTGTTTAGGGTATAGTTTTTTTTTAAATGACACAATAGTCATGCCTGGGTCACTCATGATGATTTGCAGGATGACTTCTCATTTTGTGTGTGAGCCTCCAGAAGAGAATTTATTTCTAAAAAGAACTTGTGTGTCTGATTTGTTGACAAGTTGACATACCGGAGCATCACGCGAGCTCCTTATCTGAACGTCTATCTGCAGCGTAACATCCAGTGCAGACACCATAACGCGTTACCAGCTGGAGCAGTTGATGGGGAAATGAACTTAAATTCTCTATAACATATAATATTTGATGTTACAATGCATCCGGCTGTGTTATACAGCCGTCGCCTGCCACTGACTGCAGCGATCGGAGATAGCTTGACTAGCTACTGTTCAACCACTCAAATGCAGCTGTCAATCTTAGACAGCGCCATTTAAAGGGGTTATCCGGGACTTTGGTCATTTTTTTCCTATGGGGCTAACACCTGACAGGTAGTTGCTAAGTACCTGCTTGTTCCACCTGGTGACAATCTCTGCCAACTTAGAACCGTCATGGACCAATCCTGACAGCAATTCTCCTGCTTCTAGTCACCTCACATCAACAGAGAAGCATTTTCTATTCCCTGCTGTGTCAATGGGGCATCACTGCCAATGCTATGCTGATTGACAGATGGCTCCCTGCTTCCTAACTGCGGGGAGCAGATTTTCAATCTGCATGCTGTCAGCAGTGATGCCCTGTCAGCAGAGTTCACTCAAGTCACCTACACCTCAAAAACATCTCTAGAATTCAACCTTTTGTTACCTTTGACTCTGAAAAACTCTCCCCTCTTCATTCCGTCACGAATACTGCAGCCAGAATCATATTCATCACCAACCGTTACACCGATGCCTCTACCCTGTGCCACTCATTGCACTGGTCGCCCATCCGCTACAAAGTCCAATATAAAGTTATCACTTCCACCCACAAAGCGCTCCACAGTTCAGCACCACCCTGCATCTCCTCCCTCGTCCTAGTCTACCACCCTACCCGTGCCCTCCGTTCTGCTAAAGACCTAAGACTAACATCCTCTTTTTCTAATAATAAAAGTAAACACTCTATTCTAGTTGGTTGCCACATGCAATTCCACCACACATTTTTGGGTAATTTTTTTAAATTACGCAATACTTATGTTGAGTGTCTGATAAGTGTTGACAAGCTGACATACCAGAAGATCACTCGAGCGCCCGATCTGAACGTCTACTTCGCCCTCGAGAGGAATTCATTGCAGTTCACAGCCTTCCTCTTTCACCTAGTGATGCAGCATAACATCCAGTGCAGATGAAACAAGGTGGCCCGGGGTGGTAGTCACAGCCAAGTCAACTTAGCCACAGTCAGTAGACACCCTGGGTACCTTGCACAGAGATGGACCAAACAGACACAATCCTCAGGCACAACTTGCAGTCCAACAGGGAACGAACTTTAATAAAACAGAGATGAGAAAAGAGTACAACACTGGCTTCCTGCTCTCTCCCTGACAATGTCCACGGCTGTACCCACAACAGCCATGGTAGCCGAAATCAAGCAATAGTCCACACGCCGGGATCTAGACGCTTGAAGTCCCTTCGTCGGGGGACCCTTCCGAAGTCCTAGAGCCCGTGTAGCGCCACCTCCTTAAACAGACACAATAACACGTTACCAGTGGTAACAGTTGATGGGGAAATTGAATCAAATTCTCCATAAAATCTAATATTTGATGTTACAATGCATCCGGCTGTATTATACAGACGTCGCCTGCCACTGACTGCAGCAACCAGAGATAGCTCGGCTAGCTACTGTTCAACCTCTCAAATGCAGCTGTCAATCTTAGCGCCATTTAAAGGGGTTATCCGGAACTTTGGTCATTTTTTTTCCTATGGGGCTAACACCTGACAGACAGGTAGTTGCTAAGTACCTGCTTGCTCTACCTGACAACGATCTCTGACAACTTAGAGCCGTCATGGACCAATCTGGACAGCAATTCTGCTTCTGGTCACCTCACATCAATAGAGAAGCTTTTTTCTATTCCCTGCTGTGTCAATGGGGCATCACTGCCAGTGCTATGCTGATTGACAGATGACTCCCCGCTTCCTAATTGCGGGGAGCAGACTTTCAATCAGCATGCCGTCAGCAGTGATGCCCCGTCAGCAGAGCAGCCCGGAAGAGAAGGCGCAGCTCTTTTGATGTGAGGTGCAATGAACCTGTAGAGTCACTTCCTGGCCCATACCAAATTTTCTTTAAAATCAGGACCCTCATAGCATCTGTTCACTCCCTCCATCCACTTAATAGCCCACTGTGTTCGTACATACACTGTCTGGTGACCGCTTCATGCAGTGCTATGTGACTACCCTATTATATAGATGGCTGGACAGTACAATACAAGCACATTTTACCATCCAGCTTTCCTGTCCCCTCTATTTCCTCCATAGATTGTAAGCTTGGGAGCAGCAGGACCCTCGCTCCTCCTGGGATCTGTTATGTGTTATTCTGTAATGTCTATTGTCTGTACAAGCCCCCTCTAAAATGTAAAGCGCTGCGGAATATGTTGGCGCTATAGAAATAAACATTATTATTATCTGCATCGTGACGTACAGAAATACCGACTGTTTCTCTACAGATTTTCTGCACTCATTGCTTGAAAACCAAGGACCTTGTTCCCATTACCCTTTATCTGTATTAGTTGGTGAGCTCTTTCCCATTTCTGTCCCATGTTGTTTTTATTGTATTTTTAGCAATTTTACTTGTATAACTTTTTTTGTATATTTTTAGCTGATTTATGATCACAAACCACATCAAAGCTGAATGTGCGGCGAAACAAAACCCATAAAAGTCAAAAGCCAAAAGATGCAATTTTTTTTTTTAACGAACTCCAACTGCAAAAAATGATTTTTATTTCTAAATACGTGCATAGGATTTACGTAAAAAAATATAAAAGTGTCTAAAAAATGAACAACCCTTTACAGTTTAAAAAACAAAATTGCACAACCCTTTAAACTGAGTAATGCATGAAATGCATGCATGAGAATAACTGGATCACTTTTGCTCTCATTGTAAACATATTTGTTTAAATAAAGCTGGTTGAAAAGAAGAAGAAAAAAAAAATCCCCAGCAGCAGAGCAGCAGCAGCTCCTCCTCTAGCTCCTCTAGCGCCGCCTCCCTGCACATCCTGTAGCGGTGGCCGGACAGTGGGCGGGGCTGAGTGACTGGGAGCCAGGGCTGCAGTGGCTGTGCATGGCAGAGGCGAGGGACAGCTCAGCACAAGGG
>JARQOD010000006.1:37919162-37983272 GCA_033576555.1 Oophaga sylvatica
TTTGACAATTTTACTCTTATTTTTTTTCTGCTCCACATTTTGCACTGACTGCTCCAGAAAAAATTTCCATGTAATTATGGTGCAGATTTTGGTGCAGAATTCCAGGGGATTTAGGGTATGTGCACACGTTGCGGATTTGTTGCAGATCCACAGCAGATTTTCCACGCGGAATTGGAGCAGATCCGCGTTTGACAAAGCAATGTTATTAAATGGAAAAAAAAATTGCTGTGCACATGCTGCGGAAAATTCTGCACTGATTCCGCAGCGGTTTAGTTTCCGCAGCATGTCAGTTCTTTTTGCGGATCCGCTGCTTTCCTACACCCATTGAATTAGTGAAATCCGCAGCGCAATCCACAAAAAATCCGCATAAAGAACACATAAAAACACGCGTGGATTTTGACATTCATTTTTTGCCAAGAGAGGCAGAATCCGCTCAGGAAATTCCACAGCCCAATCCGCAACGTGTGCACATAGCCTTAAACCTTGTTACATTCAAAGGCGTCAAAGATTTAACGAGATTGTCATTCTTCAGGTCTGAAAATATTACCGTAGTTTCCATGCTGAAAAAGCACAAAGCGTGTGGATAAGAGAAGTAAAACGTTATCCATTTTCCTGATCTGTAGAATTTTTTTTTTTTGGTCATCAGGTGACGTACACAGCAGTTGTTACTTACATAGATTTTCTTTCATGACACAAAGAAAACTACTGCAAAAAATGCATGTGGTTTTTGGCGCTTATTTTCAGGATGTATTCTAAGAAACATTTGTAGAACTTTACTAAAGAAAAATATGTTGTCAGTGTGCTGTGTTAAATGAATAAATGCATGCTTTTTTTTTTTTTTTTTTCTTTAGTATATGATGGTTTTTCAGCTTGTCATTGGGAAGGAAGTTGTTGTAAGAACACTAGAGCTCTAATCTCACTATTGTGTGCACATAATACCGTAGTTCTCAAACTATTCGTTCACCTTGCACTATTGCATAAAAAATAGTATTAGGCTAAGTTTACTCTAGGCGTTTTTTTAGTCTTTTTTTTGTGATGCTTGTTTTATTCCGTCATCAGGATTTTGTGTTTTGCCTTTTTTTTTTTTTGCATGTCCCTTTAAGCATTTTTTTTCATAGTTTTTTCACCCATTGAAATAAATGGTGGTGAAAAAACTGCAAAAAATGCAGGTATCAGGTTTTGCTGCACTTTTTTGGTTCTAGAACATGATCCTATAGAATAGGACTGGGTTTTTTTTTTTTTTTTCTTCAACATTAAACATGCACGAGAGACAAATCTAGTATGCCAAAACTGCAGCAAAAATTGCCCAAAAAGCTTTTTTTTTTTTTTTTTTTCCTTCAGCTTCTTTCCTACAAAGAGATCAGGTTTTGCTACAGAAAAAAAAACGCTGATAAAACATCTAGTGTGTGAACTTACCCTAATTCTGATAAGAGAGGCCAAAAATATCCTGTGTGAAGCCGCTGTTCAGGAAGGAAATGGAAGCCAAACTCACGAAAAAGGTTTTTTTTTAATAGTTCATCAGTTTCTACAGTAGGTTTTGTTCCACAAGCACTTATGAAATGAAAGGTGTAATTGATAGCTCCGATACTGACGCCTAAATATATGCGAGAGGAACTGCTGCTTACTATGTGCCAGACTAAGCGGGTCATCTTGTCCTCTAATTATGTCGAAGAGCGGCGACCAGGATCTCCCCGTTATGGCGGGATTTACAGCCCATCTCAACCTGTTTTTGAGGTTTATCTATACTACTGTAAGTTAGAAAGCCTTTACTGAAGAAAATGGTTTAGTAGTACTTTTATAACTTTTTTTCTAAGAAAACAAAACTAAAACTATTAGTAGATTACTAAACTGAAGTAAAATCTTGACGAAAAACATAAAAAATAGCTCCTTTGCAGATTTGTGTCTCTATAGTTAAAAACTACAAGCAATCCCTGTGTACACCGTGTTCCAAATTATTAAGCAGATGCTATTTTTGTCTAATTTTTCCTAAATGGTCGATACGAATGAGTCTGTATAATGTTCCGATCATCAATCCTGAGATTACATTTTATTGGAAAAACCTTTCAATTATATAAGTAATATTTTTTTCAAAACTAAAAAAAATCAAATTACGCCATTGTTCCAAATTATTATGCACAAGAAGTCGTAAGAACTGAAAATGGTAATTTGTTGAATTTTCAGCATTAAGAGGTCACATCTACTGATATCAAAAACCTCTTAACAGACCTACTCACTTATTAACATAGGACCCCTTCTTTGATGTCACCTTCACAATTCTTGCACCCATTAAACTTGTGAGTTTTTGGAGAGTTTCTGCTTGAAGTCCCTTTTGCAGGATGTCAGAATGACCTCCCAGATCTGTGTTGATGTGAATGGCCTCCTATCCTCCTAGATTTTTTTGCTTGAGGATATTCCAAAGGTTCTCAATAAGGTTGAGGTCAAGGGAGGGTGGTGGCCACAAAATGGGTTTCTCTCCTTTTTTGCCCATAGCAGCCAATGACTGAGGTATTCTGTGCATTATCATGTATGAAAATGATTTTGCTATGGATGACAGTTTTTCTTTTCTGTACCATGGAATAAAGTGGTCAGTCAGAAACTCTATTTACTCTGCCAAGGTCATTTTCACACCTTTTAAGGGACCTACTATCA
This sequence comes from Oophaga sylvatica, assembly GCA_033576555.1. Lineage (NCBI taxonomy): Eukaryota > Metazoa > Chordata > Amphibia > Anura > Dendrobatidae > Oophaga > Oophaga sylvatica. The sequence continues at coordinate 37,921,812 of JARQOD010000006.1, forward strand.
CTCTCCCCATGATTCTGGCCCAAAACATGACTCTGCCACCTCCTTGCTGATGATACAGTCTTGTTTGGACATAGTGGCCATCTACCAACCATTCAATACTCCATCCAGCTGGACGATCCAGGGTTGCATAGCACACTTCAGTAAGCAAAACTTTTAAAATTAGTCTCCATGTATGTCTGAGTCTGCTGAAACCGTATTTGTTTGTGAGCACTGTTTAGGGGTGGCTGAATAGTAGGTTTATGCACGACTACATTCCTCTAGAGGATGCTACACCTTTGAGGTTTGCGGGACTCCAAAGGCACCAGCAACTTGAAATACTTGTTTGCTATTTTCAGTGGCATTTTAGGAGCTGTTTTCTTAATCTGATGAATTTTTGTCTGGCAGAAACCTTCCTCATTATTCCTTTATCTGCACGAACACGTATGTCCTGTGTATCAGCCACAAATCTCATCACAATACTATGATCATGCCAAGTTTTTTTGTAAAATATTTGTTTTCATAACTTATCCAAGGCATTGCACTATTTGATTCTTTTCGTTAGGAGAGCGATTCTTTTTCGTTCCCATGTTGCTTGAAAACTTTAAACCTTTGACACTTAAAATCAAATCTACATAATAATTTGGAACGTGGTGTAGTCTGATCCTGCAGTTACACTCTCTTCCATCTGCCTGGCACTACTTTAAAGTGCGCAAGCCTGCCAAATCTTGTGCTAGAACCGTTGAACGTAAATACGGTATATATTTTGCCTACAGGTACATATCTTGGCACACCTTGCAAATACTAAAAAGCAGAATCATTTTGGAGGCTGTTGGCATCTTTTGATCTGACCCATTTTCATACATTTACAATTTCCTTGGCGCAGCAGTGAACTTATTTCTTCTAGTATGTGGTCAGCATAAATTTGTGTCGCCATAAGCTGCCAATCCATGGAACAGCTGGTGCTGGAATCCTTGGGGTCTTAGAACTGCTTTTCTTGTTTTTTAGAAGTAAACAAATAAGGACGGGCGGCCGCATTGCGTGACTGAATCGTGAGCAGCTAAAGAGCGCAACGTCAAGGAATTACTGTACATTTTTTGAGAAGAAAGAAAAATTGTCTGAAGATCAGACGCCTTACAGATTCCTCAATGTCTAGTGTAACATTAGTAAACCTAAATGACAGCGCGTAAGATAAGCAGACCCTCATCACTTGAGTCACTTCAGAGAAAACCTCTAAATGATGGACCGCTGATGTACGTTCTACTTAAAGGGTTCATCCAGGATTAGGAAAATGGATCTACCTCCTTTTCTAGGAATATTGCCACATCTGTCTGTTGTGTCCAGCATTGCAGATCAGCTCCATTCCATAAAATGCCTTTGAGCTACCATAGGACATATTAATGTACAGTATATAAAAAAAATCTACACACCCCTGTTAAAATGTCAGGTATTTGTGACCCAAAGAAAATCACACGTATAACTTTTTCCACCTTTTAATGCCACCTACAATCTTTACAATACGAATGATCGTCCAGCCGACTCTCCTGAACTCTCGTTCGGCCAAGCACTCCTGTGTTATCAATGAGAAAGCCGCCAACGGTCACGTCAGCCGCCGCTTATCTCGGGGAGAACATTGCAATCGAACATACTTTGTCAACGTCAGTTCCGACCTTCGTTTGGCCGGCACTTCCATACACTTTGGATAGTCAGCGGGACCTTTCCATATTGACGGATTCGTCCAACTTAAGTCTGTGTATGGCCAGTTTCAAACTACGGTAATCCTTTGTTGATGAACCTTTTCAATTTGTGACCGCATCCAGCCTTTTTAGGCAGGAGTCTGTCAGCATGGCACTTATATAATTGACAATGTTTGCCCTCTCCTCCTTGTAGTATTGCTCCAAATCTGTCAGATTGGGAAGGGCATCCCCCTGCCTACAGCTGGACGCTGGCTGGCTGGACCATTCCAAAACTTTGATCATCTTCTGGTGAAGCCACTCGTTTTTGTTTTGAAGGTTTTGCTTAGGGTCATTTGTTGTGCTGAAAGGTGAAATTCCTTTCCATCTTCAAAAATATTTATTTTTCTATCTACTGGCTAACACGGTACGAAGATATACATCTTTACTGTATTTCCATCTTCAGGAATTTAGCAGACTCACAGAGAACGTAGCCGAATTTACAACTCAAAATAACAAAATGTATATTGATCTTTATTAACACAAAAAATACAAGAAATGGGTAGGGTACAAAATGCTCAGGGAACGGAAAAAGGACTCAATATAATGGGAACAGATGAGTAAAAATAAAATCAACATACAGCAGGAAAATATATTAATAAATAACTACCAATGAGGTAATATGCTGTATAACGTACATAAAAAATCAATTAATAAGTGGGTCCTCATACAAAATGATTAATGAGACAAAAATAGCAAACAGGGAGAATAAATAAAGTGCCTGTGCAAAAAAGGAATCCCTGAAAATAATGAGTGGGTGGTAATCACAATTGTCAAAAAATAGTGTGATAATAAATGTATCTGTGTATTAATGTCACATAGCCAAAGTTCCAATGCAAATCAATGCTAACTATAGTGTTCAGCGTTAGTGCAGTATCAATGAGCAATAAATATAAAGTGACTTGTGCAGATAAAGAGGTGAATACCTACAAATGAGATGGCGATGAAAACCCACGAGCTGTCCCAAGGATGCGTCCACCCCGACGCACGTTTCGGTGCTTGCCTTCATCAGGGTTTTGTATGAAAAAATATATAAAAATTCCATAAAATGTATTCAAGGAAGGAACTTGCTTCCAAAACGTGCGTCGGGGTGCGTGGGATCAGGATTATGCGGTTCTTAAAGGTATATGCCCATTTATTCTTTTTTTTTTTTTTTTTTTTTAAACATTTGCACTTTTAGTATGTTGTCTTAGTGAAATAACATTCACTATGACACTGGTGCACTTTAACATTTGCTGCAAGTTGGTGATTATTCTTATCATCTTGTATACATAAATTATATCTCATTGTTTTTGAATCCTGTATAAAGCACCGTTTTCACTTGCACCCTTGTGTCTTTAATAATTTTATAGCATTGAATACTTTTTATGGAATTTTTATATATTTTTTTCATACACTTTATCAAATTATTTATTCACTTAAATCATGTCACTGATACCTTATATCTGCCATTATTAATACATGTATCATACAAGTACGGTAGTTTGTGTTTTCTGATAACTTAGTATCTTGATACACGCACATGTTTTGTATTATAATTTCTGTATTTTGTAGTTGTCTAATAAAAAGAAATATTTTTTAATATATTTCCTGTCTGGGTATTCCCTATTTTTCCATGCTTTGGGTTTTGGTTTTATTTAGTTATATGATGTACAGTGCCTAAAAGTAGTATTCAACCCCCTGCAGATTTAGCTGGTTGACACATGCGGAATTAACTTGGCATTGTGACATTTGTACTGTAGATCAGCCTGGAAGTGGGAAATGCACTGCAGCAAAAATTTTTGTTTTAATTTTTTTTAAAAACGTTAAAAGTTAATTCAGAGTGTCATTTATTATTCAACCCCTCAAACCACAAGAATTTGTTTGGTCCCCCTAAAGTATTAAGAAGTAGTTCAGGCACCAAGAATAATGAGCTTCACATGTGTGGATTAATGAACTCTTTTGCCAGCCTTTTCTGACTATTTAAGACCCTCCCCAAACTTGTGAACAGCACTCATACATGGTCAACATGGGAAAGACAAAGGAGCATTCCAAGGCCATCAGAGACAAGATCGTGGAGGGTCACAAGGCTGGCAAGGGGTACAAAACCCTTTCCAAGGAGTTGGCCCTACCTGTCTCCACTGTTGGGAGCATCATCCGTAAGTGGAAGGCTTATGGAACTACTGTTAGCCTTCCACGGCCTGGACAGCCTTTGAAAGTTTCCTCCCTGCCGAGGCCAGGCTTGTCCGAAGAGTCAAGGCTAACCCAAGGACAACAAGGAAGGAGCTCCGGGAAGATCTCATGGCAGTGGGTACATTGGTTTCAGTCAATACCATAAGTAACGTACTCCACCGCAATGGTCTCCGTTCCAGACGAGCCCGTAAGGTACCTTTACTTTCAAAGCGTCATGTCAAGGCTCGTCTACAGTTTGCTCATGATCACTTGGAGGACTCTGAGACAGACTGGTTCAAGGTTCTATGGTCTGATGAGACCAAGATCGAGATCTTTGGTGCCAACCACACACGTGACGTTTGGAGACTGGATGGCACTGCATACGACCCCAAGAATACCATCCCTACAGTCAAGCATGGTGGTGGCAGCATCATGCTGTGGGGCTGTTTCTCAGCCAAGGGGCCTGGCCATCTGGTCCGCATCCATGGGAGATGGATAGCACGGCCTACCTGGAGATTTTGGCCAAGAACCTCCGCTCCTCCATCAAGGATCTTAAGATGGGTCGTAATTTCATCTTCCAACAAGACAACGACCCAAAGCACACAGCCAAGAAAACCAAGGCCTGGTTCAAGAGGGAAAAAGTCAAGGTGTTGGAGTGGCCTAGTCAGTCTCCTGACCTTAACCCAATTGAAAACTTGTGGAAGGAGCTCAAGATTAAAGTCCACATGAGACACCCAAAGAACCTGGATAACTTGGAGAAGATCTGCATGGAGGAGTGGGTCAAGATAACTCCACAGACCTGTGCCGGCCTGATCAGGTCTTATAAAAGACGATTATTAGCTGTAATTGCAAACAAGGGTTATTCCACGAAATATTAAACATAGGGGTTGTATAATAATTGACCCACACTTTTATGTTTAAAATTTATTAAAATTCAACTGAGCAACATAACTTTTTGTTTTGTAAGATTTATGCTTCTGTTAATAAATCCTACTCTCGTTTGCAGTTTGAAGGCTCTAACTTATTTGCATCTTATCAAACCAGCTAAATCTGCAGGGGGTTGAATACTACTTGTAGGCACTGTATATTTATCATCTTATGCTTGATCTTTTACAAATCTTCAGTGTTTCGTACTCTGGCTCCACGTCATCTCCTCTTCCTCTCACTGTCGGTGTACCCCAGGGCTCAGTCCTTGGCCCCCTTCTCTTCTCTCTCTACACGGCCCCAATTGGACAGACCATCAGCAGATTTGGCTTTCAGTACCATCTTTATGTTGATGACCCACAACTATACACATCATCCCCCGACCTTACCCCCGCTGTACTACAGAACGCCACCGACTGTCCACAGTCTCCAACATCGTGTCTGCTCTCTATCTGAAACTGAACTCTCCAAAACTGAACTCCTTCTGCTCCCGCCGTCTACTAACCTCCCTAAATCTGACATTTCCCTCTCCGTGGGCTGCACCATAATGACACCCCGGCAGCAGGCTCGCTGTCTGGGTGTTATGTTTGACACCAATCTCTCCTTCACCTCCCAAATACAATCTCTTGCCCGCTCTTGCCGTCTACACCTAAAGAACATCTCTAGAATCCGCCCTTTTCTCACCATGGAAACAACAAAAACCCTCACTGTAGCATTAATCCACTCCCGCCTGGACTACTGCAGCGCTCTATTACTTGGCCTCCCCATTACTCGACTATCCCCTCTCCAGTCCATCCTTAATGCAGCAGCAAGGGTCATCCATTTGGCTAATCGGTACTCGGACGCGTCCGCTCTTCGCCAGTCCTTACACTGGCTGCCCATTCATTATAGGATCCAATTCAAAGTACTTGTTCTCACCCACAAAGCTCTCCACAGTGCAGCACCCCCCTACATCTCCTCCCTCATTTCTATCCATCGGCCTAACCGACTTATGCGCTCTGCAAACGACTTTCAACTAACCTCTGCACTAATCCGTACCTCCCACTTCCGACTCCAAGACTTCTCCCGCGCTGCGCCAATCCTCTGGAATGTTCTACCACAAGAAATTAGGACTATCCACAATGTGCATGGTTTCAGGCGCTCCCTCAAAACACATCTGTTCAGAGCGGCCTATCACATTCACTAATCAAAGTCATTCTATGTGTAAGTGTGCGTGTGTAGCCCATTCACTGTCTCCATCCATCCCTCACTCCCTCAAGATGGCTGGACCATCATTGTAAATACACCATTGTATATACACACCTGTACTTTGTATCTCCCCCACCTTCATTGTAGATTGTAAGCTCTCACGAGCAGGGGCGGCTTATTTTGCTTTAATTATTGTATTGTTAACGCTGTTACTTATGACTTGTGTTTTGAAACTGTTAAACTTTAAAGTGCTGCGGAATATGATGGTGCTATATAAATAAAGATTATTATTATTAAATCTATTTTCAGGAAAAAAACTTTTGTACAATATTTTCCTTTTAAAGTTGAAACCCTAGCTTTTTTCCCACCAAGATCGTCCTTACTGATCACTTAACATATTTGATATACGGCCAAATTTCAGTAGAAGAGAGCTAGGCACTCCACGACTACATATATTTTGGGTAAGTTTAGCAGGAAAATCTCCATGGTACGTCAGAACAGCATGTGCGTTGACAGTTGTTATGGCTTTCCTGCTGACATTCCTGTGTTGTGAGTCAGGACTCTTGTAAGATCTTCTACATGTGATAACATAGTCAGGCCCAAGTCAGAAAACTTCTCTGCCTTCCATCAGCCAGCGATCAGTCAGATCCCGTGTGCTACGTGCAAGGCTCAGCAGTGAATCCAGCGTCTTAACTTCCATCTAATGACAGGGCGTATCTGAGGGAAATCACTGCCTTCCAAAAATGTGTAACCGCTTGCTTCAGTCAAGGTTATCATGGCAGCAACCAACTGTTCATCTGTATATGCAATGACCTAACATGATAGTGAGCCGCCCGTAAGGGCCGTGGGGTACTCGGCACCGAGCCCGTCGACTTCTATGGGGATGGGATGTCACGGTAGCTGCAGCTCGGTCCGTGGCCCTGGGTGTTCACTGGAAATGGGATGTATTTACAGGGGATTAAAATGTTTATATGAATGTTTGTGTAGTTTGTCGTGACGCCACCTGTAGTACCTGGTCAGGGTGACCAGCGCTGCTGTGCAGGTCCTCTGGAAGGGATGGTGTTGTGCAGCTAGATGATAAGTCTTCTACAGGTAAGACTGTGTCCTCCCAGGGCAGATAGTTGAAAGGTGTAGCAATGGTGCAGAGAGATGTAGCAGAGGGGAGTGTGCGTCGCTGGAAGAATCAGGGAAACAGTTCTGTTGCAGTTTCAAGGTTTTACTCATAGTCTGTTGTACACACAGATTCCAGCCGGCGCTGTGTCCTTCCAGTGAGTAGTCCAGCAACCCTCAGGTAAATTGGTCACACTTCCAAAGACTCCCTTTAGGTTCCTTTCCGGCTTCTTCTATTGGTGCTACACTCCTCACTCCTTCTGCACCCGCCACCACAGAGCCCTCGTACGAGGCAGTATTAGGCCCTTTCAGTGACCAGACCAGTGGTGTACCAAGCCACTCAGTATGAAGGTTCTGGACGTACTTGACCCCTAAGCTTCCTCCCGGTGAGGTTATGGTGGTTAGTGGCCCTTGAAGAGACCCACTATTCTCAGTGTTACTAGTGGTGCTGAACTTTCCCACTAGTCTAGGGACCGTTCCCCGTTGTTTGCCTCGTCCTCCTTTGCAATGGGCTACGACTTGTGAGGTCGTCTCGGCCCAGGACCCATTCGCTCTCTCAGCACGGCTCCCTGAGTTGAACTCAGAGGAGCTGCAGGTCAGGCCAGTACCCACTCACTGCCTGCCTGTCTCAAACTGAAACTCTAGACTAACATGCTGCAGCCTAATGCTGCAGCTGACTCCACCCACTCAACATCTACACCCTTTATTAACCAGCCTGAGAGCTGCAACTAACATTGAGTTTTTTTCTTTACAGTTTTTTCTTTACAGTTTGTGCCCTTCGGGTAAATATGGAGAGACATTGGTTCACAATTGCAGGAGAGCAATTATCCCCTGCGGGTGGGTGCAGGCTTTACAGAGTAAACTTTATCTCCAAAATAGTCAACAACCGTAGACCAGATGAAAGAAGAACTCCTGATTTATCTCTTCCACTTTGGTATAGGACATATTTAACCTGTCATTTTAGGTAACTTCAAAATAAGCTGTCATGTGTTGTACATGAGGAATAACATTATTTCTGGCCATTATAAAAGTCTATCTCTAGTGTTCAGTTGTCTCTAGTTAGAGCGTGGAGGCTAGCCACTATACACCGTACACAGACAAGAGGGATTCCTGCCCTTCTTTTTCAGTCACACATAGAGAGAAGCAGCAGCAGGGAGGACATTGTACAGCAGCAGTGATCAATGTAACTGTGAATCCAGCACACCTCCTTTCCCTCCAGAGACTTAAAAAGGCTGTGTAACCTGATAGTTTAGTGAACTGGTAGTCCATTTTGCTTTGACCCAGCTGAATCTGAGCAATTATTATTATTATTATTACTTAATTTTTTGTAATTTTTTTTTGAATGCCGAGGCTTGCATACATTTCTGCTACAACTTAGGGCACTTTTATGGTGTAAATCATAGTAAACTTGTCAGGCCCGGAGCACAGACTTACACATTAGGGTCTATATATAAGTGCCTTAAATAAATAACTCCCACTCCCTCCATGGCTGTTTAATACCTATAATGTAGCAATACTAATGACACTTTCCACTGGAGCATGTGTCAAGACTTGTGACCTCTCAGAATTCTCTGCACTTTATAATCATACACTGTTTTTGCTTTACTTGCCGGTCAAAGCATGAGGTGCCATATTTTTTAGGGTCTGTGCACAAGTTGCATTTTTGTTGCGTTGTGGGTTTTTTTTTCTGTGCACAGTTTTGTCACAAAAATGAGATTCCTAAAGTATCATGCACATGTTGCTATTTTTTTATTTTTATTTTCATTATTTTTATTATGATTATTTATTATTTATATAACAACATTGATTCCATGGTGCTGTACATGAGAAGGGGTTACATACAAAATACAGATATAACTTACAGTAAACAATCTAACAATGACAGACAGATGGTCTGGTACAGATGGAAGAAGACCCTGCCTTTGCGGGCTTACATTCTACAGGATTATGGGGAAGGAGACAGTAGGTTGGGGGATTTCAGTGGCCCCGGTGGTGTTGAGGTGACAGCGTGGTCTTTGCATTGTAAGCTTTATTGAAGAGATGGGTTTTCAGGTTCCGTTTGAAGGATCCAAATGTGGTGGATAATCAGACGTGTTAGGGCAGAGAATTCCAAAGGATGGAGAATATTCGAGAGAAGTCTTGGAGGCAATTCGGTGAGGGACGGAAAAGTGTGGAGGAGAGAAGGAGGTCTTGGGAGGACCAAAGATTTCATGAGGGAAGATATTGGGAGATTAGTTTGAAGATGTATGGAGGAGAAGGGTATGGATGGCTTTGTAAGTAAGTGTTAGTAGTTTGAACTGGATATGCTGAGGAATTGGGAGCCAATTAAGGGATTTGCAAAGTAAGGAAGCAGGGGAGTAACGAGGAGGGAGATAACTTAGTCGGGCAGCAGAGTTAAGGATGGACTGGAGAGGTGCAAGAGTGTTAGAATGTAGGTGACAGAGGAGGATATTGCAGTAATCTAAGTGGGAGATGATGAGGGCATGCACTGGGATTTTAGTAGGTAGGGGGTTGAGGAAATGACGGGCTCTGTAAATATTTTTGATTTGGTGTCGAGAGCTTGGATGTGCGACTTGAAGGACTGGACAGAGTCAAGAGTTACACCAAGGCAGCAGATTTCCGGTACAGGGGAAAATGTGACATTTATATTGATGGATAGATCAGATAGGGAAGATACGTGATATGGAGGATAGATATTGAGTTCAGATTTGTCCACATTGAGCTTTAGGAAGCGAGAGGAGAAAAAGGAGGATATGGCTGATAGACACTCTGGTATTCTGGACAGAGGAGAGGTGACATCTGGGCCAGAGAGGTATATCTGAGTGTCATCAGCGTGCATATGGTACTGGAAGCCATAGGACTTTGAGTTGTCCCAGGCCAAGGGTATAGATCGAGAAGAGTAGGGGTCCGAGGGGACAGAGCCTTGAGGGACTCTAACATGGAGAGGGCAGGATGAGGTAGTGTGGGAGTAGGAGACACTAAATGTGCGGTTAGTAAGGTGTGAGGAGATGCAGGATAGGGAAAGGTCTTTGACGCAAAAGGAAGAGAGGATCTGTAATAGGAGGCAGTGCTCAACTGTGTCGATGGCAGAGGACAGATCATGAATAGAGATGAGCGAATTTGTCCGGATTCTGTCCCCGAATCTGATTTTGACATATTCGAGTCATATTCGAACAATATTCGTGCCAAATGTATGTTTTGTGTTCAGTTCCAACCATTTTCGGTAATTTCTACTCCCATTGACTCTAATGACGTTCGGCTGTGTTCGACGAATATTGCAAAAACAATATTCGATTCCGATCGTATTTGGAACCAAATCCGAACGAAATCGCTCATCTCTAGTCATGAAGGAGGAGTTTAGACGATTGTCTGTGAGCTTCGGCTGTAAGTCATTGGTAATTTTGGTCAGGGCAGTTTCAGTGGAATGGTGGGGACGGAAGCCAGATTGTAGGTTATCGAAGAACGAATTTGAGAAGTGGGAGGAAAGTTCAAGGTGAACATGCTGCTCAAGGTGTCACGGAGTGACTGTCCTAGTGTGACACGACCCAACGGTTGGTCGGTCACCAAACGGCACAACACACAAGGGAACACCAGGGGCACAATAACAATGGTAGGCCATGTCGATAGGGAACAGGGGAATGGACACCTCCTGCACTCACCTAAGGATGTGCCCTGATCTCCCTATCGTCCCTATACGAGTTCTTTCACCCCATCGCCAAGCAGGATACCTAAACCCTCACTTGCCCTGCTCCTATCCCTACATAGGCAACAGGCAGGTGAGAGCACTGGTTCCACCGCTGCACTAATACGACATAATGTAAGGCTAGACAGACACCAAAAGGTACAGGGTAAACAAAATATGCAACACTTGGCTTTCTGCTGCAAAGCTCCACACAGCAGGATAAAGTCACCAGATCAATGTAATAGCTGAAGCACCACTGCACCCAGGAAGCTCCTGTCTCCAGCTAGGTTGGTCTCCAGATGGAAGGACCTGTATAACCAACAGTCAGCTGATGCATCAGGTGACCTCTTGAAGGATGGTGGAGTGGTCACCACCCACATCAGCTGACCCCAGCAGCAATGCAATTACACCAGCAGGGGAAAAAACTGACATTAACCCCCCGATGACCTGAAAGGAAAAAAGTTTTAATCTGAGAAACCAGACAGATCTGCCACAGATCCAAACGTGGATCGTGACACAAGGAGTTTAGAAGCGAATGGGAGAAGCGATACGGGGTGATGGCTGGACATATTTGTTGAGTTGAGTGATGGCTTTTTGAGTATAGGTGTGATTGTGGCATGTTTGAAAGCAGAAGGGAAGGTGACAGAAGTTATTGATAAGGTGAAGGGTTAGGGATGGGATAAGTGTGGTGAGATTGGGGAGGAGATGGGATGGGATCAAGTTTACAAGTGCTGAGGTATGATTTGTAGAGGAGATGAGTAAGCTCTCCTTCAGTGATGTTGGAGAGGGAGGTTATGGGGTTTGGGCATTGGTCAAGTATACTAAGGAATTGAGGTGATTGAACAATAAAGACTTTCCTTGTTTGGTGGCTCTTATTTTTGAAATGTATGGCAAAGTCCTCAGCAGAGGTGGGGCAGTGAAGGGTGAAGTAGGAAGTTAAGTGTTGAATAATTGTTTGAGGTTGTAGGTTTAGGAGGATATGAGGAATGTAAAGTAGGCCTGTTTAGCAGAGGTGAGAGCTAATTTGAAGGCAAATGTTGCTTGTTATAAAGCGGCAAAATCATCTTACAAATGTGTTTTCTTCCAACGCTGCTCTGCAACCCTGGACACTTGCTGAAGCTTCTTAGTGAGCTTATTGTGCCAGGGTTATCTATTGATTCGTCGCACTCTGCCATGAATGAGAGAGACGACCAAGTCAATAGCTGATGCGTGAGTGGCATAGTAGAAAGCAGTGGCTCTATCTGTGTTATGGAGGGAAGCTATGTACGCCAGTGGTAGAATAGTCAGAGAGTGTACAAGTTTCTAGATGTGCGAGGTTTCTGTGGGGGTGCACTAGTTGCTGGACATGGGTGGCAGGTGAGGAGGACAGGGATGAGAACGTGAGTAGATGGTAATTGGATAGGAGGTTGTGAGGTTAGGTAGTAAGCAGAGGCGGATGAAGACAAGACCTAATGTAAGTCAGTCTGTGTGGGTGGCTGAGGAGGACCTCTGAGTAAGTCCAAAAGATGAAGTAAGTGACAGGACTTTGGAGGCAGCTGACTGGCAGGTGTCAATGGGAATGTTGAAGTCACTCAAGATGATGGTGAGAATGTCGGCAAAGAGAAAGTGAAAAAGCCAAGTGGAGAAATGGTCAATAATGGCGATGGCCGGGCCTGGAAGTCTATGAATGCCACTTGGAGGTTGGAGGGAGAGTAGATGCGGATAGAGTGAATTTCAAAAGAGGGGAGGATAAGGGAGGGTAGAGGTGGCATGGGGTTGAAGGTGCAGGCGTTAGAAAGGAGAATATCCACTCCTCCACCATGTCTGTTACCAGGGGGAAGAGTGTGGGTGAAATGGAGGCTGCCGTAACACAGCGCAGCAGGGGAGGCTGTGTTGGAAGGTGTCAGCCATTTTTCGGTGAGGCCCAGGAGGGAAAGATTGTGAGATGTAAAGAGGTTGTGAATCACATGAAGGTTATTGCAGAGTGGGCGTTCCAGAGTTCTCTAGAGAGAGGGAGCAGGGGAGTGGGCGTCAGGGACACGGATTTTATGTAGGAGAGATTGCGGAAGTTCGTATTAGTTAGGGTGCGATAGGAGGGGGAATTAATGGTAACCATCAGCTGGGGGGTCCAGGATTGGAGATATGTCGCCAGTAGTGAGGAGAAGCACAGTGAGGGAAAGCAGGTGGGAGAACGAGAGTGGCCGGCTTGTTTTATGTGTTAGTAGGAGAGATCTGAGGTTGAGGAGCAGGGCTGCAGAAGGAGGTCAGGTGGGGAGGTAAGAGGGAAGGGGAGATGATTATTTTGGTTAGAGGGCACTTGAATGTGGGGATGGCGAAGGAGAATGAGGATTTTTGGACCAGAAACTGTAAGGCTATGTGCGCACGTTGCGTATTTGCTTGCAGAAATTTCTGCAAGGTTTCTGCATCTCTTGTTAGAAAAACAGCGGAAAATTGTGTTTTTTTTTTTTTTATGCATTTTTAGTGTGTTTTTGCATGCGTTTTTTTCCTGTCCATTTTAATGGGTCAAAAACGCAGGAAAAACACAAAAAGAATTGACATGCTGCAGAAAAAAAACGCACTGCAAATACGGACTGAAATTTACTGATCATGTGCACTACACTTCAGGATTGTCTTTGAATTACTTTGCATAAGTATTCCATTGTGTATTTGGACCATTTACGCGCAGAAAAAAACCGCATCAAATACGCAACGTGCGCACATAGCCTAAGGGTATATAGGTAAGCATCGTGAAAGAGTAAGTGTGGAGAAAAAATGTAAAAATTTGTGCTTACTTGTAACTTCTGTTCACTTCTGGCATATTTCTATCATTTTTTTCAGCCTTTTTACTACAGATTATACCCAAACTTACAAGTGGGGACAAATCTGCAACAAAAAAAACACGTGTTTTTCCTGCCAGGAAATGCAAAAATGGGGCCAAAATCTCTGCTGCAAATACTTAACGTGGTCAGATACTTAACGAAAGTCTGTCTTTAGCAGGTTTTTATAACACGGTGCACAACCCGTAATGCATCTGCTGCCATTTTTCATATTCTTCATATATAGAAATGTTTGCTGTCATACGAGAAACGCCATTACATCCGGTACATTGAGAAGCTTTAGTTTCCTTTGGGAACTGTCAATGTTTGTTTTTAGCTGATGCTGATGTGGGGGGTAAATGTGTAGGAAATGAATGTATTCATGATAATGTAATCGTGTGGGAATCTCATTTATTATGTGCAATGAACCATAACCACATGATCCTCCTGTGACTTTTAAGGACATATTAAGGAAAAAAAAATGTGTGTGTATATTATGAGGGCGAGATATACATAGCTATGTACATAATTATTTTTAATACGTTGTTAAGTCACAGGACAATCATGTAGAGATAGATAAATTAAAAAAATTATACACGCTCCTCGGTACTGAAATTGCAAAACCAAGGAGGAAAAGTGCACCATACTCAGAAATCCCTGCGCTTGCACACTTTGTCTTCTATCAGTGAGGTTATTACTGGTTGCCTGAGGAATGTCCTGCCACACTGAATGCACTTGGGCAAATCCTCAAGATCCACTGCTGGCAGCTACCTTTGCAACTGTCCGACCGTATGACATCCCAGATGTGCTTGATGGGAGTCAAGTCTGAAGACTCTGCAGGCCATGGTGGCATGTGGAAGCCTAGCAGGCTGCTTACAATAGTAGAAGCTATATGCAGCCTGGCGTTGTGAAAAGAAAAATAATCAGTAATGATGGATGATAGTCAGTAGTTGAGCAGGATGGACGTCATTGAATATAGTGGTGTCCATCCTTTCACAGGACAATATATAGGGCCTCATGGTGCAATTTTTTTGCGCTTTTGTTTGTACATTGAACACTACAACGTGATGTTATGTGTAAGTATCGCTCTAAATACACTGTATGCAGAAAGTAATATCTCCAAGATGAGCACTTGAGGGGAAAACCCTTTTGGGCAAAACTGATAATATCCAACGTTATGGGGTTAGGAGCATGTTGTACACGACTTGTATAAGTCACTTACCCAGAAAGTGATCTATTAACTCGTATATGAATTACATCGCTGAGACCATGACTTTCCATGTGCCCCATAAGGCAGAGAGCCGCTCTATACACCTCCCTCTGTACCTGCAAACCCCTGACAATATGGGATGTTTCTGGGGGCGGATTAGGAGCCGGACATCATACTGGTAGAAGAAGTACACCCCACCAATGAAAAACTGTCTGACACCCATGGAGACGTAACAAAATTTAACGCATTAGGTGCCAATATCTTTATTACTAATACCTCTGCAGCGCAGAGGCAGATATAAACACAGGAACATTTTATTGCGCTCTGCAGCCCTCATGTGTCTGGGTCAACATGAAAAATTTGGTGAAAGGTTCTCGAGAGAGATTTTTAAAATGCATCAGTGGTTCACGTTGTTTAATAAATCTGTCTCCTTTTAAAGTAAGTCTGCGTAATGTAAAGTTGCACCACTTATTAGTTGGGTTACTTAGTGCCAGAAATGGGCGCCTTTTTTTTTTTTTTTTGATACATTAATAAATATGCCTGGTGATAATCGGTGTCAGAAGTAGAATTCAGCATGGAGATGTCTTTGGTGTTCTTTTATTGAATGTCATTTGTCCTCCTGTTACTTGGCCTGGCGCTCACTGTTCTATGTAGGAGTTCCCACAATGTGCCTGAGAGCTTCCAGCCTTGTATAATTCCCTCCACGGATGATATTTTTACCTCTCGGTCTGTGGCATAAAGCGTACAGCTGGTATGTGTGAAGCTGGTGACATGGAAATGCCATTCACAACTGAGCTTTCTTTCCATAGTCCTTACAGTGATCGTCAGGAACGTTATCTGAGCTAGCCTGCAAACGTCTGAATTAAAGGGCCAGACTACCTACAATACTTATCGATCCTCTTGGTGTTACTGTATGGAGGACTGATCCTTTTTTTTATATCGAGTTGTGATCTTATTAATTACTTAGTTATTCATGCACCTCTCCATTCCAGATAAGGTAGCAGTTCTGTTGTAACGTGATGTCCGGACTGGTTAGGAGTCTCTCTAGACTCAAATTCATCATCCTCATATAAACCTAAAAGTTAATTTTGGGAAACCCGTGGCCAGTCCAGACATTGAGATCTGCCCTCCACCATGATTCATGGGCATGTGAATTTGGCCTGATGTCAAGTGTCTGTGCACACAGCATTGAAGTGTGCAGGGACGCTGTTTGGCAGTACACGAAGATCCTATGGGTCCGTGTTAAGGACATTACATAAGCCGCCATGTTATCGCCAGGGACGGAACTGGATGCTCCTCTATTAGCAGTGTTTCTAAGGCCCCCTTCACGCATGCGTATAAAACACGTACAGTCATCACTGTCTGTTTTTTTTACCATCACTGTGTCATCAGTGTTTTTCCGGTATGGTTACAGATAGAAATTACAAAAGTTTCTCCTATACTTTGCAATATTAAACCCGAACTACCAAATTTATAACCCTAACGGATGGGTAATGTGTCCCCATAAGGCACCAAATGCAAAGTAACCAAAGAAGTAAATTGTGCCCGGAACCCCTGACGAAGCATTGGTGAAACGCGACAATTTCTGGCACAAATTTTTCTTTGGTCACAATGTTAAACATGGACAGTATACGGATGCCATCCATGTGCTGTACTTGCTTTTCACGGATCCATAGATTTGTATTGGCTCTTGTCTTCCTTGCTGCCGGAAAAAAAAAACGGACATGTCTCCGTGTTTTTTACATAGTCCATGTAAAACTATGGACATGTGCATAGCAGTATAGGTTACTGTTGGTACGTGTGGTATTCGTGAAAAAAACAAACAATACCACACTTACTGGAAACACGGACGCGTGAAGGAGGCCTAAGAGAGAATATCTCCCTAATACAACTTGCAATGGACTATAAAAAAAAAAAATTCCACCTAAATTCATACTGAATCTGTGAGTAAAATGACCTCCCTCTCCTCCGTATAATGAAGGAGGCCATACAGGGTATAGCACGGATCCATAGCAGCCTATGGGCACCACATTACCAATCTGTAGCACCCTTATCTAGAATACGTGCAGGTGGCCTTTACTTTTCCTGCCGAACTTTATTATTATTATTATTTTTTTATTTATTTTAATTGAATTTATTCTTTTTAATGAAAGCTAGTGTGTTCAATTTGGTTGAGATATTGTTAAAAAGGACAGAAGCCCATGATGAAAATTATTGGGAGGTTCTCCTGTTACCATAAAATTTGTTCTGCGTGACGTCCAAATATGACGGATTCTTTCTGACTTCATTTATTTTTCCCAAAAAAATATGGTTAACGCTGCAGTAATTTCCGTAATAAGAGATTATGTTTCAGCCTCACAGTCTCCTTTCATAAAAAGTGTGGTTGTTAGGCAGTATATCCTTAGGAGCCAGATTGTCTGTCAGTCTTAAAGGGGTTATCCAGTGCTATTTACATCATTTACAGTGATCTTTCAGGCAGGTAATTTCTAACTACCTTCGTGTTGTGCCTGGCGCTGATCTCTGTCCGCACAGAGCGTACTCGGACCACTTCTGCCAGCAGTTGGCAGCTTCCGCTGACATCACGTCGACAGAGCAGCTTCTGCTCTGCTGTGTTGATTTTGCGTGACTGTGGCGTCATGCTGATGGACAGCCGACTCCCGATGGCCTAACTGCAGAAAGACGTCTGTCAATTAGCATGACATCAGCAGTCACGCTCTGTCGACAGAGCAGCCCGGAAGAGGAATAGTTGCTCTGTTGACCAACAGAATTGCCTGCAGGAGCTCTCAGTGACTGCTCTGAGGCGGCATCGGGTAGAACAGGCAGGTAGTTGTCTCTGTTAGCATCAACTTGCCTGTTTTATATTTTTTAGGCCCATAGTAAGAAAAAAAAATAGTCCTGGACAACCCTTTTAACACTGTTTAGTGCAACCCTGGGTTGGCAATGTTTTGACAACAGAGAAGAAAGAAAAGCAATCTAACTGAAGTCTAGCCATGCAACTCCCTATCTATGGGTATGTTCACACATCCCATTTTTGCTGCTTTTTTCCAGTGCTTTTTCATTTTAATGCATTTCGTCTGCAGCAAAAACTTAATGTGTGCACATACCCTAAGGAGGAAAACTTCTAAAAAAAAAAACAAACACCTCTGAGAGTGATTGTTGAAGGTGGTCTGTCAGCACAAAATGACTGTTTGAATCAAGTACAGGCGCTCGCCACACCCTCGGTGTAGCCAAACCGTTCAGACCAAGCTCGGCACTTACACTGCGTGAGAACATGGCCTCGGGATAACAATATTGTCAGGGGTGTGTGTCGACCCGCCACCACAATTGTGGATTACCAGGGCAATGGGGTACTCAGAGCCGAGCCCGTAGAAGTCTATGGGATTTGTGTCACAGGTAGCTGTGGCTCGGTCTGTGGCCCGGGCGGTCTGGCGTATGTTGTTGGGGGATATATTTACAGGGGATAACTATTTACAGTTCGTGACGCCACCTGTAGTATTCTGGTAATGGGTACCAGCGCTGCTGTAGATCTCTGAGGGGATGGTGAGGCAGCTAGATGTCAGGTCCCCTACAGGTGGGACTCTTCCCTCAAAGTCTGTTAAGATGGTGAAGTCGGGTGCCGGTAAATAACACAGTCTCACACAGTCAATGTCTTTCCATACCTTTACTTGCTGAATGTCAAGGCAGGTCCCGGGGAGGCTGATCCAAAGGGAGTGTATTTTGAGAGGGCAGCTGGACAAGTTAGGGGCCTCCTTTAACTCCAATGAACGAGTACAACCAGCCTGAAGCGTAGTTCCCTCTATGATTCCAGCTAATCTTAGCTGTAACTGCCCAGTCAGCTTAGTGTTAGGGGCCTTCCTGTGAAGGAGCTGAATACTTATGTTTGTCCTGCAGAACGCCAAAGTCTTCACTCCCCCTGACCCCAGCTACGTACCGACTATAAGGGGCTTGTCTGCCGCGACCTAGGGTCCGGTAGATTCCTGGTTTTCCTGCCTCTGTGCCTGAAACAACAGCGACTCTTCGGTCCCCAGTGACCGGTAAACAGGGTGCTGGACTTAAGCAATCCTGTAGCACCAATTCTACAATCCACTTGCCTTTCGCCTTGTCCACGCTGGTAACATAAACATTCTCACTAGCCAGGGGTCGAGCAGTCACTTCCAATCTTTCTCCTTCCAATGAAGCCAGCCACAGATGCTCAGTTGTCACAGGCAGGAGCACGTCTCTGTACCTGATACTGTCCTTAGACAGGAACGCTGAAGTCTTTCTGTGCTGATACTCCTTACTTTCTTCAATGTGTGCTGAGAGATAATCCAGCTCTGACCAGACTAAGGTATATTTCAAAACCTATACCGGACTCCACTATTTGAACTGGTTATGAAGCAGGCTAGACTCCTCTCTCCTCTTTCCACAGAGGTCTAAGCTCTACTTCATGCGTCTTCTCTGTCCGGAGACAGGAACTAGACTCTTTTCAAAATCACCCTACACCCACTACTTTGACCACTCCCTAGAGTATACTTCACTACCCCAAGGGTGTGTCCAGTGTGTGTAGAATGAATGCATATTGAGCATTAAGCCGCCGTCTCGCCATACACTCCCCAGGGTACTGCGTGTGCCTACCACCAGGGCTACACATTCCCCCATGGTAAATGACAGCACTCCCGGGCTGTGAAATACAAAAGACAGAAAAATTTTGTTTATGCAATAACATTTGGAACAATAACATCTTCCCATCCGGGAGGTAAGAATACTTTGAACGTTACAAACTTTAATACAAATAGTATCAAATGTCATTTTCAATAAATAAATTTACAAGATACTTGTGAAGGACCCGCACCAAACCTTCAACGTGGGTCCTGGGTGGGCTGCAGGACATCCAAGTGCAGACCTCATCAGTCACACAACTGCAAGGTCTTGTATAAAAAAAATTCACCTAATATTGATCTGGTAGATGACCCCCCCGTATAATGGGGGCCGATATGGTTGAGGGATCCATATCACCAGGGCAAATTACAACTACCCTATCTAGAATACGTGAGGGGCCTTTATTTTCCTGGAATTGGTATTACGTTGTGTATTTTCTGTATGGATGTTGAGGTAGTTATTCTGTTCCTAATGGAAACTTGCTGCAATTGGTTGAGATATGTTAAAGTCGGGATAGCTATAACACAGTTATTGCACGTCTCCATGTTCCATAATCTGTTACTGCTGACGTCCAAGATAGTACGGGATTCTGATTAAAGTATTATTTTGAAGATGGTTAAGCTGATAATTCCGAATAAGGACTTGTATTCCAGCCTCACAGTCCCTTCAAAAAGTGTGGTAGTTCGCTATATCCTAGGAGCAGTGTTGAAGTCCTAAGGGTTATCCAGTGCTTTTACATCTGAAGTGACTTTCAGGCAGTTATTTTAATCTCGTGTAGTGCCTGCCTGATCTCCTCCCCCTCGACCACTTCTGCCACCCGTTGCAAGGGTTGCTGACATCCGCGACTAGGGCTTCCTGGTGTTCTGTTTTCTGCGTCTGTGCGATCTGATACAGCCGACTCCCGATGGTACCCGAAGTGACCGTCAAAGGTCATGACTAACAATCCTGTAGCCCAATTCTACAACCACGCCTTAGGACATTGTCCCGTTGAACTAGAATTTCACTAGCAGGAGCTCGAGAGCTCTTGCAGTGGCATCGTTCACAGCAGTGAGCTCAATGTAGTTTCACATGCTGGTTCATTTTTTACCCTATAAAAAGAAACGCCTGAAACCTTTTGACACTCCTTTAGTGCTCAGTGGGTTGAAGTTATCGCAACTAGAACAAGATAAGGCATATTCAACGAAGTTCACCGACTCCCTATTAATGGTATGAGCACTAGACCCTTTTGCTCTTTTCCAAGTGCTATTCATTTAATGCATCTTCTCTGCAGCAGAACAGTAATTGGACATACCCTATGCAAAATACTCAAAAAAACAACAAACCCTCTAGAGTATATTAACGGCCAGGTGTCACAAAGTGTGTGTAGAATAAGTAGTTGAGCATCAACCCCGTGATACCAACCCGGTCTGCAAGCTCGCACTTACACCAGTGGCAACAGGCCTCGGGTACATTTTCAGGATGCTCTAAACCAACAGGTAGTAGAAAGGAGAAAGAATGAGAGTACGGTAGCATAGAACTCAGTCTGACTACAGGTTTGTCTTGTTTCGTTCCATAGAAACCTAACAGATTATTGATGGAGACACGTAATAGTTGCACAGAGGCGCAAAGTGGATTTCTTCATTTTACAATGTTGCCTCATTTAAAACATTTGCATTGAGTTATTGGGAATACTGTCACTTGGGACATGTTGGCAGCATATTCTGTTTGAGAAATTTGTTGTCGTGAAAGTCCAGGTGAAGTTCCAATAAAAGTTCATGTCTTGGAAGTCGTTAAATCTGCAGCTTATCTGATGGATCCGTGGCCAAGCCAAGGACAGCGTATAGAAATTCCCCCGCCTACTGCTTTTAGGACTTATGTCCATAGGACATCCTTTATAGCTGCAGAGCTTATCAGGCGCACTGACACTGCAGGTATCAGAGTTTTGGAAAGTTAGTGAGCCAAGGATCTGATTCACAAAAAAATATATTCTGCCTACACACCTGTATCATAAATGATTGATCTTTACCCCCTCGGAGAGCCGCCATAACCCTTGGTGGCAGCCCGGCACTCTGCGGCAGACGATACGGGAGGGTTTTTTTAGGCTCAACAATGCCATTTAATAATCTTTAATAACAATCTGTTTTTATGGACCCTTATTGCTCTTTAGCTAAATTAATTACCGCATGTACAGACATTATATTCTCCTGTCACTTTAACACTGCGGGGTGGCGGGCTGTGACCAGACACCGGCCATGACTCCTATCTGGGCTGCAGGATTTGGTTACCCAGGCGCTCACTTGCCTGTGTGCCTGATGAATGGAGGGTTCCTGCTTCCAAATTATATTTCGGTAATGTAGATAATTTGAAGCGCGTGGTTTTCCTTGGTGTGTCTGAAAATGATCCTCTGCTTGTATTGTAGGTTGGAGGACATGTATTTATGGCAGTCATACATCCTGTGACGACAGCTGCTGTAATTGTTAATGTGCGGACTCCTGACACGCTTCACAAGCTGACGCTGCCCAGGAGCTCGTGGAAAAGGAGCAGCCATACTTATTTTCAGCTTCTGATTAGCAGAACTATAAGGCTATGTGCACACGTTGCGGATTCTGCTGCGGATCCGCAGCAGAACTGCAAGTGATGTACAGTAGCATTAGATTCAATGTTAAACAAAAAACGCAGTGCACATGCTGCGGATTTTTCCGCGCGGAATTGGGTGCGGATTTAAATCCGCAGCATGTCACTACTTTTGTGCAGTTCCGCAGCGTTGTCAGACCTGCTCTAAATAGAAATCCGCAGGTCTGAAAACGCAGGGGAAATCTGCACAAAAAACGCGGAAAATCCGCATCAAATCCGCAGTAAATCCGCAGGTAAAACCCAGGTCATTTTACCTGCGGGTTTACCAAAATCTGCGCGGAAAATTCCGCAGCACAAGCCGCACCGTCTGCACTTAGCCTAAGATATCTTATCCTTAAATCAATGCTGCAAAAGAAAAGTCAATAATTGGATACGAGGTCTTTAAGGCATGTGCTCACGATGGCTTTTTCAGGGCAGATTCCTCCATGGAAGCTGCCTGGAATAAAAACACTCAAAAACAAAAAAAATGAACATGAGCATTTCTATGTAAAAGCGACTTGCTGTGCACATGTTCAGGATTTTGAAAGTCTTTTAACCACTTCAGATTTTTACAAATGCTAAGTGGTTAAAAGAGGTGACGACCGGACCCGTCTTCTAGTGTTTTCTGCTCCAATGAGCCTCTGAACTTTAAAAGTTAGTGGAAAAAGTAAAAAAAAACTCGGACGTCTTTTGGAGCGTTTTCCCATCGTTTCCGCTTAAACGCTAGCAGTTTCCACATTATTTGATGGAATCAAACATAAAAAATTACAGCAAAAAAGACATAAACCAAAACCATTGGAAAACCCACCAAAAAAGTCATAAAAAAACTCGGCAGGTTCACCGGAATTTATAAGGGTATGTTTCCACGGTCCGGAAACAGTCCGGATTAGCTGCGTGTTTGACGCTGTCAAACACGCAGCGTCCAGATGTTACAGCATAGTGGAGGGGATTTCAAGAAATCCCGTCTCCACTATGCCTAAAAACACGCAGGCGGAAGACCTGCGTTTCCGGACATGCGGCGCGTCTTTTTAGACCGCAGCATGTCCTATTCCCTTGCGGCGATGCTGCGTCGCCGCAAGGGAAATAACACAGGCCTGTGTAGCCCTGCGGTCATTCCGGATGTGTTCCGGATGTGTTCCAAGAACACATCCGGAATGAGCGCGCGTACAGTAGGGGGCGGGGCTTTGGGCGGAGCAGACTTTCCGCTCCGTCCAAAGCGCTGTGTTTCCTGAACGTGGAAACACAGCCTCAGATGTCGTGCTTGTACCCTAAGGTTATCTGTTCAAAAGCCAAAAATATCAAAAAATAATCTTCAAAAAGTGGAGAACATCATAATAGAAGGACTCGAAATGTATGTGCATTAACCATCCAGCTCATTAATTTCAGTAGGAACTGTGTAATGTGGCTGCTTGCCCCCGTTTTTTTCCTCTTGCAGGATAACCGAGCACTTGCTGACCGTTTCCCTCTAAGATTATGGCCTGGTTCAGACAATTGTATGCAAAATTGTTTTTTTCATCCGATTTCACACCCCAAACTATATGTGCATGTAGCTCCTCCTGATTGCTTGATTGACTTCTCCTTTTGCCTGATGTCACAATCAGAGAGGCAATCAAGTAGGAGGAGGTGGGGAATAGAGCTGGAGTGACAGAGGCTTCAGATCAACAATAGCTCTTCAGTTTTCAAACATTGATTTCTCATTAATGGAGGAACAGACTGGGCATGTAAAGGTATTGTTGGACTTGTCTTTGAAAGAGCTATGTGTCCATATAAATAGTATGGGGTGTGAAATGCTACTGACAGATTCCCTTTAATAAATATATTCATGAAAATCGCATGAAATCCGGATGGTGACCTGTATGTGATTTTTTTTTTTTTTTACTTTTTTGCTTACTCTTTAACTGTCAATCAGACAGTCTGATTCGCAGAACTGATCAAAGTAGTGCATGGTGAGATTTAAGAGTTTAAGTGAAGGCGTACAAGATATCACTATGTACTATGTGGTAGACGTGGTCCTCCAGGGAAAGTGACTAATAAAGGTGTTGTCTCACGACAGACATTTATGGCATACCCTTTGACTGATATATGTAGAGGTTCATGGGGCCCCTTCCTGGACACTAGTGTTGGACCCACATTTATTAGACATTCATGTTCTGTCCTGTAGATACACCATAAATGCTTGAGACATCCACTTTAACCCATTAATTGTGGTTCCGCATCCTCTACTGGGGTGTTAGGACCATACCTTCTGTAAATCTTCAGGACTTTACTCGGCAAATGCAGACAGTCCTGTTGTCGCATTATAAAACATGTCGGTTTTACTGCCGTTGTACTGCACATAGTAAATGGCAAGGCTATCAAACGACTAGGAAGGGCTGACGTCTAGAAATCAATCTGTACAATTATTGATGATCATTCGTCTCGCGTAAAGTTGCGGCTTCTGCTGGGAAAAGATAGACGCCATTTCCAGAAAGCTTCATGTCTGGAGAGTTTTGCCCATTGGTGCAATAAACTCTCTGTACAATGCATCCTATTGCAATCACTTAATGATTTATGCTGGTCAGTTCGGTGTCATTGCCATTGGAAGTAATGTAGATAAAAAGGTTTATATTCTTTCAGTGATCTGAATATTTCAGGAGGACATGCCGTGCAACATCGATTGTGGTGGGGCAGCTGCTGGAACAGGTCTACATTTTTATAGTCGGTGGTCATGCTTTCATGGCCTCCTCTGCATGAATGAGACGCAAAGCCACCCATTTATGGGATCTCTGACTGTAGAAATGACTGTTCTGACCAGTGTTAAAGGGTTTATACTAAGATTAGAGTTTATCGGCATCCATAGGCTGGAGCATAATTTCCTGATCGCTCTGGGTATGACATCAAAATGGAGCAGAGGTCGGGTATATGCACCTCCTTTCAATGGGACTGGCGATGATTGACAAGTACTGCGCTCTGCTATCTCCTGCTGTCCCATAGATAATGAATGGAGCAGAGATGTGCATGTTCGACCTCTGATCCATTCACACAGGGTTTGGAGCAGAAGTTTTCATGCTTGACCTCTGATCCATTCACACATGGTCTGGAGCAGAAGTGTGCATGTTCGACCTCTGATCCAGTCACTTGGTTTGGAGCAAAAGTGTGCATCCTCGACCTCTGATCCATTTACACAGTGTAGGGGTTGTACTCACTTGGTTGCGACGGGAGGAAAACAGGAGGCTTGGTCTTTTAAAAGTTCATGTGGGTTTATTGCTTCATAAACCCAGAAGCAAAAACAGAACGTTTAGATCAGGCAAAACAAAGTACAAATGTCCATAGCAGGGCTCTGCTCCACCCGGTCTGTGGGCACACAGGCTGGAGTAATGGCCAGAACTCAGGCTCGGTCTGAAGCCACACACACAGGAGGCCTTCTCCCTCCCAACACACACAGACCCTGTTCCAAACAGCCTCCATTATATAGGCTGTAACCACACCCAATTGTGAGGTATGTGGGTAGCCAGACCCGCTCATCTCTCATAGCTACCCGCAACATGGACAAAGGTGCAACAAATGAACCTCTTAGTGCTTTCATGCACTAGAGAAAATACTCCGGGTTACATCACAGAGACAAGACATCTATGTGACACATACCTCCCATCGACTATGTGACCATTAGCCACACTACAACAGGTTTTGGAGCAGAGATGTGCATCCTCGATCTTTGATCTATTCACGCAGGGTTTGGCGCAGAGGTGTGCATCCTCGATCTTTGATCTATTCACGCAGGGTTTGGAGCAGAGGTGTGCATGCTCGACCTCTGATACATTCCCACAGGGTTTGGCACAGAGGTGTGCATGGTCGACCTCTGATCTCTTCCCACAGGGTTTGGCACAGAGGTGTGCATGCTCGACCTCTGATCCATTCACACAGGGTTTGGAGAAGAGGTGTGCATGCTCGATCTCTGATCCATTCCCACAAGGTTTTTCATTCCCAAAGGATAGGGAATAACTTCCAATATTGGCATAAACACTTTATTGCCAACTTACAATGGCCGAGTGAACGAATGTTCAACAGCTGATTTGATCATTAATATGGGCCTTCGTTGTCGGCAGCACATTGTCCTGTAGAAGCAGGGGATGTGCTGCCAGCTAGACGATGCTGTTTGAGGACAACTTGATTCCATTCTTTTATTCTGTCTTCATGCCTTTTGTGTCGTCCCATGTGAAACAAGCGCTGGACAACTTGTACGTAGTCCTTAGGTGCTCGCTTAGGGACAAAAATCGTCAGGTGTAAGACACTTGTTTTGGAAAACCCCTTTTTGTAATGTAAGGTGAGATAGGCAATTCCATGGCTGCTTTCTCAGCACAGTCCCAATCCATATGTGAGCTGACTCATCTGCGCAGACAGATGAGTGCTAAGAAAACATTGCTGAAAGGGCTGTCATGCAGTTCTTGTGTAGAGACACTGAGGAGTGTATGAAGGCTATATACAGCTTCACTTTCCATAACAGCATGATCTCAGGTAGTCCTAATTTACAAACAGATAAAAGTGTCACTACTGCCTTACTTATTTTTACTTTTATACAGCGCCATCATATTCTGCAGCACTTTACAGATATATTGTCATCACTGTCCTCATTGGGGCTAACAATCTAGATTCCCTATCAGTATGCCTTTTGGAGTGTGGGAGGAAACTGGAGAACCCTGAGGAAACCCATACAAACTCCATATAGATATCCTTTGTAGGATTTGAACCCAAGACCCCAGTGCTGTAAAGCAATAGTTCTAACCACTGAGCCACCGTGATGCACAGGACTGGCTGACCATTTCCTATGTATGGGGTCATCCTTGAATGTCTCCAGAAGGCAGATGCCATTAGAAAATGAGTTGTGCCTGTTTGGATTTCAATGTACTTGATCCTTTTAGTCCTCATGGGATATAAGCTTTGTCTGACAGTTGTGGAAGACCCCCATATACATTAGGAAAAAGTCAGCAGAACTTAATGTGTATGGTTGTCTCCCGGCAGATGATGTTAGGAGGCAGAATGATTGTGACGTTCAAATTTAACTGGCCGATCGTCTGGTTCTACCGCTAAAGCTGTCCAACAGCGGTTTACTCACTGAGCCAAGTGTTCGTGTGTGAGGAAATTGAAAGAGATACCTGGTTGACTACCATCTAAGGTGTGAAGGCACCATTCTTCTCCTTAGTGACGACACATGCACACTTGACCAGTGGAGTGTGCCAGTGTATGAGGAGAAACCGCTGTCGGCCATGTCGGGTCTGTAGCCATATTTGGCCTTCATCCACCCTCGTGAGTGTTACCATCTGAGAGAATCGGACCAATTTATTTCTCAGGTGTTCTCTTAGTTGCTTCCAATTTTTTTCTCTCCTGTGTTTTTTTTTTTTTTTTTCTCACTGAAGACTAGTACTTGCTTTCATGCCAATAAAGACCCCTGGAAGATCATGTTATTATTTAACTTTATCAATAAAAATCAGATCCATGAGACACAAATGCAAGTCTGAAGGCTTCTGATCTGCATTCATGTCTCACGGATCCCCCTTGGACTTGTGATCTTATCAGATGTGTAAATACATCCATTCTACTTTATGGGTCCTGAGGTCTGTCCGATTAAAAAAATAAATGTGACAGCACGGTTAATGTAGAGGCAGCGAGGTGGCAAAAGCACTTGAGGTAATGGCTGTTCATTAATTTGGCAGGCTGGCTTTCTGGGGCATGTGCAGTCTGTGGACCTGCAGTTTGCCATCGTCCTTGTGGCCTCAGCATTCCCTGACTTCATATAAGGGTTTGTTTTGAGGAGATAATCTGGAATGTTAAATGCTGGTCGCTGTAAATCTGACAGAGCATCAGACTAATGCTGCATGGGGCTGAGCCGCAAACATTGAGCTTTTCTTACCACCTATTCACTTAAGCCTGAAGCTGCAGAGTAATGTCCGACCTTCAGTTATCTCTCTCACTGTCTCTTTGTATATCTCTCTCTAGCTCGCGCTCTCTCTCTGTATCTCTCTAGCTCGCGCGCTCTCTATCTTTCTCTAGCTTGCGCTCTCTTCTCTGTACTCTCTTACTCAGCTGCGCTCTTTGTATCTCTCTAGCTCGGCTCTCTGTATCTCTCTAGCTCGTGCGCTCTCTCTGTATCTCTAGCTCGCGTTCTCTCTGTATCTCTCTGTAGCTCGTTGCTCCTCTGTATCTCTCTCTAGCTCGCTCTTTGTATCTCTCTAGCTCCTCTCTCTGTATCTCTCCAACTTGTCTCTATGTTTCTCTCTAGCTTGCACTCTCTGTATCTCTCTAGCTGCGTCTCTCTGTATCTATCTCTAGCTTCTCTCTGTATCTCTCTCAGCTCGCGCTCTCTGTATCTCTCTGTAGCTCGCAGCTCGCTCTCTGTATCTCTCTACTTGTCGCTATCTCTGTATCTCTCTGTAGCTCGCTTGCTCTCTCTGTATCTCTCTAGCTCGCGCTCTCTGTATCTTTCTCTAGCTCGCGCGCTCTCTCTTGTATCTCTCTAGCTTGCGCTCTCTTCTGTAGCTCTCTCTAGCTCGCGCTCTCTCTGTATCTTTCTCTGTAGCTCGCTACCCCTGTATCTCTAGCTTGCTCTCTTGCTCTGCGCTCCCTCGTATTCTCTCTCTAGCTCTCTCTCTAGCTCGCGCTCCTCTATCTCTCTAGCTCACGCTCTCTCTGTTCTCTTCTAGCTCGTTCTCTATCCTCTCTCGTAGCTCACGCTCGCTCTCTGTATTTCTCTAGCTCGTGCTCTCTCTGTATCTCTCTAGCTCGCGCTTTCTCTCTGTATCTCTCTCTAACTATTGCGCTCTCTCTCTGTATCTCTGTAGCCCTTGCTCTCTGTATTCCTCTAGCTCGCGCTCTGTCTGTATCTCTCTATAGCTTGCCGCTCAGCTCTGTGTCTCTCTATAGCTCGCGCTCTTCTGTATCTCTCTAGTCTCACTCTCTACTCGCGCTCTCTCTGTATCTCTGGCTCACGCTCTCTCTATCTCTAGCTCGCGCTCTCTGTATCTCTGGCTCGCGCTCTCTCTCTGTATCTCTAGCTCGCGCTCTTCTCTCTGTATCTCTAGCTCGCGCTCTCTGTATCTAGCTCGCCTCTCTGTTCTAGCTCGCGCTCTCTGTATCTAGCTCGCGCTCTCTGTATCTAGCTCACGCTCTCTCTTTCTAGCTCGCGCTCTCTCTAGCTCATGCTCTCTCTCTAGCTGCGCTCTCTCTGCTCGTCTCTTCTCTAGCTCGCTCTCTCTCTCTAGCTCGCGCTCTCTCTAGCTCGCTCTCTCTCTAGCTCGCGCTCTCTCTTCTCTAGCTCGCGCTCTCTCTACTCGCACTCTCTCTCTAGCTCGCGCTCTCTCTGTATGCTTGCGCTCTCTCTGTAGCTCGCGCTCTTCTTTGTAGCTCGCGCTCTCTGTATCTCTCTAGCTCGCGCTCTCTCTGTATCTCTCTAGCTCTCGCTCTGTAGTCTCTCGCTCTGTACTCGTGCTCGCTCACTGTATCTCTCTGGCTCTTGCGCTGTCTGTATCTCTCTAGCTCCTTCTCTAGCTCGCGCTCTTACTCTATTTCTCTCTCTACCTCGCATTCTCTGTATCTTCTCTCTCTACCTCGTGCTCTCTATCCCTCTAACCTCAAGCTCTCTCTCTATCCCTCTCAACCTCGCGCTCTCTCTGTATCTCTCAAGCTCGCTCTCTCTCTATCTCTCTAGCTCGCGCTCTTTGTATCTCTCTAGCTCGCGCTCTTTGTATCTCTCTAGCTCGCGCTCTTTGTATCTCTCTAGCTCGTCTCTGATCTTCAGCTGCTCTCTGTATCTCTCTAGCTCGCGCTCTCTGTATCTCTCTAGCTCGCGCTCTTTGTATCTCTCTAGCTCGCGCTCTTTGTATCTCTCTAGCTCGCGCTCTCTGTATCTCTCTAGCTCGCGCTCTCTCTCTGTATCTCTCTAGCTCACACTCTGTATCTCTCTGTTTCTCTTTCTAGCTCACACTCTGTATCTCTCTCTCTAGCTCGCGCTCTTTGTATCTCTCTAGCTCGCGCTCTCTCTCTGTATCTCTCTAGCTCACACTCTGTATCTCTGTTTCTCTTTCTAGCTCACACTCTGTATCTCTCTCTCTAGCTCGCGCTCTTTGTATCTCTCTAGCTCGCGCTCTCTCTCTGTATCTCTCTAGCTCACACTCTGTATCTCTCTGTTTCTCTTTCTAGCTCACACTCTGTATCTCTCTCTCTCTAGCTCGCACTCTTTGTATCTCTCTAGCTCGCGCTCTTTGTATCTCCCTAGCTCGCGCTCTCTCTGTATCTCTCTAGCTCGCGCTCTCTCTGTATCTCTCTAGCTCGCGCTCTCTCTCTGTATCTCTCTAGCTCGCGCTCTCTGTATCTCTCTAGCTCGCGCTCTTCTCTGTATCTCTCTAGCTCACACTCTGTACTCTCTGTTTCTCTTTCTAGCTCACACTCTATCTCTCTCTCTCAGCTCGCGCTCTTTGTATATCTCTAGCTCGCGCTCTCTCTCTGTATCTCTCTAGCTCACACTCTGTATCTCTCTGTTTCTCTTTCTAGCTCACACTCTGTATCTCTCTCTCTCTAGCTGCGCTCTTTGTATCTCTCTAGCTCGCGCTCTCTCTGTATCTCTCTAGCTCCACACTCTGTATCTCTCTGTTTCTCTTTCTACTCACACTCGTATCTTCTCTCTCTAGCTCGCGCTCTTGTATCTCTCTAGCTCGCGCTCTCTTCTGTATCTCTCTAGCTCGCGCTCTCTGTATCTCTCTAGCTCGCGCTCCTCTGTATCTCTCCCTAGTTTCGCGCTCTCTGTATCTCTCTAGCTCGCGCTCTCTCCTGTATCTCCCCTAGCTCGCGCTCTCTCTCTTGTATCTCTCTAGCTCGCGCTCTCTCTCTGTATCTCTCTAGCTCGTGCTCTCTCTCTGTATCTCTCTAGCTCGCGCTCTCTCTCTGTATCTCTCTAGCTCGCGCTCTCTCTCTGTATCTCTCTAGCTCGCGCTCTCTGTATCTCTCTATGTTCGCTAGCTCTCTCTCTGTATCTCTCTAGCTCGCGCTCTCTCTCTGTATCTCTCTAGCTCGCCTCTCTCTCTGCTCCTCTGTACTCTAGCTCACGCTATCTCTCTGTATCTCTCTAGCTCGCGCTCTCTCTATCTCTGTTTCTCTTTCTAGCTCGCACTCTTTTGAACTATAACCTTTCACTCTTCTACCTTTGCAGCAGATATTGATGCCGTGTTCAAGCATTTTGGTAATCTAATATATAAAGCTGAATGTATGTATGTGTGTATGTATGTGGTATGTTTGTCCGTGATTGGAATCCGCACCGTCGCACTTACGGGCATGAAATTTTGCACGCCCGCACGTCTCGACCCCGAAAGAGTCCTAGGCTATGTTTTGATCGAAATTTTAACCCCGCGCGTTCCAAATCGCCAACAATTTTGGCCCTATCTACATAATGGGAGAAAGCTGAATGCTTGTGTGTATGTCCGGCATAGAATCTGCATTTACGGGCATGAAATTTTGCACACCCGCACGTCTCGACCCCAGGAGCGTCATAGGCTAGTTTTGAGTATAAATTTAACCCCGCGCATTCCAAATCGGCAAATAATTTTGGCTCGGGATAGGAATCTGCACCGTTGTACTTACGGGCATGAAATTTTGCATGCCCGCACATCTCAACCCCAGGAGCATCATAGGCTATGTGTTGAATGGAAATTTTAACCCCCGCACGTTCCAAATCGCCAAACAATTTTGGCCCTATCTACATAATGGGGAGAAAGCTGAATGCTTGTGTGTATGTCCGGCATAGGAATCTGCATTTACGGCATGAAATTTTGCACACCCGCACGTCTCGACCCCGGGAGCGTCATAGGCTAGGTTTTGAGTCGAAATTTTAACCCCGCGCATTCCAAATCGGCAAATAATTTTGGCCCGGGATAGGAATCTGCACCGTTGTACTTACGGGCATGAAATTTTGCATGCCCGCACATCTCAACCCCAGGAGCATCATAGGCTATGTGTTGAATGGAAATTTTAACCCCCGCACGTTCCAAATCGCCAAACTATTTTGGCCCTATCTACATAATGGGGAGAAAGCTGAATACTTGTATATAGATACTAGCTGAAGAGCCCGGCGCTGCCCGGGCATAGTACCTAACTACGGTTAGTTATAACAAATTGTAATGATTATATCTATATACAAGTATTCAGCTTTCTCCCCATTATGTAGATAGGGCCAAAATAGTTTGGCGATTTGGAACGTGCGGGGGTTAAAATTTCCATTCAACACATAGCCTATGATGCTCCTGGGGTTGAGATGTGCGGGCATGCAAAATTTCATGCCCGTAAGTACAACGGTGCAGATTCCTATCCCGAGCCAAAATTATTTGCCGATTTGGAATGCGCGGGGTTAAAATTTCGACTCAAAACCTAGCCTATGACGCTCCCGGGGTCGAGACGTGCGGGTGTGCAAAATTTCATGCCCGTAAATGCAGATTCCTATGCCGGACATACACACAAGCATTCAGCTTTCTCCCCATTATGTAGATAGGGCCAAAATTGTTTGGCGATTTGGAACGCGCGGGGTTAAAATTTCGATTCAAAACATAGCCTAGGACTCTTTCGGGGTCGAGACGTGCGGGCGTGCAAAATTTCATGCCCGTAAGTGCGACGGTGCGGATTCCAATCCCGGACAAACATACCACATACATACACACATACATACATTCAGCTTTATATATTAGATTATCATTACAATTTGTTATAACTAACCGTAGTTAGGTACTATGCCCGGGCAGCGCCGGGCTCTTTAGCTAGTTTATAAATAAATCAGATGTCACTGATTTTTTTTTTCAGACTTTCATCCGTGTTTGGTCTGTTAGTTTTTCCGATCAGCGTTTGTTTTACCTGCTCAAGTTTTAATCTGCAACCCGCTCACTAACATACAAGTTAGGCATAACTGATGACCGTTTTTGAGGTAAAACAAGATGAGTTTTATTTTCTAGACTAACATTCTAGTACATGTGTTATAGCTGAAAACATCCCATTAATAAGCATAAATCATAAAGTAAGCATCAATTAGCGCAGTTACTTTGTTTTTCAAGGGTCTTATCAGTTACTTTGTTCTTTTTCAAGGTTTTTATACTCGTGTTTTGTGAGTTCATGTGCATAAACTGGATTATTCTCCTTATGCCGCCATATTTTGGCCTATAAGAACCTTGTACTCCTATTCTAAGGGCCTGTGCACACATTGCTGATTTGCCTGCGGATTTTTCCTCGCCGAAACCGCACCTCTTGGCAGAAACCGCAGGCGCGCGTTTTGATGCGGTTTTTGGTGCGGTTTTGACGCGGTTTTTCTCATGCGGTTTTGTATGCGGTTTTTACAGCTAAATAAAGATATGTTGTTTAACAAAAAAAAAAAAGATTTGTGATGTCATTTCTTGTCCAACTTCCTCTTTTACTTTTGTCCAACCCACACTCCATTACACACACACAGATAGAGATAGGCCGGCGTCACACTTACGAATATGATGCGAGTAAGTCGCACAACTTTCTCGCATGAACACCCGGCACGGCCGCCCGCTCTCGGACCCGAGTGTGCAGCTGCATGTATTTCTATGCATGTATTTCTATGCAGCCGCACACTCGGGTCCGAGAGCGGGCGGCCGTGCCGGGTGTTGATGCGAGAAAGTCGTGCGACTTACTCGCATCATATTCGTAAGTGTGACGCCGGCCATAGATAGATAAGAGATACCAGTAGTTAGATAGATAGAAAATACATAGATAGATGGATAATAGATAGTTAGAAATATATATAGAAAGATAGATATATAGATAGACAGAAAGATATATAGGTAGATAGATAGAATGGTACATAAATAGTTAAAGACACACACGCGTACACATACACAAAATAACGCAATAGTTAATAAAAAAAATAGGAAAAAAAATGGCGTGGGCTCTCGCGCAATTTTCTGCGCCAGAGGGGAAAGCCGACAGCCGGGGCCAAGATTTCTAGCCTGGGAAGGGGTTAATACCCATGGATCTTCCCAGGCTATGAATATCAGCCGGCAGCTAGCCTTCACTGGCTATTAAAATAGGGGGACCCCCCAAAAAAAATGACGTGGGGTCCCCCTATAATTTATAGCCAGAAAGGCTACGCAGACAGCTGCGGGCTGATATTCATAGCCTAGGAAGGGGCCATGGATATTGGCACCCCCCCTGGCTAAAAATACCAGCACCCAGCCGCCCCAGAGTTGGCGCATCTGTACGATGCGCCAATTCCGGCACTTAGCCCCTTTCTTCCCACTCCCCTGTAGCGGTGGGATATGGGGTAATAAGGGGTTAATATCACCTTGCTATTGTAAGGTGATATTAAGCCCGGTTAATAATAGAGAGGCGTCAATAAGACGCCTATCCATTATTAATCTTATGTTAACAAAGGGTTAAAAAAAAAACACACGCATAAGAATAAATTATTTTAATGAAATAAAATACAACACGGTTTTCATATCTTTATTACACGCTCAGATCCAAGCGACGCCCTCGATCTCCTGTAATAAAACGTAAAAAAATAAAACAACCATATACTCCCTGTCCGACGCAGTCCAATTAATAACGAGGGTCCCACGACGGTCTCCCCTATAAACGGTGACATCAGGTGATGCCACTGCGCTGTAGGGCCTCCCAGTGATGCACTGACAGGAGACAATGACTCCTGCAGTGCATCACTGAGTTCATTCTCTCACTTTATGGCAATGCTGCGTGGGAATTTCTCACCCAGCATTGCCGTGAGAGAATGAACTGTAGTGACGTCATTCTCTCCCGGCAGCAGAGCGGTACACAGATCGATGGCGTCGGGAAGAGGTAAGTATGTGCTCAATGTTACTGTTGTATGTCATGTGTATGTTCTGTATGTCATGTGTATGTTATATGTTGTATGTCATGTGTATGTTATATGTTGTATGTCATGTGTATGTTATATGTTGTATGTCATGTGTATGTTATATGTTGTATGTCATGTGTATGTTATATGTTGCATGTCATGTGTATGTTGTATGTCATGTGTATGTTATATGTTCTGTATATCATGTGTATGTTATATGTTCTGTATGTCATGTGTATGTTATATGTTTCTGTATGTCATGTGATGTTATGTGTCTGTATGTCCAGTGTGTATGTTAAATGTTCTGTATGTCATGTGTATGTTATATGTTGTATGTCATGTGTATGTTATATGTTCTGTATGTCATGTGTATGTTAGTGTTCTGTATGCATGTGTATGTGATGTGTTCTGTATGTCATGTGTATGTTATATGTTCTGTATGTCATGTATGTTATGTTCTGTATGTCATGTGTATGTTATATGTTCTGTATGTCATGTGTATGTTATATGTTCTGTATATCATGTGTATGTTATATGTTCTGTATGTCATGTGTATGTTATATGTTCTGTATGTCATGTGTATGTTGTTCTGTATGTCATGTTATGTTATATGTTCTGTATGTCATGTGTATGTTATATGTTTGTATGTCATGTGTATGTTATATGTTCTGTATGTCATGTGTATGTTATGTGTTCTGTATGTCATGTGTATGTTATGTGTTCTGTATGTCATGTGTATGTTATATGTTCTGTATGTCATGTATGTTATATGTTCTGTATGTCATGTGTATGTTATATGTTCTGTATGTCATGTGTATGTTATATGTTCTGTATGTCATGTGTAGTTATATGTTCTGTATGTCATGTGTATGTTATGTTGTATGTCATGTGTATGTTATATGTTCTGTATGTCATGTGTATGTTATAGTTGTATGTCATGTGTATGTTAATGTTCTGTATGTCATGTGTATTATGTGTTCTGTATGTCATGTGTATGTTATGTTCTGTATGTCATTGTATGTTATATGTTGTATGTCATGGTTGTTATATGTTCTGTATGTCATGTGTTTGTTATATGTTCTGTATGTCATGTGTATGTTATATGTTCTGTATGTCATGTGTATGTTATTCTGATTCATGATGTTTGTCTGTATGTCATGTGTATGTTATATGTTGTATGTCATGTGTATGTTATATGTTGTATGTCATGTATGTGTTTTTTTTTTTTACATTCAGCACATTAGCCCGGATGATGGGACTACTACTGTCCCATCATTGGCTAATGTGTCAGTCACTGTAGTCCCATCCGACGATGCTTGCATACATGGAGACACGCACACAAGCCCGCACACCGCCGCACATACACAGCCCCGCACACGGCCGCACATACACAGCCCCGCACACAGGCCCGCACACCGATCACACACACAGCCCCGCACACTGATCACGCAGACACCGGCACACAATCACCGCCCACACACACAGCGCCGCACACTATACACGCCCACGCACCGCCCACACACACAGCGCCGCACACTATACACGCCCACGCACCGCCCACACACACAGCGCCGCACACTATACACGCCCACGCACCGCCCACACACTTCCCTCCTCCCGAACTGCAGCGGTTTCACCCGCAGCAAAACCGCAGATCTTTTTTAGACCTGCGGTTTGGCTGCGGAAGTGCCCAACTCAATGCAAGTCAATGGGCGCAGAAACGCTGCAGTTCCGCACAAAGAATTGACATGCTGCGGAAAATAAAACGCGGCTAAACCGCGCGTTTTTTTCCGCAGCATGTGCACAGCAGACATGCTTTTCCCATTAGATTACATAGGTAGTGCACTGTGCTGCGGGTTGCATGCGTTTCCGCACGTTGAAAAACGCAGCGGAAACGCATCTAAAAACGCAAAGTGTGCACATGGCCTTAAGCAAGAAACCATGTTGATCACTATGTGTCTGGATACCTATCAGATTCATAAAATCAATCTTGTCCCATGATTTGTATCACAGCGTTTCATCAGCTTTTCTTTTTACAAGCTTTTCATAAAAAGACAAACATGAAATTCGGACATTACACCAATCGCACATGGATGACTTCTGCATGCTGTCCAATATTTACATTTTTTTTTTCTCATGGATCACAGACTTGTATTGGGAAGTTTGATCCGTCACCTGTATCAAAATTGGAACTGTTGCCATGTTTTGGTGCGGATCACTCAGACAAGTAGCTAGTCCCATAGACTGTCGTAGGTGCGAGTTCTCTCTGTGGAAAACTGCTGTCTGAATGAGGCCTATGAGTGTGGCGTTGGTTCGGAGGGCAGGCGATGTCCGCTATCTGCTATTGCTTGCCTCGCTACGGTCCAGGAGAACACATCACACCTCCTGTCAGTAATTTTACAGTTCAGGAACTGAGGTAACAATCTGACAGCGGCGCGCTTGCGGCTCTTGGAGG
The DNA here is from genome assembly GCA_033576555.1 of Oophaga sylvatica. Lineage (NCBI taxonomy): Eukaryota > Metazoa > Chordata > Amphibia > Anura > Dendrobatidae > Oophaga > Oophaga sylvatica. The sequence goes on from JARQOD010000006.1 coordinate 37,959,110, forward strand.
AGAAGAGAGGCCGGCGGTGTCCTGGCATATCCAACATGCTGACAGTAATTACCTGGTATAAGACGGAGCGCAGAGACATCCGCCATGAGGATTTGGCAGCTGTGCTCCCCTTGCAGGGTATTCACAGTGATTGGGAGTATTTCCCTTTCTTGCAGTAAAATCTGCTTTTTATCTGTTCACATGGGTTATTGATATCTGCTGAGAAGCCGCGGAAGTGCTGTAATCAATCACAGGTAATCCATACATTGCAGTGCCGCGGCTTTACCATTGAGGACACTTATTTTCCAGCAAACAGCATGGACCCACGGCGTCTCATGATATGTGTCTCATCTATTCATATTGATAGGATCCAGTGTGAACTCGGGCTGTCAGACACGGAAATTATAGGGAATGGGTAAAGCGGATCTGTCACCAGATTTTACAAAATATATTTTTTATAAATCAAATCAATCTTAGACCTGATGAGGCTGGCATGTTTACTTTGGGAAATTATCCGAGAGTGGCTGTATAATCCTAGTTGATGAACCTTTTATAAATACAGCCATAGAATGAGAGAGCTCCTGAGTCAATGGATTCAGTCCCAGCCCACCAAGCCTGACTGATGGCTGCAGCGTGTGCATCTCAGCTGGGAAGAGGGTCACTGAGGAACTGTCAGTCAGACCAGGTGGGCAGACATTGATTTTTAAACTTTCAAAAAAGTATTAGTCAGCTATTCTGATATGGATTATCAAAGTAAGTGCACCAGCCTCATCACGTCTGAGAAATCTAATTAATAATGTATGCAGTTGTATATTGTGAAATATGGTGTTTTAAATAGTAACTGTGGTAATGGTCCTGCCCCCTAGGAACATCCACTTCTTCTAATGGCGCAGGATTCTTCATTTTTGGGTAGTGTTTGCCTAAACCTCAGCCCTTTCACACTCCAATTTGGAGAACTGTCCAGGGAAAATTGAAACTGCGGGCAGGCCGAGGCGGAGAAACTGCAGCTGCTTTTGATTATTATATCTCTTTGTTGTGCTAGTTGGCTATGTCCTATGTGGACAGGGGTATGGTTTTGTATTGTTGCATGTTTTAAGTGATTTTATTACTCTTGTGTGTCCCTTTTGTATGAATAACATTATATACTTACTCCTGTATTAGGTGTGCACATCCTTATTGCATTGAATCCATGGATGGTCGCTGGAAGGGAATCCCCGCGAACCGCCTCTTCCCCACCGGCGTCTCCAGCTCCCCTTTGCGTAGCTGGCCCGGTATGACATCATTGTTGCGGTTTGATGCACACACAGCGTCATGCCAGTCCGAAAACTTAAAAGAGGAGTTGGAGATGCCAATGTTATTTTCCAGGTACCATTGTACGCCCACAAAATAATGACCTGGTCCTGGGTCCTGCAAATCATCTCTGCTTATTAGTGAATGTGGAGGTTACATTTCTGTGAACCCAATGAAATGTATGGAAACAAATCCACATTTACTTCCTAGTAATGGCCGGAGCACCGCGAGATATGAAGTGTTGTGTTCCATTCCCCGGGCGATGTAAAATAGGACATAATGCCCTCATGTGCACAGCGATCGTCACAAGCTGGTACACCTGTCTCTATTATGTGTGTTTTATAGGAGCGAACAAATCTATATACTGCTGCCTGTGTAATCCGCCTCCAAGACTTCTCCCGAATATCCCCCATCCTCTGGAATTCTTTGCCCCAACACATCCGACTATCAAACTCATTCAGATCCTTCAGACGGAACCTGAAAACCCATCTCTTCAGGAAAGCCTACAGCCTGCAATGACCCTGCTGCCTCCTCACCACTACCGGAGTTATTGCCTCAACCAACACCGGAACTGCTGCAACCCCCCGACCTACTGTCTCCTGCCTCACAATCCTGTAGAATGTAAGCCCGAAAGGGCAGGGTCCTCTCCCCTCTGTATCAGTCTGTCATTGTTAGTTTGTTTACTGTAAGTGATACCTGTAATTTGTATGTAACCCCTTCTCATGTACAGCACCATGGAATCAATGGTGCTATAGAAATAAATATTAATAATAATAATTAGGATTGTAGAGGACATTGTGTCACCAACATAACATAACATTTCCCTCCCGCTGGGGACGTGTATTTATATCCTCCATGTAAAGCCTTCTTTCTTTCAAGGCGTTCATACAAGAAAATCCTTTTTTTTTTTTTTTTTGCATTCTTCATGTATTTTAAGATGCAGTATAGAGAATTGCCTTGGAGCGGAGAATTGATTTGACTAGCGGTCTTCATGCCATCGCCCGATCAATGCATGAGTCTGTTGAAGGGTGGGATGTCTCCTCTGGATAATATGTGATGTTTAAAGTGGGTCTACAGTACTGACGTTGAATATGTTTTTCTTTTTTTTTTCTTTTTCCAAAAGTCTTGGGATGTCCCTTTATTACTAAATTGACAACTGGTTGTTAAATAGACTTTTCACTTGGTTCCTGCTGTCTGAACCGCTGGTAGCATGAATCTCATGTGTTTTTTACTGTAAAACACTACAGTGTTTTTCAGGGAAAACATAGGTTCAAAAGCCGGCCTGGGACTAGGTGTCTCTAGTGACTAGCCCATGGTTGGCCCACAGATGATCCTCCCACCATACAAGCCAGGGTTTACAGGTATCTCCCTATGTGTGTGTTTAGGGAAAGACCTGTCCATCATTGGAAGTGAGGCGCGAACATGCCCTCAGGGAACTGCCTTGGACTAGTAAACCAAGACAAGTCCCTGTCCGGCCTTTCAGATTATTATTATTATTATTCTTGGTGCAAATCCGTTCACAGGACACAGTCATTCAGCCACATCAATAGTCTGTGAACACTGAACAGGAGCCCTGAGGACCGCCTGTTACAGGACCAGGCTCTTCTTTTGATTAGCCAGCCTGGCACTGACATTGTTGCGGCGTGACGCACATGTAACCTTGTGCCAAGACGGGTAATTAAGAGAAAAGCAGAGGATGATGTCACATACGAGACAGTTCTCAGGGCTTCCATACAGCAGTCATAATTCCTGATGGGACTGAAGACTAGGTCCTACTGATCGGTTCACATCAGCTCTACAAAGTACATCTGTAGTGGGAGTAAAACATACCTGGCTGCAGCGAAAGTCAGCGCCTGATTCGTGCTGCCTGTGGTTCTGATTGCATGGATCGGCCCTTTAACATTTTAGCATGGGTCGGCCCTTTAACATTTCAGCATGGATCGGCCCTTTAACAATTCAGCATGGGTCGGCCCTTTTACATTTCAGCATGGGTCGGCCCTTTTAACATTTCAGCATGGGTCGGCCCTTTAACATTTCAGCATGGGCCGGCCCTTTAACATTTCAGCATGGGTCGGCCCTTTTAACATTTCAGCATGGGTCGGCCCTTTTAACATTTCAGCATGGGTCGGCCCTTTTAACATTTCAGCATGGGTCGGCCCTTTAACATTTCAGCATGGGCCGGCCCTTTAACATTTCAGCATGGGTCGGCCCTTTTAACATTTCAGCATGGGTCGGCCCTTTTAACATTTCAGCATGGGTCGGCCCTTTTAACATTTCAGCATGGGTCGGCCCTTTTAACATTTCAGCATGGGTCGGCCCTTTTAACATTTCAGCATGGGTCGGCCCTTTTAACATTTCAGCATGGGTCGGCCCTTTTAACATTTCAGCTTGGGTCGGCCCTTTTAACATTTCCCTTGACAAAAGCATGTGTCCACATATACAGTTAAGTGGGTAACCACAGATTGGACAATATCACTGTGCAGGGACCTCCCACCCCCTCAAATAGTAACACACCAGAGGTAAATTTATTCCTACATTTTTAGGATGAACAATGGAGGAACAATATAACACAGAGATGAAAGGAAAGGACAAGCGGGATTATTAGCAAAATCCTATGACTTTTTTTTATTCTGAATAACCAGTAAAACGACTAGTTAAAAGGAATAGGGTCCCATGGCTAATAGTGAGGGGGGGTCCCAGCGCCTACTGCTATATGCCCCCTTTACCAGTGTCACAATCCCTGCAATTGTTATGTGAGGGACATGTAGAGCGTTAGGCGGTAACCCCGAAATCAAGCGTCATGTTTCCGTTTATCGTTTTCAGAGCCTGGGATTTGTGGGCGCGATGCCGCTAATCCCTTATCCTGGATTATGTGTGTATCTCATTCAGTTCAGTCCATTGCAGCAAACGTTACATTGGTTTCTTACGCTGCATATGCTAAAATGTTATTACATAAACTAAATGCACCGTTGGCCGTATATCTGCACATTTGTGCGGTCGGCCCCATTGTCGCACATGATAATGAAGCGTCCGGTTAATTAAGATGTAATTTCTGGAACATCTGTTTGATGATTGTAAGGAAAGAGCTGGAGCCTTCATCGTCACTCCATCCATTGCAGCCAGTGTAACGTGTAATTAGTCACTCGTTTACATCATTTACATGTGATTGTTTGTTGTAAACACTAATTATGTCATTGCTTTTATGACACGATGAAGCTGAGTTTATAAAAATGCAGAAGAAAATAAAAAATCATGAGTGAAAAGGAAGGAACGAGAAACAAGTAGGGAAGTCTAATATGTAGCGTGCAAAGAGAAATGTGTCGTCACCTTCTCGTAGCCTGTGGGGGCTAAATGTGCCCACTAGTGGCCCAAAGGACATCAAAACTGACCCTCCTGTCATTATCAAACGGCTGACAACATAGTTACAGAGGTTGGAAAAAGACCCGAGTCCATAAAGTTCAACCATTCTCCACCAATTATACGCTCCATTCATTGTCCATAGGACTGCCAGAGAAAGCCAAGCAGTCCCATGCGCACCTCTGCTCCAATCATTGTCCATAGGACTGCCAGGGAAAGCCTAGTAGAGTTCTCCACTCTTTATGGCAGTCCCGTGCACACCTCCACTCCATTTATTGTCCATAGGACTGCCAGAAAAAGGTGAGTAGACTGCTCACCACTACCTTTATATGGTCATGGGACTCCACCATAGTGCCACTCTTCGCATCAATTCCCATTAGTCCATAGGAATGCCAGAGAAAGCAGAGTAGAGTGCTCCACTCTTTACGGCAGTCCCATGCGCACCTCCGCTCCATTCATTGTCCATAGGACTGCCAGAGAAAGCAGAGTAGAGTGCTCCACTCTTTACGGCAGTCCCATGCGCACCTCCGCTCCATTCATTGTCCATAGGACTGCCAGAGAAAGGTGAGTAGACTGCTCCCCTCTTTACAGCAGTCCCATGCGCACCTCTGGTCCATTCAAGATTGGTCTCTGCAAAGCCTTGCTTTCTAGGATCCAGAAAGCCATTATACAGTATAAATCGGTGCTAACTTACGGTTTTGGGATTGAATTTTTTATTTCCTGTGCTATAAAATGATCTGTATAATTGACATTACTTATGGAGGACGCCTCAGCTGTAATGGCTGAGTAAGTCACCAAAAACTCCTATACTTACTCCTGACCCATCACATAGTACTGGTCATACACGAGCATAAAGCTGAAAGACGGGTGACCAGGAGGTGGTGGAGGATTAGCACCTTGTCATATATAGAGATTTGTAAGATTTGCTACCTCCTTAATGAGCGGTGACGAAGCTCGGTGCTGCTCTAACTGCTGCTGACAAGCCTAAACCGGACACTTACAATCCTATTACACTCGCACTCGCTAGCCTCGAGGCATAAATTACCGCAAGTGTATTTAAAAAAAAAAAATAAAAACTTACTTTCCAGCCGATTTTTTTTTTTTTTTGGCATATATATTTTTTTTAATATATTGCCAGAAATTGTGCAAGTTTCAAATATACGGTATTTATAATTTCAACCACTGCGCACGCAGAAGGTACATGCTCTGGGAGTTAAGACTGAGGGTCTCCATTCAAAGACTAAAATATTGAGGAATTGAGAAATAGAATATAGTAGAAAAATAGATAATTCACATACATTTATCATAACTATTTAAACAGGACCTGCCAAGTATCCAGTTTTTTGCTCTAATTTTGTTGCCGCTGCTTCATTGAGTATTTTGGGGCTTTTGTTTGTTTTTTTGTTTTTTTTTAATGCACCGTACAGTTCCAGAGATATAGGCCTTATTTATTTTATTGTCTTTACATAGGGGGCGGTGCTTACAGGATCCTTTGGGGCGTGTCTTTAGACTGCTCTGCATATTTGCCTTGTAAGCCACGCCCCCTTGGTAAGGACTGTAAAAATTAGCACCAAATAAAAAGGCCCATATCTCTCGAATCGAATTTTAAGACAAAAACATACGGTATATACAAAAAAAAATACCCTGCAGAGGGAATAAAGTAAGCGCAAAAAATGGACAGTTTTAACCTGCTGATAGTTCCTCATTAAGGAAAAAATAAGTTTTATTCCTATTATAAAATATGCAGGAATTTAATCATAAATAACCTTCTCACTCATATATTGTTGCTGCAGGAGTGAAATTGTCATTTTAGAGGGTTAATTCTTCATTTATTTAAATATCCTCTATATGGGTATAACTGACTTATCTTGCAGTGATCTTGAATTTCAACTTTTATTATTCTGCAGAGCTGCATTCATAATTCAGCTCTGAAGTTTACACAAATATGAATGCAGCTTGCATATTGTTATGTAGTAGACGCCCCTTTGAGTGATGCTGCACTTTGCATGCAGTAAATGTCCCAGCATATACATTAATGGCGGCCATGATGAGTGCAGATTTAGTATTTTTGTTTCTGACTTGGGGAAAATTAAGGTTAAGAATTTGAGGTTGGAACAATTTGTGTGAATGGGAGGAGAGAACATCACCTGACAGAACAATGCAGATTCCGAAATAACCTAACATGGGCCCCGGGGCACTTCTGGGCCCGGCCCCGACCCATGAATCAGACACTTATTATAACATGCCGCAAACGCCACAGAAGCAAGGATATGGGGCGGCACGTTGTCAGGGCATGCGATACATGGAAATGAAAGACCCTTGAAGTTGGCGTAGACCAACAGGACGCCTGGGGAAAAAAATGTGCTGTAGACATGACATCATCACAAGACCAATGTTCTATAAGTAAAGCTGATTTTGTTATTGCAATTCCAGTCAAACCATAGGGGAGGTTTGCTGGTAAAGAGGACATGACCTTAAATGTAATATTATTGTTAGACTCACCAGGTGAGGTGCATCCTCCAAGCCTAAAGTCCTAGTGGGCACACAGGCATCGGTGCAGCAGATAGGTGGGGCACGCCGCCCATGGGCAGCCTAGATAAGGAGATCGCTGGCAGGTAGGCGCGATGCAGGAAATCGCAGACAGGCGGGAGACGTCCAGGAGATCCCACAAAGGTCGGGAAGCCGGAAACCGCGGGCAGGCAGGAGAGGTCCAGGAGATTGCAGACAGCAATTGAGCAGGTCAAGATGTAAAGAGCATAAACACAGGTGTGTGTCTTGGTAGACCTTATATGGGCTCGGGCAGATGCCCACATGAAATCACGCCTGACCATTTGCAAAACCCAACGTGGCGACAGCAGAGTCTAGCGGACCTACTTGATGGAAGCAAGACACTGATCTGGGACAAGTGCGTAACAATTGTACTGGATTCAGGAGACAAATGAAAGATACTTTTTATTATATGTATATTATATATTTATGTAGACATTTGAGTTGGACTCGATCAATTGAGAAAAAATTGAGTGATGTAACAGCATACGATACTTGCATTGTGTCTACGGGCCCGACACATTTCACCTACTGTGTATGACGCAGTTCGTACTGCAGGTATTATGACCGGTGTATGGTGCCTCTGTGAGGCCCAGTATTTTTCCCTAGAGGCTATGCTCTTTCGGGAGATTATCAACTGCTAAAGGCTACATCCATTGCAAAGAATTATGGGCCTCAATTTTTGTGCAATCCTTCAATAAATGGGTCTACATTTGTCCCAGAAACAGCGCCACTCTTGTTTCTAGGCCTTGTCAGGTATTGTAGCTCTGACATTAAATTAAATTGGGCTGAGCCGCAATGCCACATATAACCTGTAGACAACAGTGGCGCTGTTCCTGAACGGAAAGTAAGAAAACAGTCACTGGTTCTGTACATTAAATTGTTAACCGCTATTAACTCCAAACGGTGGGTATATAGTGATTTCATGGGACTGTTACTTAGGACATGTTCAGTGTTTGGTGAGTTTTTTTTACCTCCGTATTTGTAAGCCAAAATCAGGAGTGGGTGAATAATGGTGGTGACGTGTTTTCTATTATACTTTTCCTCTGATTGTTACACTCCAGATTTAGGCTTACAAATACTGAGGTATAAAGCTGACCAAATACTGAATGTGTGAACGTGGCCTTGTATGTATATACCATATACCTCTGTGGGCGTATAAAAAGCTGGTTGGACCTCAGAACAGTCGTGCGCCTTCTGTAGAACATGGTCTGTGTCTGAGGTCACTATAAACACTTCATTTCTATGTTTTTATAGCTGGTTCCTATAGATTTTGGGCATGAGACTAGCCCCCATTACTGCTCTGTTTACAGCCAGCGTCCGCCTGGAGACCAGGGCTGGTGAAACTTGCCAGGCTGCACTGTGTAGCAATGGGATGACTCAGAAAGGAAACAGACTGGCTTTGCGAGCTGCTGTCTGGGTGGGGCACTTGGTTTTTCGATGACATTTCGTGATTCATAGTATTGTATTGTGTCAGCAGAGAAGCTCATGTGCTGTGATGCTTACACAGTGAGGACAGCCGCTCCATGGCCTGAGCCTCCAGTGTGGAGGTGGTGCTGGAGCCTGGTGGATTGTTACACCACAGTCTACCGCAGAGTAGTGCACATAAACAATAGCATTATACCTGTTCTTGGCATGATGTTATGGACGTCATACCTTTTTCTAACCTTACACCCCATTCATCAATCTGTCATTGTTGGAAATAAGCCAGAGATTAATTACACAAGTTTTCCAGCAGAAGCAGCTAATTATTGGGGTTGCCACAAGCAGAATCACCTGCAAACTTGTATTCTCGGGGCTGCCCGCAATCTGGAAACGAATTGTCCACACTAGGCAAAAGATTTCAATGGCTGACCACAATGATTTATCTCATGCAATGTGATTACCTGTAAAATATGGATCTATTACAAAACTACTGCAACATTCATGCTGCACTTTTTGTTATTTAAAAAAAAAAAAAGAATGACCCCATTTGAGTCAGCTGGACCCTTTTGCGTATGTTTGCATCTATTATGTGGCGTATTTCACATGGATTCCGTTCTTCTGTTCCTAGAAACAAAAAATATAAAAAAAATATTTTTTTTAAATAGAATTCAAAAACGCAGAGTGAAAGATGGGAGTGCTGTGCAAAAAACGCATACACACACAGTCGTTTGTTTTTTTTTGCGTTATGTGTAAGATGATGCGGATAAAAAACGCTGCGTAAACATGAATTTTTGCATAAACGCAAATGTGAACTTAGCCTAAGTGCTTCCAGTATAAGGTTACGTTCACATTTTGCAGCCGTATTGCATTTTTATTGCCCCCTGAAAACCAAGGATGAAGTTGAAAAAGATACATAGAAAATAGTGATTAGCGAAACGTGCTCGTATAAGGCTCGAAAAATATGTTTGAGTCCCCGCGGCTGGGTGTCTCGTGGCTGTTCAAAAGCCGCAACACATGCATCGATTCCCTGTTTGTTAGGCAATCCCTGCATGTGTTGCGCCTGTCGAACAGCTACGAGACATGGAGCCACGGGGACTCAAACTTATTTTTTAAGCACGCCTAAGGCTACTTTCACACATCAGTTTTTTCCCGTCAGGCATGATCCGGCTATTTTTTGAAATACCGGATCTGGCGAAATCTACCGCCGGATCAGTTTTTTCTCATTGACTTGTATTACGCCGAATCGCGCCGCATGGCCTTGCGTTTCTTCCGTTTTTTGCCGGCAAAAATTTTCATTCCAGCGTTTGGAAAAAAAATGCGACAAAAAACTGGACAGCGCCGGATGCGGCATTTCCGGCTTTTTGCTACAATGGAAGTCTATGGGCGCCGGATCAGGATAAAGATGGATCCGGTCACCGGATTCTGTTTTTACACTCTGAGCATGCCCAGAGCTATTCGTATTGCTTTGTTTTTGGTATCTCTCTCTCGCCCCATTTCTCAAGGTTCAAAAGTTCATGACGGATCCGTCAAAAAAACTAATCCATCGCGTCAGTTTTTTGCAATCTGCGCTGAATCCGTCTTTTTTCAACTTTGACGGATTGTGCCTGATTGTAAAAACCTGATGTGTGAAAGTAGCCTTAGATACTCTGTGAGCCCACGACTAGGGTGCACCAAGCGCCCGTGCTTGGTTTCTACAATCATTTTACGCTGATGGGCCTAATATAAAAATAACCTTTTGCTAAATCTTTCTTGTTGATCTGGACACATAATGTAATAATGGCTGAAAAGCAAAATTATTTTTTTTATTTTTTTGTTATTAATTTTTTTTTGTTATTAATTTTTTTGTTGTGGAGACCTTAGTAATCAAAGGATTTGGTACCAAAACGGTTTGTTTCTTTTCCAGTCTAATTGGGCAGTACCAGAGAGATTTCACTGGGGGCGTGTACTTTTTTCTCTTTCCACCGCTGACCAATCATAAGAAGTCAGCGACACATAGGGAAAGAAGAACACGCCCCAACAATAGCATCAGCAGTCTGCTCTCCTCACTGCAGGTGGATGAGTGGCTGCTGCACAGCAGAGCTGAGTGTGATCGACAGCTTTTAGTTCTCATTTCTGGCAGTCAGTATGGGGGTTGTCCACATTAACTATTTTAAGCAAGCACTACTATTCCCCCCCCAATCCCTCCCCCCCCGAGTCTACTGGTTGCTGTGTGTAGCCCTGGTGTTAGGCACACGCAGTACCCTGGAGAATGTGTGGAGAGATAGCAGTTTAATGCTCAATACCCATTCACTCAACATACACTATACACACCCTTAGGGTAGTGTAGTCACTTGTGAGGGAGTGGTCAGGGTGTATTGGTTGAGTGATAAGAGTAGTCAGTTTCCTGTCTTCGGACAGAGCAGACGTGTGGAGTCTACCTGGGACTTGGAGGGAGGAAGCAGTCCAGCTTGGTTCTATCAGCAGTTCAGCAAGTGGAGGCCAGTAAGGGCGAGATATAGATCACCTTAGCCTGGTCAGAGCTGTACCTCACTTGAAGACACTGATAAAGAAAGAAGAGCTTAGTACAGAATTACTTCAGTCTCCTGTCTAAAGGACAGTGAAAGGTTCAGAGACGTGCTCCTGCCTAGTGGATAACTGAGAGTCTGGTAACTAACTCTAAAGGAAGAGAAGAAGGGAGTGATTATATGACTTTTTGCAAGTGTGAGTGTTTATGCTACCAGCGAGGACAAGGCGAAAGGCACAGTGGAAAGGATTATTTGAAAAGTGCTTTTGGATTGAAGAAGTCCTGCACATTGTAACCGGTCACTGGGGACCGAAGGATCACTATTAGCTTCAAGCATAGTGGTAAGAAAACCAGAGATTTACCGGACCTTAGGTCGCGGCAAACAGCCCCAAATAGTCAGTACGTAACTGGGGTCAGGGGGAGTGAGGACCTTGAGTCTCTGCAGGACAAGATAGGAATTCAGCTCTCTCACAGGAAGGCTCCTACCACAAAACTGACTGGGCAGTACAGCTATGGAATAGCTGGAGTTATAGAGGGAACTACGCTTCAGGCTGGTTGTACTCATCGTGTTGAAAGTAAAGGAGGCCCCTAACTTGTCCAGCTGCTATCTCGAAATACATTCTCCTTGGATCAGCCTCCCTGGGACCTGCCTGAACATCTTACAAGTAAAGGTATGGAAAGACGCTGACCGTGTGAGACTGTGTTATTTATCTGCACCCGACTTCACTAACTTCATAGACTTTGAGGGACCAGTCCCACCTGTAGGGGACCTGACATCTAGCTGCCTCACCATCCCTCAGAGATCTACAGCAGCGCTGGTACAAATTACCAGAAGACTACAGGTGGCGTCACGAACTGTATATAAATCTATCCCCTGTAAATATATCCCTAACATACGCCAGACCGCCAGGGCCACAGACCGAGCCACCGCTACCTGTGACAAACCCCATAGACTTCCATGGGCTCGGCTCTGAGTACCCCATTGCCCTGGTAACCCACAATTGTGGTGGCGGGTCGGTACAACTTGGCGTCACGAACAGGATGCGAAACTCGCAAAATTGCGAGCCCTGTGTGCCTATGGAGTTGTTTTTGTGAAAAGGACTGTTTGCACTTTTGGCGCCAAAAATCGCCATCTTTGTCGCCATATTCGCGCCCTCAGGCGCTGGAGAAGAAGGTGGGCGTACCTTGTGGGCGTGTACCCCCCAGTGGCGCGAAGAAAATGCCGGCCCTCTCAAAGTGCTATTACAATATGCGATCCTGCCCTACAGCAAGGGAGGTCCGCCTCCTCTTCACCTTTCCTGCGAAGAGGAGGAGACGCAAACCCCGCCTCCACGGAAGAGACCGGACGTCTCTGGAGGAAGATAAGAGAATCTTCTGGAACATCATGGAAGCAGGACGTGTGCAGCCGAGCAGGGAAGCGGAGGAAGGCAGGCCCCGTGCCCCAGCCAAGCTGCCACCAGCACCGGAGTCATCCGTGGTCCTGCACCTGCAGCAGGCGTTGCTAGAAATTAAGGAAGAAAATGCACGCCTGAAGAAGATGATTTTGCCACAACCTGGATTTGAGGAGATCGAGAGACGCCGGCGTACCCTGGAGCAGCGGCGGCTGTGGGACGCGGTGATCTCTCCCTTCGATGACCCCCTACGTCTGGAGTTACCGAAAATTCTGCTGCCCAAGGCAAAGGAGCAACCGGAGGCTGCCCCCGAAAGTACCGATCCTGATCCCACCGGTGAAGCGGTGGAGGCGAAGGAGGTTGAGGAGGTACCGCCAGTTCCGGAACGCCCGCCCGGCCAGGAGGCCGCAGCAGATGATCGATCCCCGATAGGGACACCGGAGGAAACCCAGCAGTCTGTGATGGAGCAGCGACAGCAGCAGGTTAGTGCGTTCCCAACTGAGCCATTGCGCACACCTGCTTCCTGCTCTGCATCATACCAGCATTGTGCGTCCTATTCCGCATCGCTACCTGCGACCATTTCTGCATCGCAAAAGTCTGATGCGATCTCAATTGAGCCACTACAAAAGCCTGCTTTTTGCCCAGTATCTTATGCTGCAGCAGCGTCCCCAGAGGAGGACGGGCCCTGCGGCCTAGAGGACCGGAGTGAACCGGCCCTGCAGGTAACCAGCGATGATGACACCCTGCTGGAACCCCCGACGTCCCCACCAGCCCAGTGCACACCAGCCACACAGACCCCGATGGTGGAGTCGATGATCTTGGTGCTGGGCACTGGGCCCAGGAATAGGAACGGTCCTGTGGGACCATCGCATTGTTCCAGCCCCCGGGGTGGAAAATGTACTTGAAATAAATGAATAGTTAAACAGTAAAAACCGGTGAGATCCATAAAGGGGTCTACCATAAGTAATGTTATAAAAAGTTTAAGTAGTTTGCCAATTTTTGCACAAGTTAAATGTGTATATAACGTATATATATATTTCTAACAGTAGAATGCCCGGCTGGGTAACCAGAAAAAGTTTTGCACTTTATTATTATTATAATGTGATATAATATGTCTTCGTTTTACAATGGACTTTGAGGTTGAGGACTGTGCCAGCCCAGAACTTATTTGTATATAGTTGCGCTTCGGTGCCTTATCTTGGTTTTACATAAAACCAGCACAACTACCTCTGAATACAAAACCCGTGTGGTGTGGCACTGAGTGAGGTCTGCATTCGGATGTCCTGCAGCCCACCCAGGACCCACGTTGAAGGTTTGGTGCGGGTCCTTCACAAGAATACTGTGTATTTATTGAATGTTTTGATGCCTTAATACTTTTGTATTTTTCTATATATAATGTGTTGTTTGCAACGTTCAAGACATCCTTACCTCCCGGATGGGACGAATTAATGTTTAATGTTGATGTTTTCATGCATAAACAAAACTGTCTCTTTGTATTTTACAGCCCGGGAGTGCTGTCTTTTACCATGGGGGAATGTGTAGCCCTGGTGTTAGGCACACGCAGTACCCTGGAGAATGTGTGGAGAGATAGCAGTTTAATGCTCAATACCCATTCACTCAACATACACTATACACACCCTTAGGGTAGTGTAGTCACTTGTGAGGGAGTGGTCAGGGTGTATTGGTTGAGTGATAAGAGTAGTCAGTTTCCTGTCTTCGGACAGAGCAGACGTGTGGAGTCTAGCTGGGACTTGGAGGGAGGAAGCAGTCCAGCTTGGTTCTATCAGCAGTTCAGCAAGTGGAGGCCAGTAAGGGCGAGATATAGATCACCTTAGCCTGGTCAGAGCTGTACCTCACTTGAAGACACTGATAAAGAAAGAAGAGCTTAGTACAGAATTACTTCAGTCTCCTGTCTAAAGGACAGTGAAAGGTTCAGAGACGTGCTCCTGCCTAGTGGATAACTGAGAGTCTGGAACTAACTCTAAAGGAAGAGAAGAAGGAAGTGATTATATGACTTTTTGCAAGTGTGAGTGTTTATGCTACCAGCGAGGACAAGGCGAAAGGCACAGTGGAAAGGATTATTTGAAAAGTGCTTTTGGATTGAAGAAGTCCTGCACATTGTAACCGGTCACTGGGGACCGAAGGATCACTATTAGCTTCAAGCATAGTGGTAAGAAAACCAGAGATTTACCGGACCTTAGGTCGCGGCAAACAGCCCCAAATAGTCAGTACGTAACTGGGGTCAGGGGGAGTGAGGACCTTGAGTCTCTGCAGGACAAGATAGGAATTCAGCTCTCTCACAGGAAGGCTCCTACCACAAAACTGACTGGGCAGTACAGCTATGGAATAGCTGGAGTTATAGAGGGAACTACGCTTCAGGCTGGTTGTACTCATCGTGTTGAAAGTAAAGGAGGCCCCTAACTTGTCCAGCTGCTATCTCGAAATACATTCTCCTTGGATCAGCCTCCCTGGGACCTGCCTGAACATCTTACAAGTAAAGGTATGGAAAGACGCTGACCGTGTGAGACTGTGTTATTTATCTGCACCCGACTTCACTAACTTCATAGACTTTGAGGGACCAGTCCCACCTGTAGGGGACCTGACATCTAGCTGCCTCACCATCCCCTCAGAGATCTACAGCAGCGCTGGTACAAATTACCAGAAGACTACAGGTGGCGTCACGAACTGTATATAAATCTATCCCCTGTAAATATATCCCTAACATACGCCAGACCGCCAGGGCCACAGACCGAGCCACCGCTACCTGTGACAAACCCCATAGACTTCCATGGGCTCGGCTCTGAGTACCCCATTGCCCTGGTAACCCACAATTGTGGTGGCGGGTCGGTACAGCTGCAGGAAAAAAAAAACACATCTGTGATTTTTTTATGGATACATTTCTATTATTCACCTGGGACACTGTAATGGATCATGTTCATTTTTTAATCTACATGAAAACGACACACGGATGAAAATTAGATGAGAATCGTCCGCGTTTTCTGGATGAAGCTCGGGATGATTTTTCATACTCTCATCTGCAGTTGGACTTTTATGCAGTTTGTTGTAATCTCCCCAACACTTGTAGCACAGCACCATCCCCCCCACCCCGCCCTTTCTAATACTGGAAAGGTAAGGAGGGGGAACTGTCCGTCTCCAGCCGAAAGAGTTTTCCGTTTTGCCTCATGATTGACTGTAATTGAATTCCGCTGCACGTAAATGTCACACTGCTCCTTTCACCCCTGTGCGATTTTTTTTTTTTTTTTTTGTAGGTATAAATGTGACGTCCATTTGCAGATGTCAACCTTCTGCAGAGCGGCCCTTCATTATAAGACCGGAGCAGCCGCAGATCATGTGTCAGAGTTGATCCTGAGAAACCAATGTTCCCCTACGGGATGTTAAATAATTACCGTAAACCTTTGTCCTGAAAAGCAAATAACTCCAATTTGCTTATTTCTAGATCATCAGCAAAGTGAACAGCGGCTGATTTAGTGCTGCGGAAGCCTTTCTGCACTTGTGCAGGTCCTGAGCCAGCGTTTTCTAGCATTATAGATAAGGCAGTGTTCTCATTATGGTGCATTATAATGGGTTTGCATTGCACCTACGCGGCAAGCATGGCTCTGACTCTGTTGGATATTTTGTGGCTTGCTGTGTAGGTGTCGCACTGCACCCCCATTCACTTGCATAGCGCTGTGGTGTAGCAGCGGCACCGAGTGAACTTCGGTCGCACGACGACTATTGCGGAAAAAGCCACTGTGAAGCCCAGCTCGACATCTTGTGCTGTATTCACACGTCCATGTGTCAAGGTCCTGTGTTTCAAGGACCAGGCGTGAGTCTCCTATCCTAACCTCCATGGCGTCATAGGCATACATGAAACTGACAATTTTCAGTTAGGAGACCCTCAGCCGGTCTGTTTGTCATGGTTCATGCAAGGATAGGTGATTGATCCCCATCAATCAATAATTAATTAGACTGCTATGACTCCCATCGGCAGAACTGTGCACTATTATTCCTGTTAGACTGGGGCTGCTGAGCGCTGCGCTCTGTTTTCTCCAGAAGCTGCATAGGGAATGAATGGAGCGGCGGTCGGGCATGTTCACTGCCACTCCATTCTAATAGTCCCCCATCTTGACCATCTGTGGGAGCTTCAGCAGTCTGATCCCCAGTGATCAATAATTTATCACCTATCCTATGGATAGGTGATCTTATTTTCACTGGACAACTCTTTTAAGCCATATCACATAGGATTCACTGAGAATTGGCAGTGTACATCAAGGGACAGCAGCTCCATGTAATTGATTTAACACCAGCTGCGATTGCCTAAAAGCAAAAGCTTTGTGATGAAACTTTGTCTCTAGCTTTGTGAAAGGTGGACCCTCACCGATCAATATCCTGTGCTTAGGTGATAACTTACTCTCACCAGATAACTTTGGTCTCCTCTGCCTCCTGCTTGTGATAAGGGAGTAACCTACATTTTACAAGCAGGAGGCATGGAGAGAACTGTGTAAAGCTACAACTCATAGGATTAACTGTAGAATTTGCACACTGCATACACAGATAAAGTATGTGCAAGGCAGAGGTGTTTTATAACTGCAGCTATCAGATATTTAACCCTTAGAACACTGGACTTGAACAATGACCTATTGAATGTATGGAAAAATCAAAATCGCTTTGTCACTCTAAGACATTTTTTTCTGTTATAAGACTTTTTAAGATACTTTTGCTTCTACCAATGGAAGCTAAGTTTTGGAGACTAGTGGCAGATTGTTGCTGCCATCATAGACCTTTGAGATATTGCACCGATCATTGGTGTCTCATTGCCTTTAACTTTTGGTGGAAATGTTAAGCGGTTATATGAAAATGCTGCAGTGGAAGAGTCACATTTAATAACACATTTGGGGCTGTGTAGTTGTGGTTGTTACAGTGTGCGTGCTGCAATTTTTATCAGAGGGACGAAAACCAATCAGACCCCATTATAGTTATTAGGGCCATTCTGCTTAAATTTGCACATTCTGTAATAGTTCTTTGTTCCACATTCCATTTCCAGAAACGGAACTCAAACTACAGGTGTGAACATCACCGAACCTCAATGCCATGATACGTGTTATCTGTGCTGCTTGTAATTGACTGATAAATGCTCCGTAATGTCATAATTGTCACTGTTAATATCATCAGGCTCAGCAATTATACTTTTCTTTTACAGGTCCATTTCCCGGATATTGAGAGGGCGGAATGGCTGAATAAGGTATGGATGGCGCCTGTCATCTTTGTTTTTTCCATAACCTGAGTTCTTAAAAATGTACAAAATACTTTATATGTATTCAATTTACATTTATTTGATTTGTCCCAAGTCTGAATTATTATCTATCAACAGGATAGAACTTATTGATTGCTGGGGGTCTGACTGTTGGGATCACCTCCCACCCCAAAAATAGGGCACCCCCTTGTGAGTGGATCTGAGATCAAGCATGCACACCTCCTTGGGGCTGCCAGAGACAGCCAAGTATAGTCCTCTTCAACTTCCAACAGTCCCATAGAAAACGTAGGGCTCTAAACGTGGATGTTCCACCTCCGATCCATTCAGATGAGACTCTGCAGATCCCCATTCTTGGGCTAGCTGGGGGTCTCGGCAGTCGGACCCCCAGTGATCAATAAATTTATATCCTCTTGATGAGAATAACTTGAATACTTGGTAAAAAAAAAACAAAAAAAAAAACACTTTGAGCCTGATTCTTTACTAGTGTGAACTAGACATTTTTTTCTGCGGGGTTAGATCAGATAGATCTATTAAATAACAAGATTTTTCTGATAAACACAAATGTTCCATGATCTGTTATTAGCTCTCCTGACATATCTCTTTTATTTCAGAGGTATTTCCATCTACAAGATTCTATCCCAGTACGTGTAATAAGAATATTAGCAAATACCTCCAATTAGTAATGTAGTATAGTTCTTCTGATTCGCTATGTTGCTTACCCCATGGGCAGGGCGTTGCAGTAGCTTAGGTATCCATGGTTACAACTACTAACATCTAGCTAACTGTCACTGTATGAGTGGTTGTTACCATGGATATCTAAGCTACTGCAGTGCCCTGCACATGGGGTAAGCGACATAGCGAATCAGAAGAACTATACTACATTTCTAATTGGAGATATGCTAATATTATTATTCTTACACCTACTACCTATTGGGATAGGATCTTGGAGATGGGAATAACCCTTTAACTACTTGCATTCCGTATAAACTAACAGGTCTGGAACATCTTTCCTTACAACTCATTCCTCTGTTGTTATTCCTCCTGGAAAAATGGGCTTTAACATTCTAACAGTTAAATGATTGAGCTATCTGGGCATACAGTGAGCAGGAATGCATACCCGCTGTCATACGAAATGGTGACAAAATGCCCCTTTAAATCCCTTTTTTTCTATTACTACTGTTGAAGCGTTCAGGAAATGATTATCCTTATACTTGTAGTGCTCCTCACACATTGCAGCATCCACATATGGAAAATTAATATTTGTTACCTACTTGGTAGCCGGAGCGGACGTACATGGCCGGACACAAGAAGTGGGTACGGATGTTCAGTGGGCTCATAGCGTTGCTCCCCTTCATTTCTGTAAATGTCAATTATTTTCTCCAGGGCATTATAGGACATCCATTTGTCACCTGCAGACCAGTTTCAGGTCCAGCACGTCATTGGACTTTTATTCTTTTCAGGTTTTATTATTTCTGTTGCACATAGGAATAACAGATGTTGCTGGAGGAGATGACACAATGGCGCCTGCTGTCGTTATAGCTGTCTATCGCTGTGTGCTGTCATACGCCTTTACACCTTGGGCCATTTTGAAGACCTGGATAGTTATAGGATTCACAGCTGGTGTAACATTAAAAACATAATACAGGACCCACATTTTTTTTTTTTTTTTTGATGTTTGAATAAAAAGTCCAACTACTTATCAGTATATATTTTTAGTTTTTAATTTTTACAATCTTGAAATATCTCTGCTTGCTGTCAGCAAATAGAAACCTTCATATTCAGAATCTGATGCGGATGGCCTATCCTGACTGCGGCGTGTAGGATATCGGAGATGAGTGATGAGTTTTCAGCCACTGAGATAAGGAAATGTTGAACAAAGTGTATCAGAAAGTTTTTTACATTCACGTTGGATTGGTTTTACGTAAAACCAGAAAACCTCTTTAAGATGATAGACATTTGTCTATCATCCCTTGTAGAGAAGAACAGTTTTGTTCAATGTGTGTGTGACACACGTGTGTATACATGGCCTTCTAGGCTTCTGTATGCGAAACCAAATCGATGCAACGTATAGGAGCACATTCACACTGTGGCCGTTTTTAACACACAAAACCGAACAATCAACATGAGCATATACCCTGCTGTAAGTATATGGTAAGTGTTAATATTACCTTTTGTCTGTTAAATGGCCATGAACATGCTCCTATACGTATACTAACTTCTGTTCCGGCTCATTTCTTTGGTTTTGCTGTAGTTTCTTGTACTTTGTATAAACTGAGTTGTGGCCCCCTTTTTGGAGCTAGTCATTTCATCTATATAGCTTGGTGCCTGAACAGTCGGAGATCAGTCCTGCTCTGCCCCCCATTTACATTGAGGGTGTCAGACACAAGAAATGGGATAGGGCTGTGAATATACCATACATACACAAAAAATGGAATTATCCCTTTAATTGAACATTCTACTTTTTTTTTTAAATGGTATATAAATCAATAGTGCAAGTGAATATAAGAAATTTTGTAATGCATTTTGAAACAAATACTTGCTTTATTCTCCACTTATGACCTACTTCTCATACTTCAAATTCCTCACCCCGCCTAAATTCCTCATATAAATCCTTCTTGAGACATCCACACTTTCAGCTTATTGATAATCAAGTTACATGCTACCCTTAGAAATCTGTGAATGAGAAAGTAGCTATGGAGAGATAGAAACGGCTGGTAGTAAATGATTTATCTCACGTCAGAGCTGGATTCACAGCTGCGCTGCTCAGTACTGCCGTATAATGTCCTCCATGCTGCTGCTGTTTTTGAACATGTGCTACAGAGAGACACGGGAACAGAAGTCCCTCTATTTCTGTGTTGTGTATAGGATACCAGCTCGTCTCCAACCCCTTAGCTCATAGACAACTAGAAAGAGTCCGGTTTCACACTTTTTGTGTCCCTGGACTGTGTTCAGATCGCAAGACCCAGTCTGACCGCCGGGTCTCCTGACCTGAGCTGGCTGCTGTAGGGAAACACTAGACTAGTCTAGCTCTAGCTTCCAATCCGAGCTTCGCCACGGTTTGACCGATTTGTGAAATCGTTCTTGGAGCAAGCAGAGGGAAATCTGGTAAAAAATGCAGGATGTAATGGCCATGAATAGCGATATTCCTAATATATGGTACATGCAGCCTACAGAACCCCTCATCAGGAATAGACAGATTTCACACAAAGCTTTTGGATATTAATGCTAGCAAGAGGAAAATGTACGGTGCCAGGAAGCTTAGATTGAGGTTTAGGCCCATAGAAGTGTCCAGAGACCCTCCTTTATGATGCTCTTGAGACATGAGTTTCAGTAAAGAGCAGCTTTCAAACTGGAGGAGGAGGCGGCGGCGGCGCGGCCAAGTGTTACTCACGGCCAGGTTTCCCCTGTAATGACAGCTGAACGCTCCGGTACTGGAGGGCTGCCATAATAAGACAACTCCTGTAAACCATATTTTAAGGTACCGTATATATTCAACCTTTCATATGTTATATAGATTTATTTTTAATGTCTCTTTCCATTGACATAAATACTTTATAGCACCAACCCTGGGAGATTAGAGATGTCCTCCATGCATACTAGATGAATCCGGCCAAACCTGCCCATTTTTGTGGGACATCGGTGTATGACTTTCTTTACTCTTCACGACATCATCAGGCAGTTACAATTTCAACACCCAGTCCTTTTCTTTTCCAGGGACATAAAGTCCCCTGGATAGTTAATGGGAATCTGTCACCAGGGTTAATCTGAGAGCAGAATATTACAGAGACAGAGACCCTGATACCAATGATGTGTCACTTACTGGGCTGCTTAATGTTGTTTTGATAAAATGAGCATCTCGGAGAAAAGGATTTTACGGTGAGTACACAAAAATCCCTATTTTTATCAGTAGGAGATTATCACTAGAGGACTAGTAAACCTTCTGCTATGCAGTCCTCCATATTCATGGGCTGTGTATAACCCCGCCTCCACCACTGATTGTTAGCTTTCTATGTACACTGTGCGTAGGCAGTAATCTGGCAATTAGTGGTATGGGTGGTGTTATACAGGGCTCAGAATTCAGGAACTGTTATATCTACAGCAGATAAATCAATGATTTCATCAAAACTACAGCAAGCAGCCCAGGAAGTGATACATTGCTGACATCAGGGTCTCTGCCTCTACATCATGCTGCTCTTAGATGAGAAGACCCTGGAGACAGATTCCCTTTAATATTCATCGGTGTGAATCCCACGACCACCAGAAAACAGGATTTATATCCCTTGTTCATCAATCCAGAAAAAGCTGAGTGGAACGACAGGTCGAGCATGTACTTTTCGGCTCCATTCAGGCTTACTTTAATAATAACCGATGATAACAGCGCGCAGCACTTGGCTAACTTCAGCAGTGTAACAAACCTGAATGGTGAATGCTCAACCTCCTTCACCTTTCTTCTATAAATCCGTTTTGCTGTGCTAGAGAAATCCATAGTGACACTTTATGTGAATGAGTTGCAAGTGCAGTGGGCGAGCGCTGCACTCACTGCTCTCCTGCCCTTTCTCCTTATTCTCTGCCCATCGCCTGTCTCCTGACTCCAAAAGACGTCACTCATGTTTGTGACCTTTCAGTCCGAGACAGGAGGCAGGCAGCAGGCGAGGGAAAAGACCGAGAGAAGGCAGGAGAGATTTCATTGCAGCAACCGCACTTGCAACTCATTAGCATACAAATAAATCTATGGATTCATACAAGAAAGGTAAAGATTGCTCAACATTAAAGCTCCTTTATATATACATGCCATCAGTTTGGGTGATAAAATCCTGATAGGTTCTCTTTAAAGGTGTTGTACAGACTTGGAGTGACTCCAGGCTCACGCACCAAGTAACTGCAGGCTTGTGAATTCTCACAGTGCACGCGGTCAGGATTCTCTGGCGCAAGGCGCTGACTGTGACATGCTTTCGGCCTCATGCAGACTAGACTTGTCCGGCCTCTCTCAATTCACGTGCATTGAGCTAGACCCTGCAAGTCTAGTCGGCGGGTGACTGCATAAATGCAAATCGCATACTTGCGGTCATGCTCTTCCAGCACAAGAGATTCCTGGCTGCTCACACTGTAAGGACTCCTAGAGGGATTACAGATTTGAACCCCAAGGTTGGATGACCCCTTTAACTCCTGGTGCGATTGGAGACACTGATCTCGATCTGTTATCGTCTGTGCTGTGGATATGTCACGACTGGTCTAGGCCGGAAGCCCTCTGCAGCATGTATGTACTCTCATTTATGTCCATCACATCTTGGCATGGTCTCGGGTACTTGAGTGCAGACCCCTCTGTTGTCAATGCCTATTTTTAGGCTAGCCTAATTTACTCTTGGCTCCAGATTTCAGGCATGTGAACTAATGTCTCCTAATTCACTCTTCCCCTTCCAGCTCGTCGCACGTCACTTCTTGGCACTCTGAGATGACACTATGGGGACACAATTATAAACGATGTCTCGAAGGTAGAGCCGTGTCGTCTATATTAAAATCGAGAAGACTTGAAATACGTCTGGTTCCTATGACGGGCGCCACTCGTGCCCCCTGCAGATAATTCTCTCCTTTCCCCTTGGATTCAATTCTGATAGATTTTGATTTATTGCGGTGAAGTTATAGGAAAAATGTGACAGAAACCAATTAATGTTTTTTTTTCTTTTATAGACCGTCAAGCACATGTGGCCTTTTATCTGCCAGTTCATAGACAAGTTATTCAGAGAGACCATCGAGCCGGCGGTCAGAGGCGCCAATGCCCATCTGAGCACGTTCTGTTTCACCAAGATTGACATGGGCACTCAGGTACGTGGTGGGAGCGTTCACACCTTGGTAGATGAGGTCTCTGGATGGAGAAGAATTGCTCAACAAGGAGACCCCTAGACCACCTCAAATGGCTACTGAACCTATGCGCAGCTCAGATAAAGTGCTCTGCATAGGCTGAAATCTCATTTTAAATACCAGAGAGAGGGTCAAATTTTTGATTTTTAATTTTTTTGTGAAATTGGCTTTTGCTGCTTTTTTTTTTTTTTTTTTTAATCTACAGAATGCCAATTTCTGTTGAAGAAGCTTATGGTACTTTTTTGGTGCGGGTTTTTGCCATTAATTTATTTGAAGACCTTTAAATACACAGATTTTCACTGTCCTGGCATTTCGTTTTTTAATTATTTTTTTTTATTTTTCCACCCCAAAAACACACACATCCCATAAATAAACTAAAAAAAATAGACCCCCCCACCCCCTCGATTTCAGATTAGGAATGGAGCATAAAATCTGCTACAAATACGCAACGTATGAACCTGACCTAAAACTATTACCCCAAGGCATGACGTCGGGATAGTGACCATCTACCTGTTTTCCTTTTTCTGACAGCCGCTACGAGTGAATGGGGTCAAAGTG
>JARQOD010000006.1:37983372-38023587 GCA_033576555.1 Oophaga sylvatica
CCTTCATGACATCCCTGCCGTCACGAGCAGCCGCTTTCTCACACTCAACTCAGTGTGAGCTGGTTGCGGGGATTAGTAGTAAAATTTGTCACCGCTCAGCAATGCAACCATGTAGCAGAGTTGGGGGTTGTCATGGGACACCAGCATTGTGGATTATCGCGGACAGGGGAATATAACTTTGATTTTTTTTTTTTTTAATTAATAAATGGGTAAAACGGTTACGGGGGGAGTGTTTTGTTCAATTAAAGGACTTTTTCTGTGTGTAATTATTAATTTTAACTACAGGGTTAGTAATTGGGGTGTCTTATAGACACCTCTCTCCATTACTAACCACTGTGCTTGATGTCAGCTGACATAAAATAGCTGACATCAACCCCAAAACTGTTACCCCACTTGCCACCGCACCAGGGCAAGTGGGAAGAGTAGAGCAAAGCGCCCAGAATTGGTGCATCTGAAAATGCACCTTTTATGGGGCGGCTGCGGACTGCTAGTTTTAGGCTTATGAGGGCCAATATCCGAACAGGAGACTGCCTGGAACCTGTGGACTGGATCTGTGCACCGACAAACTAAGAGTTACTACCAAGCCTTAATACAATCAAGATACAGGTGTGAGTATTGTGAGGCCTTATATAGGCCTAGGAAATGCAACACATGGGAGCACGTGGGGCTACTTGGAAAATCCAACGTGGAACACATTTTTTTAACAGAATGGGGCAGGTGCTCAACAGCTCTAGGTTTCATTTAAGCACTGAATGACAGATATATGGATTATGGAGCTGGTGTAGGGTGTGTGGAGCGAGCTCAGGAGCCGGCAGATGACAGCCAATATCTACAGCTAGTTCCAATGGTTGCCTTCAACTTCTTCACAACATGTGCCACAAATATACGCACTTGTCGTGTTTCCCCGTTTTGATGCGGGCTCCGGAGCTGATTCCGCACCTTTTTTTCTGGTACATGGCAGCTGATTTCATTGTCAGTCTCTGACGGCGACATTTAACATGCACACGCCTCCCCTGTGACATGATCACGAGGTGAAGATGAGTTGGCATGACAATTTCTGCAGGGGACCCTTGTGGCTGTCATAACTGATATGCTATGAGCGCCCTCTGTGGCCGGCATTCCTAGTGGATGAGCAATTGTGTTGCACATAACAGGCTGAAGTGATCAGAAGATCGCAGCTTCAGGTCTCCTATGGCGACTATTGAAAGCCGTGAAAAGCGTAAAAAAAAAAAAAATGTTAAAAATATAACAGTTTCAAATCACCCCCATTTGCGCCTTTCAAAATGAAACCATAAAAAAAAATCAAAATACACATATTTGGTATCGCCGGGTTCAGAATTGCCCATTGCCTGATCTGTCAAAATATAAAAAATACTCTGATCAGTGAAAAAAATTCAAAACGTCAAAATTACGTTTCTTTGGTCGCAACAACATTGCAATAACAGGCAATCAAACATCATACCTACCCCAAAATGGTATGAATAAAAACATCAGTCGGCAACACAAGAATAATCCCTCACCCAGCCCCAGATCGTGAAAAATGGAGACCTTATGGTTTCGGAAAATGGCATTTTGTTTTTTTTTTGTTTTTTTTCTAGCAAACTTTTGTTTTTTTTTTCACCACTTTAAATAAAGAACCTGTTTGGTGTCTATGAACTCGTAATGACCCAGAGTCATAGTGGCAGGTCAGTTTAAGCATTTAATGAACATGGTAAAAAAAAAAAAAAAAAATACAAAAAACATGGAATTGTACTTTTTTTTGCAAATTACCGCACTTGGATTTTTTTTCCCCTTTTTCCAGTACACGATATGGTAAAATCAATGGTGTCGTTCAAAAGTGAAACTAGTCTGCAAAAAACAAGCCCTCACACGGCCATATTGCCGGAAAAATAAAAAAAGTTATGGCTCTGGGAAGAAGGGAGTGAAAAAAAAAAAAGGAAAATGGCCTGGGGGGTGAAGTCAAACCTCTGACTGCAGCAAAAAAGCTACACATGATCCTGACCGGGCGTCCATTCCTACATCCTAAGGGCCCTGTTCCTGCCATGTTGCTACTTCTGTGAAGGCCATCCATAGGCTAGCTTTTGAGGCAGTGTACAGGACTGTATGCTGAAATATTTAGGTATTACAGTGTAAGTACAAGCAATCGAGCAAGGTCCAAGTCCCATATAGGACTTATTTACTTATTTAAAAATGTTTTTTTTTTTATATTGAAAAGGCAATGTAAAAAATTCTAATCTCCTCATCCCCCCCCAGTTGATACACGGAAGCCTGTCAATCATTGAACCGCCCACTGGACTCAGGATTCAGCGTAGAACAAGCAGGGATTTCAATCTAAGTAGTGCTGATTTTCTTCCACCAGCCTGTATATCTGTCTGCTCCGCTCCTGCTGTATACAGCTTGGCATGTTCCCTTTATTAGGGAGCGGCGTTTCCCATGTGACCCCGTGTCCCGTTATACCTAATAGTCTTTGCAGATGTCAGAGACGCGGGATTTTCAGTAGAATCCACGATGGATTCAGGATTTCTCTACACCGCCTGTAGACGAGTTCTGCATCTTCTCAGGTTTATTCCTGTGTTTTTTATTAGTGTATATATGGAATGAAATCCCGCTGGTGTGGAGCAGAATGAGTCGGTGCCAGGTGCTATATAATGCGGGGAAGGAGCGCTCGTTGCTCTCAGGACACTGGAATTCTCTGGCTCCATCACTAAGGCGGGATTTTTGTCCCTCTCACATTTTCCAGGCCAGGAGAATTGGCAGAAGATCGCCTTGTTGTCCCCGGAGTGTTTGTAGGACTTCTTCTCTCCCCTTATAAGGCCGTGTTGTCTAAATTAATAATAATGTACATTCTTATCAAGTGCGTCTGAGCCGGCCCTGTGACTGCTGGGTTGGAAATGTTTGTAGCATAGGCTAAGATTCACTTGGCACCGCGCTGCCTGACCCTCTGGAGTCGGGAGAGAAGATTGTAGTCATCTGCCATAGATTAAATGCTTAATTTCTCGGGAAAGATGTCTTTGTATGGAGAGGAGTGTGAGCCTCTACCAAAGGGAAGGACGTCCTGCTAATCTCTCCAATATTACGGGCAGGGACTAGACTGTGTCTTGGGCTACGTTTCCCCGAGTGCATAAAAAAAAAAATCGTCCCATTTGCATCCATATAGTGGTCAGAATGCAATCCTTATGGCATCCCTTTACATTAGCGGTAATTAATACTAACAATTAGTTTTCTCTGAGAACTGCAATGTGTGTATAAAACCCACACTCAATACCGTTGATCCTATTTTTTTGCGCACCCATAGACTTCAATGGTGCACGTTGCAATTTTTTTTTTTTTTACTTGGTCAATGATAACCAACGCACACCTGGACAGCCCGAGTGAATAACATTGGTCCTAATGCTCTCCGTGTCATGTCACGTTTCTTTCACGGGCAGAACTTGGACCAAAAACATGGTGGTGTGAACCAGCCGACCGCTATACTGCCCTCTGCATTGGTCCCGTAGGCTATGAATGGACTGACAACACACAGGCTTTCCTACAGCCGTGCACTGAGGAGGAACAGGGAACTTGTGACCCTTCTGATCGTGGTGGTAGAAGACCATCTCAGGGAAAATCGCGTTGAGATTCTAGTCGGATGACGGAGCGCTGAAAGACGACGCGGCCAATCAGATGATGATACACAAAATATTAGCATGTCTTTGGTTTTATATTACGGAGCAAGATTTGCAAAATATGGACTGATTCACTCATCTGTAGGTGTGCGGTCCAAGTACGGACCACGATACACGAACCGGCTACGGGTCTCCTGACCTGAACTCAACCGCTTCATGGGCATATATGAGGTTGTCAAGTTTGGGTTAGAAGAGCCGCTGCCGGTCGTGCATCCTGGTCCATACTCTGACTCTACACCCGTGTGTGACTGTAGCCCGAAGGTGCATTTATAACGAGCTGGCTGTGGCCGTTAAACGTCTAGTGATCGGCTATATACAGGCCGATGGGCGGGTGTTTACTGCTCTGTTTAGAAAGGTCCGTTGAACACCCTACGTACTCAAAACTATCGCAAATCCGATCATTCTGTGCGCATGGATTATCATGTTGTCACAGCAAATCACCAGTTTTTATATGGGATTATATTTTTTTTGTTCGGAATTAAAAATCTTTGCACTCGACTAGTGAGCGTTTCGCTGAATCTTCAGGTGGTTTTCCAGTCTGTTTAAACAGCTTGATAGTCGGGAATGAGCATTTTTACAAATTCTCGCTTTCCGATTTGCCTCTTCTTAATAGCCATAAGTGTTGCTGTACTTTATATTATGACCCTCATATGAAGTGAGCACAGTGTAAAGTGGACTGGTAGAGGGGGTGCTCGTACTATCCAATCAGATCCCTGCTTTAATTTTCTAACAGTCAGTATAAAGCTGGAGCGGGAGGCTGGTGGCTGTAGGTAACGACTTCTCGGTTTGCACAAGGACAGAAGTATGAAGAGGGTCATAAAAAGAAAGCGTATGAAATGGTGCCGGGAAGGCCTGTTGTAAATGTGTTTTCAGAGCGTGTCTACATGGATATGATGAATGATGCCGCACTCTTCAGCCGCCAGTACGTATCTCTGTGGTTATTATGCCATCGCTCATCGTGGCACTGACAGCTGGAAGTAGGGAGTGTAAATTCTACCATTGATGTAACTGTAACCTATTGTTGGACTACAACTCCGTGTGCTCTGCCTGAAGCCTCATGCTGCCAAAGCTTAAATTAATGTAGGAAACCATTTTTACAAAACTGACAGTATCTTTCCAGACCTTCTGAAATTTGGCCGTTGACACAGTGGTTTGGCATTTCCTCCTATTAGTCAGCAGTGCAGGGGAATAAAAAATCATAATGGTAAAAATGTGGCTTTTTATATTCGTATTTATAAAGTCGTAGTAATACTTTTTTTTTTCTTCCCCAAGTTTACGAATTCTGTTTTTAAGGCTAAAACAAAAGCATTAGACATTCAGAGGAAATTTGTAAAAAAGAAAAAAAAGGAGCTTTCCATCAGTATGGTATTGTCATTGCCATGGCTGGCTGCCAAGTCATCATTTGGGGGACAATGCAAAATCTAGAACATCCCCCAATTATGACCCATAACGTGTGCTCCTCTCCAGACTGTGCTCCCTCCTGACTTATGGAAATGTGATGCTGTAACAGGGAAATTTCAACCTCTCTGGTCCTTGTGACTTGCCCCGCAGTAAGGACGTTCCGGATGTGGCTGTAAGAGGTGCAACACTCTTCATTGGCTTCTAGCACGCTCAGCTATTTCTGGAAGTCCCATAGAAGTGAATGGTGTCGCACATGCCCTGCCACCTCACCATTTACAGAGACACAAGACTGAGCTGTCTGGCTTGTGGTCACATTTTCAATTTTATGACTATTTTTTTTCTTTTTCAGCTCCTAGATATTAACTGGACAGGACTTACAAATATTTGGATATTCCTGGTCTGAAGTAAGTAAAGAAAGTAATTTCAAGGGTCAAAACACTAACAAAGCACTCGCGCTCAGTGTCATTGCTGCTGTCTGAAGCCGCACTCGGTGTCATTGCTGCTGTCTGCAGCCGCGCTCAGTGTCATTACCGCTGTCTGCAGCCGCTCTGTGTCATTGCCGCTGTCTGAAGCCACGCTCACAGTGTCATTGCCACTGTCTGCAGCCGCGCTCAGTGTCATTACCGCTGTCTGCAGCCGCGCTCAGTGTCATTACCGCTGTCTGCAGCCGCGCTCACAGTGTCATTACCGCTGTCTGCAGCCGCGCTCACAGTGTCATTACCGCTGTCTGCAGCTGCTCTCACAGTGTCATTGCCGCTGTCTGCAGCTGCTCTCAGTGTCATTGCTGCTGTCTGCAGCCGCGCTCAGTGTCATTACCGCTGTCTGCAGCCGCGCTCACGGTGTCATTGCCGCTGTCTGAAGCCTCACTCAGTGTCATTACCGCTGTCTGCAGCCGCGCTCACGGTGTCATTACCGCTGTCTGAAGCCTCGCTCGGTGTCATTGCCGCTGTCTGCAGCGCCGCCCTTCGTACTATACTGTACTGTGGACAGGAGCGCCAGGGTTGAGAGCTGGCAATGACACTATGTGAGTGCGGCTTCAGTGTCCGTGCAGAGCCGCTAACTAAGTTCTGGCATTGTCGATTAAAATATGACATGCAAATTGAGGTGGCATAATGATGTAGAGCTCTTGTCCACCAAATCTTCCCCATTTGTATACACTTTTTAAATGGAAGTTTAACCAATAGAAACTATGCTACAGGTATCTTGTTTGTTTTTTTTTAATTGTAATTTTTATTGAAATTTTTAAAATTTCACAGGAAAAGCAAAAATTAGGCATTTTAGATTTTTTTTTTCACTATAATTTATAGGTTAATAACCAGCCTTATACTATAGTAATAGTTAAACATTTTCAAGTAGATAAAGAGTAAAATATTACAAACACCTGTAGAAGTGGTTTAGTTAGCATTTTGGATGTGACAGGCTCCCTATCACCGTCACTATGAATTGAGAGTATACATCCGCTTATAATGCCCATATGGATACTAAATGGATTTAAATTAGGGTTAATTACCCTATAATAATAATCAGTATATACAGAAGCTTGGAAATATCAATGTAAAGGAACCTTTGTACTGTCTGCTAGTGAAAGGTTGCTGTACATACCAAAAAAAAAATAATAATCATAATATTACTGATGTTTTGTCCACATTAAAACAAAAAAATATATATATATAATTTATATTTATAGACCATCTACACAGTTGTTGCATGGCAGAGCTGATGGTTCTTAGCAGATGGAGATCATCTCGTACATTGACCATTGTTGCCACCTTGGGCCATTTCTCCTGTAACATATTCTAATTTGGATGTCTTGGTACAACAGAATACTGCATAATAAAAAATATGAATTGTGAATGCCCCCCGAGATCTTTTCTAACTGCTTGAAAGAGCAGTTGTATAGATGCTCGACTGCAGCTTTCTTGGACAGGGGTCTTCTGGGCCTAGTTTCTGAGATCCGTAGTGTTCCTGTAGGGATTGGTAATGTCCCTGTAGGATCAGTAGGGTCCCTGTAGGGTTCAGCGATACAAAGACTAGGTGATGTCTTTCAAATCCTATAATTATAATGGTATTGCATGGTAATGAAAAAGTGAAGTTATTTTTTTCTTTAACAGTGGAGTCTCTGATACTATAATTTTGGATATTATATCCAACTACTTGGTTTTGCCCAATCGCATCACTGTGCCGCTTGTGAGTGATCTGCAGATCGCACAGCTCCGCTTCCCTATTCCCAAGGTGAGTAGAAAAAGCTTATTACTGCGTATTAATGAGTTTTACATGGCCCTAGTACTTCCCTGGCCATTCCTACTGTAATAAACAAGTAAAAATGCCATTTTACTAACTAAAAGATCAGCTGATCACAGACGATCCTGCTACCCAGACCCCATTGATTCGTTCTTTTTTTATATTTTAGTGTATTATGGGGGTTTCGTATTAGCGTGCATTATGCTTATTGAGATAGCATATATCCAAAAATTGGGTCTCCTTGGGCCTCCTTTCCCATCTAGCCAACACATTTTCTGATTCATCCTATTCATTATTAACAGGGAGTTTTGAGGATACATTTCATAGAAGCTCACGATTTGATGTGGAAGGACACGTATATGAAAGGGCTTGTCAAAGGAAAGTCGGACCCGTACGGCGTGATCAGGATTGGCAATCAGGTGTTCCAGAGTAAAGTCATCAAAGAGAATCTAAACCCTAAGTGGAATGAAGTATATGAGGTAAGGAACCTCGGGTGGTGGAAATCTTTTATCTCACAAAAAGAATCAGCTGTGATCCCATATTGTTCTGTCTGTATACTCTCTTTTGCTTCCTCTCATGCCCAGGATCTGTGGTAATGTCTGTATACTCTTTTGCTTCCTCCCGTGCCCAGGAGCTGTGTTACGATCAGACCACTTCCCTGTACGGTCAGACACAGCCATTATTACACAGTACACAGCAGTGACACATTTATAAGATTATCTCCGCACAGGAACATTTTTTTTCTTAACACCTCCAATTGTGTAAATTATTATTATTCAGAGATCTATTACCGTATATACTCATGTATAAGCCGAAATTTTCAGCCCATTTTTTAGGACTGAAAGTCCCCCTCTCGGCTTATACGCGGGTCATATGCGGGGGAGGGGGAGCGGGGGTGTCGGATCATACTCACCCCTCCGCCGGCGCGTCTCTGCAGCCCCCCTGCTTCTCCCACGATCTCCGGCTCCTTCCTGCAGCGGTCACATGGTACCGCTCATTAAAGTCATGAAGATGCACATAGTCATGACTTTAATAAGCGGTACCACGTGACCGCTGTAGGACGGAAGCGCTGCGGAGACCGTTGGGAGAAGAGAGAGGCTGCAGAGACGCGCCGGCGGAGTGGTGAGTATAGCGATATTTACCTGTCCCGTTCTGTGCAGCATATGGGGGCATAATCTGGAGCATATGGGGCATAATCTGTGGAGCATATTGGGCATAATCTGGAGCATATGGGGGCATATTCTGGAGCATATGGGGGCATAATCTGGAGCATATGGGGGCATAATCTGGAGCATATGGGGGGCATAATCTGGAGCATATGGGGGCATAATCTGGAGCATATGGGGGCATAATCTGTGGAGCATATTGTGCATAATCTGGAGCATATGGGGGCATAATCTAGTGTATTAGCATATGGGTGGCATAATCTGGAGCATATGGGGCATAATCTGTGGAGCATATGGGCATAATCTGGAGCATATGGGGGCATAATCTGGAGCATATGGGGGCATAATCTGGAGCATATGGGGGCATAATCTGGAGCATATGGGGGCATAATCTGGAGCATATGGGGGCATAATCTGGAGCATATGGGCATAATCTGGAGCATATGGGGCATAATCTGTGGAGCATATGGGGCATAATCTGTGGAGCATATGGGGGCATAATCTGTGGAGCATATGGCATAATCTGGAGCATATGGGGCATAATCTGTTTAGCATATGGGGCATAATCTGGAGCATATGGGGGCATAATCGTGGAGCATATGGGGGCATAATCTGGAGCATATGGGCATAATCTGTGGGGAGCATATGGGGCATAATCTGAGCATATGGGGGCATAATCTGGAGCATAGGGGGCATAATCTGGAGCATATGGGGGCATAATCTGTGGAGCATATGGGGGGCATAATCTGTGGAGCATATGGGGGCATAATCTGTGGAGCATATGGGGCATAATTGTGCAGTTTATGGGGGCCTAATCTGTGGAGCATCATATGGGGCATAATCATTTTTTCACCCTAGGCTTATACGCGAGTCAATAAATTTTCCCAGTTTTTTGTGGCAAAATTAGGGGGTCGGCTTATACACGGGTCAGCTTATACATGAGTATATACGGTAATTAAAATATGCTTTGTTCATGAGAAAATCCCTTTAAAGTACTGTACTTCATCACAGGTTTTTTTTTACTTTTCTGTGCATCATTCTTTTATAATTTATCCACCATTTCCTTTTTTCAGGCTTTGATTTTTGAGCACCCAGGCCAGGAACTGGAGATAGAACTATTCGATGAAGATACTGATAAAGATGATTTCTTGGGGAAGTGAGTGTCCAATTTCATTTGTTACTTCTTCATTACCTGTTGCATTTTCTACTGTTTCCTGGTTCTGGTTTCAGACTAGTCAAGGGTCAGTGGCAGGGTTGTGGCGTCAGTAAGCCAAACCTCCAACTCCCTCATACATGGCTCATGTTTAAGTGATTAAGTTTACTATAGTAAAATGGTAACGTTAAGCTTTTCATCACCATTATGATTCAATAATCAAGCTATTTACTTTCCTTAATCTTGTTTTCCTATTTGCTCTAGCAGTTCTTGAGATGAGTGCAGGCATTCCTTTCCAGTGCCTCTTTGCTCTGATCTGTAGAGTAGGAGCTTCACTTCTGAGCATGTACATGAAGTGCAGCACAGATTCATCTCAACTAAAAGCCGAGATCCTTAAATCAGTAATAGAACAGAAATTTATAGGACATTTCATAACGTTCCCAAATTCTTAGGAAAAAATATTCAGCTTATCCTGTCCATTTTATACCGACACTGACTCCACAGCACAGATCAGTAGTTTCCAGGCATGGACTAGGATCAGCTGTGTGTCCAAAAAAGAACAAATACCTGTCCTCCTAGCACAGGACACTCTAATGGCCTTGATAATCAATGGGCAATTTAATTTTGAATGCCCGATCCTTTTTTTTTTTTCTTCAGGACAGATAAAATGTATCTGACAGCAAATTACTCTGCTCTTCCCAGAGAGGACACGTGAACACTCAGCGGGAACGTGCATATATATGGGGGTGTTCTGAAGATAGCTGTCACATGCATATATATGGGGTGTTCTGAACATAGCTGTCACATGCATATATATGGGGGTGTTCTGAAGATAGCTGTCGCATGTACATATATGGGGTGTTCTGAGGATCGCTGTCACATGCATATATAATATTAATAATTATTTTTATATAGCGCTAACATATTCCACAGCGCTTTACTGTTTGCACACATTATCGTCACTGTCCCCGATGGGGCTCACAATCTAGATTCCCTATCAGTATGTTTTTGGAATATATATGGGTGTTCTGAAGATAGCTGTCACATGTACAACCCCTGGCAAAAATTATGGAATCACCGGCCTTGGAGGATGTTCATTCAGTTGTTTTATTTTGTTTAAAAAAGCAGATCACAGACATGGCACAAAACTGAAGTCATTTCAAATGGCAACTTTCTGGCTTTAAGAAACAATAAAAGAAATCAAGAACAAATAATGTGGTAGTCAGTAATGGTTATTTTATTAACCAAGCATAGGGGAAAAATTATAGACTCACTCAATTCTGAGGGAAAAAATTATGGAATCACACTGTAAATTTCATTCCCAAAACTAACACCTGCATCAAATTAGATCTGCTCATTAGTCTGCATCTAAAAAGGAGTGATCACACCTTGGAGAGCTGTTGCACCAACTGGACTGACATGAATCATGGCTCCAACACGAGATGTCAATAGAAACAAAGGAGAGGATTATCAAACTCTTAAATAAGAGGGTAAATCATCACGCAATGTTGCTAAAGATGTTGGTTGTTCAGTCAGCTGTGTCTAAAATCTGGACCAAATACAAACAACATGGGAAGGTTGTTAAAGGCAAACATGCTGATAGACCAAGGAAGACATCAAAGCGTCAAGACCGGAAACTTAAAGCAATATGTCTCCAAAACAGGAAATGCACAACAAAACAAATGAACGAATGAGTGGAAACTGGAGTCAACGTCTGTGACCGAACTGTAAGAAACCGCCTAAAGGAAATGGGATTTACATACAGAAAAGCTAAACAAAAGCCATCATTAACACCTAAACAGAAAAAACAAGGTTACAATGGGCTAAGGAAAAGCCATCGTGGATTGTGGATGACTGGATGAAATCATATTCAGTGATGAATCGAGAATCTGCATTGGGCAAGGTGATGATGCTAGAACTTTTGTTTGGTGCCATTCCAATGAGATTTGTAAAGATGACTGCCTGAAGAGAACATGCAAATTTCCACAGTCATTGATGATATGGGGCTGCATGTCATGTAAAGGCACTGGGAGATGGCTGTCATTACATCTTCAATAAATGCACAAGTTTATGTTGATATTTTGGACACTTTTCTTTTCCCATCAATTGAAAGGATGTTTGGGGATGATTAATCATTTTTCAAGATGATAATGCATCCTGCCATAGAGCAAAAACTGTGAAAACATTCCTTGAAAAAGACACAAAAGGTCAATGTCATGGCCTGCAAATAGTCCAGATCTCAATCCAATTGAAAATCTTTGGTGGAAGTTGAAGAAAATGGTCCATGACAAGGCTCCAACCTGCAAAGCTGATCTGGCAACAGCAATCAGAGAAAGTTGGAGCCAGATTGATGAAGAGTACTGTCTGACACTCATTAAGTCCATGCCTCAGAGACTGCACGCTGTTGTAAAAGCCAGAGGTGGTGCAACAAAATACTAGTGATGTGTTGGAGTGTTTTTTTGTTTGTTTTTCATGATTCCATAATTTTTTCCCTCAGAATTGAGTGACTCCATATTTTTTCCCCTATGCTTGGTTAATAACCATTACTGACTACCACATTATTTGTTTTTGATTTCTTTTAGTGTTTCTTAAAGCCAGAAAGTTGCCATTTGAAATGACTTCAGTTTTGTGCCATGTCTGTGATCTGCTTTTTTTCAACAAAATAAAACAACTGAATGAACATCCTCCAAGGCCGGTGATTCCATAATTTTTGCCAGGGTTGTACATATGTGGGGTGTTCTGAAGATAGCTGTCACATGCACATATATGGGGGCGTTCTGAGGATTGCTGTCACATGCACATATATGGGTGTTCTGAGTTCGCTGTCACATGTATATATCGGGCGTTCTGAGTATCGCTGTCACATGTATATATACGGGGGCGTTCTGGGAAGGAGTATCGCTGTCACATGTACATATAGGGGGCGTTCTAAGGGATGCTGTCACATGACATATATGGGGTGTTCTGAGGATCGCTGTCACATAACATATACGGCGGCGTTCTGAAGATAGCTGTCACATGCACATATATTATTATTAATATTATATTTAATATAGCGCCATTAATTCCATGTTTCTGTACATGAGGGATTACATACAAAGTTATAGATATCCTTTATAGTAAACAAATTTACAATGACAGACTGGTACAGAGGGGAGAGGACCCTGTCCTTGCGGACTTACATTCTACGGACATATATGGGGGCGTTCTGAAGATAGCTCTCACATGTACACATATGGGGGCGTTCTGAGGATGGCTCTCACATGTACACATATGGGGCCGTTCTGAGAATGGCTGTCACATGCACATATATGGGGGCGTTCTGAGGATCGCTGTCACATGTACACATATGGGGGTGTTCTGAGGATGGCTGTCACATACACACATATGGGGGTGTTCTGAGGATGGCTGTCACATGCACATATATGGGGGTGTTATGAAGATAGCTGTCACATGCACATATGGGGGCGTTCTGAGGATGGCTGTCACATGCACATATATGGGGGTGTTATGAAGATAGCTGTCACATGCACATATGGGGGCGTTCTGAGGATGGCTGTCACATACACACATATGGGGGTGTTCTGAGGATCGCTGTCACATACACACATATGGGGGCGTTCTGAGGATCGCTGTCACATGCACATATGGGGGCGTTCTGAGGATGGCTGTCACATACACACATATGGGGGTGTTCTGAGGATCGCTGTCACATGTACACATATGGGGGTGTTCTGAGGATGGCTGTCACATGTACACATATGGGGGTGTTCTGAGGATCGCTGTCACATGTACACATATGGGGGTGTTCTGAGGATGGCTGTCACATGTACACATATGGGGGTGTTCTGAGGATCGCTGTCACATGTACACATAGGGGGGTGTTCTGAGGATGGCTGTCACATGTACACATATGGGGGTGTTCTGAGGATCGCTGTCACATGTACACATATGGGGGTGTTCTGAGGATCGCTGT
Organism: Oophaga sylvatica; assembly: GCA_033576555.1. Lineage (NCBI taxonomy): Eukaryota > Metazoa > Chordata > Amphibia > Anura > Dendrobatidae > Oophaga > Oophaga sylvatica. The sequence continues at coordinate 37,996,975 of JARQOD010000006.1, forward strand.
CACATGTACATATGGGGGCGTTCTGAGGATAGCTGTCACATACACACATATGGGGGTGTTCTGAGGATCGCTGTCACATGTACACATATGGGGGTGTTCTGAGGATGGCTGTCACATGTACACATATGGGGGTGTTCTGAGGATCGCTGTCACATGTACACATATGGGGGTGTTCTGAGGATGGCTGTCACATGTACACATATGGGGGTGTTCTGAGGATCGCTGTCACATGTACACATATGGGGGTGTTCTGAGGATGGCTGTCACATGTACACATATGGGGGTGTTCTGAGGATCGCTGTCACATGTACACATATGGGGGTGTTCTGAGGATCGCTGTCACATGTACACATATGGGGGTGTTCTGAGGATGGCTGTCGCATACACAATCCTTATAAGATGTATGGACACTTCTAGTTTTGCTCCCCAGGGATTCTATGTTAAAGAGGTTTTCCGTAACAAAACACTTTTATACAGGTAAAAAGCAAACATAGGAGATGCTCGCCCTCCCCAGGTCCAGCGCCAGCTTACTCAACTGCTCTGATGCCTTGTGTTTTAGCTGCAGTGGAGACATCACAACTTCAGCGCACATCACTGCTGCAGCCAATCACCGAGCTCTGCGGTTTGTGCCGTCTACATCAGTGAAGCCGCTGCACTACGTGATATATACTGAAGTTGTGACGTCTCCACTGCAGCCGAAACAAAGAGACAGGAGCAGCGACAGAAAGCCGAAGCTGGACCCAGGGAGGGTGTGAGTATCTAAGGGAAATTGGGAAGATTGTAATATTTTATTGAGGCGATTTGGCTCTTCTTTTTTTTCAGCTGATCTAGTATCTCTATAAAATCTAAATCCTTCCTCTGTGAGTCACAAATGGGTATAACGTCCGCAGCACTAACATGTAATAATAGAGAACTCCCTCACGGAAAGACAATGAAGTAGGACAGGAAATATATTTTTCAGTCAGCGCCTTAAACATTTTTGTTTTCTTTCAGCCTCTTGATTGATTTGGCTGAAGTGGAGAAGGAGAGAGTAGTCGATGAGGTAAGTGACCATGTGGTGTATTCGGGGACTCTATTGGGCTATGTTCACACTCTACATTAGGCGTATGCATCGGCAAAGCTGCCAGCACATATGTGACATACACCTGTATGTCTCCGTGTACCCGAGTGTTCCTCTGGCCTCCGATTACATTAATGGCTTCTTTTCCACTGTATGGAATAGTGCGATTTGCTTCTGTATTTCATATCGAGATATCCTGCACCAAAAATGTGCCGCGTGGTATGTGACATGCCGTCTCCCCCCAGCACCTGCAGCACGAGGAGTCTCTTCTGTCTCACGTACCATGTGCTCTCGAATCACAGCCTGGACTCCCTCTGGATCGCAGGCGTTATGTCACCATTCAGATGAGCGTACTATACGTACGAGCGCTATCTGCGTGACACAGGACCAGTGATTTTGTATTGAGCTGCTCAGATGATAGAACTGAATGTCCTGTGAAATAAATCGCAGCATTGCCCATTCAAGTATATTGATGTGCAAAAAATAAAAACCCCAATAAAACAGATTCAGTGCAGATCACCCTTATTGCTTCCAGTTTTTACAGATACATTACAGTTATTATCATAGGAAACTGTATTTGGTCTTGTACATTTTTTTACACTGTTGATATGTAAAACGGATGTCATCATGATGTAAAATAGAAAAACCGATGACAGTACGGATGAAATTGTTCATTTATATTATTTTTTTTCTGGATCAATTTTTCATACTCTTGTCTGAACCTGGTCTAAAGAGTATAAGAATTGTGGTTATGGTGACGCTTTGGTTTCAGTAAAAACCACGATTGCGTGATGAACCCACCTTGCCTTAAGACGCCACCTGGAGAGAATCAGGGACTGCGTGGGATGTCGGTGTGCTACCCGATAAGGAAAGTGAACACACATCGAATGCTCAATTTCTAGTGAATTAGGACTTTAAATATAGGTAATTATTAGTAATAAGCTACTGTAACGTGTTTGGATAAGGTGGTGTTATACTCGCGTGCTCGTAATCCCTGCATATGTTGCATCTGTCAAACAGCCGTGAGACATCTAGCCGTGGGGACTCGTACATATTACTTGAGTACGCCGAAAACACTCAGCACCCGAGCATGCTCAGATAACACCTTATCTCAGCACGTTCGCTCATCACTAGTAATTAACCACTTGATGTGTGTTCTACTTTCCTTATCTGGTAGAGCACCAACAACCCACCGCTATACAAAGGCCTAAAGAGAACCTACTGTCTCCATATTTTAGTAAGTTTTTGTATTAGGTCTGGGGCATGTTTTCTGATAACTCTTCATTGTGCTCCTGGAAATGCATGAAAGGCTGATCTTTATATATCCGTTTTTAAGATTTCTTGCAATGACCACTAAAAATCTTGGCAGAACTCATTAAGGCTAAAGTAGATTGTTCCGATTGCTCCGTTATAATTATAAATGATAATGATACATTACGTTATAAATGATTGTTCCGTTATAATGCAATAATCTGCAGAGGTGTGAATGCACGGCTTCGTGTCTTTATAGTGGTTTACTCTTGATGAAGCAACTTCTGGGAAACTCCATTTAAAGCTCGAATGGCTTTCTCCAAAGTCCACCACCGAGAACCTGGACAAGGTAAGCGTACCACACGGACGTGATCACAGATTAAAGTCTAGTCTGCTTCTATTGGGGAGATTTGATCTTTATGGGGGCTCATGTATATGGCCATATTAGTGTTTTGTCCAGAGACTCCTGTTAGAGGTATGAGCCCTCTACACCATAGACCTACGACTTTATATACAGGGACGTACAGTAGACGCTGTGTGTATAGGGGTATTCTGTAGATGTGGAGTTTGTACAGTGTTGCATAAAGACTTAAAGTTTTCAGACTCAAGCATTTTTTTTTTTTTTTTATTAAATCCTGTAGGTACTGACCAGCATTAAAGCTGACAAGGACCAGGCAGATGATGGCCTTTCTGCAGCTCTGCTTGTGCTCTACCTGGATTCGGCCAGAAATTTACCTGTAAGCACCATGTGTCTCTAGGCATTGGTTTATCGAGTTTTGTCTCCATACATTGAATATTCCTTCCTTTTCTTCAGCCAGGAATTTATCACTTGGTAAATATTAGTAGAATTTCTTCCACTAGCGATGAGCAGACTGATTCCCACCAACATGATCGGTAGTCCATGGCTGCTGCACGGGAGCCCTGAGAATCGCCTCCTACGTGCCGGCATCTCCGGCTCCTCTTTAGTTTAGTCGGCCTGGCGCGACTTCAGTATTGCGCAGTTTTGCACAGACTACGTCACACCAGGCTGGCTAATCTAAAGAAGATCCGGAGATGCCGGCACGTAGGAGGCGATTCTCAGGGCCATGGAATACTGTCCTTCACCGCTGGACCATCTGTAGATTCCACCATATATATATTGCGTGGTCTGTGCATAGAAAATACTTGACCTTGGTAGTGAGTTTAGGACACTATGTAATTGTAATTTTTTTTCTATAATTTTGGGAAATGATTACAATCCTATTATTCTTATGTTGCGTAGTGACCAGACATCATTTATCACATAGTCATGGGTATCGTTGCAAGGGAGACAACACACTACTGTACCATGCTTGCAGATTTGCTGAAAGAAGTAAAAAACAAAAAAAAACAATGTACAAAGACTAATATGGCCCCGTCAGGGCAATAAATACAAAAGGAGGTATTTGGCGGCACACTAAGCTCTTGCAGTTTTGTATACCGCCCTTGCCCACTCAATGTGCTGCTATATGGTGGCTTTATGCCTCACCGTTGGTCCCCTCTAGAAGAAATGCTTGTAATACAGCGTCTGAAGGATGCTGCCATTTTTATGTCCGATTTGTACAAAATCTAAAAGAAAAAAAAACCTCTGCCTAACATCAGAGCCATACAGAGATAACCGAAGTTAAACGGTCGTAGGTTGTATGGAGACGTAACACACACGTGTGCATTATAGATGGGCGCACGGCTTGTGTAACACAGTTGTAGCCCCTTGGATGGGATTTTACAAAATATCCACATGCTATGGAAGAAGTCTGCAGCTGCGGATTTGACTTCTGATTTTCGGTGCAGATTTCACCCTTTTATGTGCAACTTCATCTCTTATTTCTGCACATAAATCGTCAGCGCTGACTTTCAGGTTGCAAATTTGCTACAAATTTTCTGCAATTTTCCAAAGCTGCTACGTTCCTTTGTGGACACGATCCCAATGGGCACGTATTCTGCCCAGATCAGACAAAATCCGGCCAGCACAGCTGGAAATGCCAAGATGCTTCTGGAGCCAAAGCCTTGTAGAATAACAATCACGCATTTACCGCAATTCTTTCTGTCACATAATTATTAACCGCTTGATCCCATTTACAGCTTTTTCCATTCAGTTCTGTATTATTTGTTCCGTCACTTCCTCCATTGTTTTGTTACTTGTGCTCTTTGTTTGCTCATAGGCTTATTGTATCAGTATTATTATTCTGTTTTGCTTCGCTTTGGTCATTCTTTGCTTCCTTGCCTCATTCTCATGTTTCAAGAGTATCTACGAGGGGAATTTGGGGTGTGGCTACTTAAAAGAGGAAGGCTTCTGGACTGATCTTTTGTGAGAACACCTCCTCCATGTATAGAACATTATTTGTGAGTTTCCTGGTGGCGGCTGCCGAGTGCTGCAATAGACATGCATGTGTGACTACAGTGCATGTTTTTCAGCATGTCCTCAATACCAACCAAGTGAAGTGACACTAAGCAATCGTCCATAAATGTTGTATGTTCTGATTTGGATTTTAACAACTTGCAGTTTGGGATCTGTCCTGGGAAAATTATACTCAAAGCCCAGCGGTGTATATAGCCACTTGGGACTGTATATCAGGATTAGTTCTGAGCGAATGTGCTGGGATAAGGAGTTATCTGAGCATGCTTGTGTGCTAACCGAGTGTCTTGCTAGAAAAATGTTTGAGTCCCTTCGGCTGCATGTCTCTCGGCTGTTCGACAGCTGCAACACATGCAGGAATTGCCTAACAAACAGTGAATCCCTGCAAGTGTTGCGACTGTCAAACAGCCACGAGACATGCAGCTGCGGGGACTCGAACATATTATTCAAGCACACTGAAGATACTTGGTTAGCACCCGAGCATGCTCAGATAACACCTTATCCCAGCGCATTCGCTCATCACTACTAGTGATGAGCTCAGGTGCTCGTTGCTCGAGTTTGCCTAGGGTGCTCGGGTATGCACTGAGTATCGCGGGTGCTCGAGCGACATGTTCTAGTCTTGCAGCTGCATGTTTCACAACTGTTAGACATCCATGAGACATGTGGGGATTGCCCATGTTTGTCAGGCGATTCCTGCATGTTTTGTGGCTCTCCACAGTGGCAAAACATGCGGCTTCAGGGACTCAAACATGTCACTCGAGCACCCGCGATACTCGGATAACCCAAGCACTCTAGGCAAACTCAAGAAACGAGCACTTGCGCTCATCACTAATCAGGACGTTACATTATTAGCAGTTTTGTAATGCTCATTACCTTGCAAGAAAATTGGGGAAAAAGCAAAGAATTGCTGCTCCTTTTTATGGGAATGGCTGATGATGCATTTCATTTCCATGTAGCATCTATCAAGTGTAAAAAAAAACAAAACAAAAAAAAAACCTCTACATATGATGATAGAGCGGAATATCTATCATAGGTTTTGACATTCCCCCCCTAAAATGTGTGAGAGAGAGACTTTTTGCTGTACTGCAGTCCCGGTGGCAAAGTGACTAGTGTATCTGTGAGCTCCGACTACTGCTCACCTCCATGGCAAGGTGGAGCAGAAGTTAAGAGACCCGTCCTACACTGACAGGCATAGCAGGTGACGTCTGCCTCACACGAGACGGTCGCTTTAATATATGATTTAGAGAATGGCAAATAGTCTCTCGGATATGAAAAGGCAGAGAAATAAAGGAATTGTTCCATGTTAGGGAATTGCTATGTTTGCAGGATTTTGCAATTTGTCCCAGAAATGGAGCTTTAGGGGAATATCCACATGGGACTCATCTGCTGCTGAAAATCTGCTCCAAGCTGTGTTTATTTTGCTGCAGTTTCTGTTACGGAAATACCACAAATTTGGTCATAAGACATTGACCTATAAGATAGCTCCTCCATTTAAGATCGGCGGGGTGGCAGGTGCAGGACCCCCACTGAGCTCAGATTGATTTCTTTAACACAGTGTGGATTTCACATCTACAGTGTCAGTAACTTCCGCTGTAGATTTTCCTTGTACTGGGTGAATGAGATTTTATAAACTCTCATCCACAATGTAGCTGCATATCTGCCCTCTTTGCGCATATCCTTACTATGAACAAATGACTAAGTAGGTCAGACTGAACTGCTTATTTTCTTTTAAATGGAAGCTATCCTAAGAAAATGAACTATAAATCACATTTTTGTGCTAAATGTATTTTGGTAATATTTTTTTTTCTATATCCCAATCGGTATTAAAAATAAAAAATAGAAATCTTGCAGTTTTCACATTGACCCCTGGGCTTTTTTAGACTCTAAATTCCTGTTGTTTCAGGAATCAATACATGTACATTTTCCACAATATACATGCGTTGTTTCCTGAAAAAAAAAAAAAAAAACTCGGACCCTACTCTTTTGTATTGAAGCATCTAGTGAGATCATTGTGAAGGCAGGATCAGCTGTGTATAGAGGTGTTACATGTCTGTGATAAGGAACCTTGATGAAAACAGGACAGGAAATATGAATCTAAGAATGCCCCAGTGGCCAGTGAGAAATTTGTAAGATTACAATTTTTTTATTTTTTTTGTAACGATTGTGATAATAATATATAAATATGTAACACAAGAAAAACAGGTTTAAACAATAGGTGATTTTCTGCTGATGGCTGTCCTCCAGTGTGGTCTTGTCCCCCCTGCTTTTTACCATGTGACATTTTGGATCTGAGTGTTAATTGTTCTTCTGTTGCTCCCCACAGCGAACCTGAACGCAGATACGATTGTGTCTTTAGTTTGCTGCCTCTGGAACATCTCTCTCCTATTGTGTCCTGTGTCAATATGTACCTTCCTCAGTCGAGTTTGTTTTTCCGTGTCCTGTGCCCGTGTCGTCCTGTGGTTAACCTGCTAGAGCATCCTCCATAGCTTGGTTTATTAACCCTGAGTGTGTTCATTTCTCCCTGTCATAAGAATAATCCATTAGAGCTTAACCAGGATGGCATGAAGAAGTCTGCTGTTGACAAAGCTAAAAAGGTAAAACAATCCAGTTAAACCCTTTTGGACCTTAAGGGATAAATCCATACAATGAGAGTAATCAATGTATAAGACACGCACAATCCTTCCCGTAAGGTCACAAGCTCGAGTATGTCAGATGGGCGATCACCCACCCGCAGTGGTTACGGCACTACCCCAAATCATGTGTGAACAGGGAGCAGACCTACTGTATGGTCAGGGGCTGCGACCTGTATTAATCAAGTCATCGGACCCTTCCGCATGATAGACTGGACACTGGTTCATACACAGCAGTGGCCGTCTCTATGGGTCGGGGATAGGTACTCGGTGCTTTATTAACCTGCATAGAGCTTGTCCCATGAAAGGTAATAACCGCACCTATATTCATGCATATGACCGCATGGACAGTGCTCACCATACGGGCATGCATCAGAAATCCTGCATACATGAGGATAAGGATAGACCCCAAAGCCAGAAATACCACAGTTTTGACTCTTGCCCTCAGATCCTTGTAGATCACCCCAATCTCTGTCCGAAGGGTCTGCAGGGAGTTTGATTTCTGCAACTTCCCGAGTAAAGGTTCGGGTCTTTCTTACAGTAGGACTGTTTTGGCCAGTGCCAATATGTGGGGGACAAAAAAGGAAATTTCCTAATATTTTTGTATAGGTGCTTCCACACAAGAGTGGTCCAGGATTAGAAAAACATGGCTGCTTACTTCCGAATACAGCGCCACACACGGGTTCAGGTTGTGTCAGCCCCGTTTACTTCAGTGGAGCTGATTTACAATCTAACACGCAAAGTGTGGACAGTTGTGCCTTTGTTTTTGGGGGAGAAAGCCACTAATCCTGGATAACCCCATTATTAGATTTCAGTATAAATCCCATTGCCTTATATTGCTAGTAACAACACCGCACAAATTACCGGTACAAAGTCAATCACTTCACAAAACACATTCTTATTTTACAAAAGTGTGAGCAGCTAATGGTAAATTTACCTCCGTCCTTAAAAAACACCCGTTATTTACAATAAATGTGTCTTTTTTTTTTTACCTGGTGTAAATGCCGCTGTTCTCCTGAATTTGACGTGTTTTTTCTTTTTCACCTGCGCCTCTTTGTTCCTGAGATACAGCCCCCTCTTCCCTTAATATAAATCTATTATTTTTAGCCAAGTGGGTGTGTTACTCAAAGAAATTCTTAGAGAAGAGTTGATGAACACACCCACTTGGCCAACAATACTAGATTTTATTTATAAGGAAGAAGAGGCCATATCTCCGGAACGGAGAGATGCAGGAACACAAGAAAAACAGCGCAGGATTCAGGAGAACAGCGGCATTCACACCAGGAAAAAATACATATTCATGGCAAGTGACACGTTCTCTTTAAAGGGGATTTAAAAAAAAAACTGACTACCTTATAGAAATGCCAAAACAACACATGGAGGATGTCAGACCCCCACTGATCCCAAGAAGTACAGAGCGCTCACCCACCTTTGGAGCTGCTCGTAGATTTAATCAGGTAGGTCTCCATAACTTCCCAATAACTTGGTCCTATGGTCGAGTTATGGTTTGCTCTGGCTCTGCACATATCTGCAGATGAATTCGATGACTCCACCAAGGTTCCTGTCTATGCATCCAAAACAGAATCCCTTTCAGCCCAAATTTGGAAAAGCATGATGCTGCGTTGGATCCATAGTACTGCAGGTATGAGCAGAGCTTCAGTATGCAGTGTTGGATTTCCGGTAATAGAAATTTGGGGGCCATTTTATAGACCTCTTTGGTCCTGGAAATGGGTGGGTATTCGTGATGAGCTAACATGCTGGGATAAGGTGTTATGTGAGCATGCTTGGGTGCTAACCGAGTGTCTTCTTCGGCGTGCTCAAAATATATGGGTTAGTCCCCACGGCTGCATGTCTCACGGCTGTTTGACAGTCACAACTCATGCAGCGATTGCCTAACAGGTAATTCCTGCATGTGTTGTGGCTGTTTAACAACCGCGGGGACTCGGATATATTTTTTTGAGCACTCTGAAGACCCTCGGCTAGTACATGGGCATGCTCCGATAACACCTTATCCCAGCCCTTTGCTCATCACTAGTGGTTATCTAAGCTGAAGGTTTCCATTAATGCCTCACATCAGAAGTTCCTAAACAGAACCCCCTCCACCGAAGTGATGTGCCTTACTCTAAATGTAGACCAGAAGGCCCATAGACATTATATAGGTGGGCAATGACAATGGTTGGCTGTCTCCGCTATGTGTAGTGACAGGTCTACTTTACCATAGATGATCCTTCCCCACGATCAAGAGATCTCACCAGGATGGATCAGCGTAAGCTAGAACCAGAGCTTCCAGTCTCTTATTTCCCCCTCCGCCATTTACGCTATTTCTTTTACACGAATGTACAATGGTGCAGCTCAGAGGCTTTGTACATTTGTGTTCCTGCATACATTCTCCAATGGCGTCTTTCCCATTGCTAACCCGCATGGGCTTGCTGTTATTTTTTTTATTTACTTTATTTTATTGCATTTACATCTGTGTTTCTTTGTCCAACCTCATTTGGAATGAAAGAAATGTTATTTTAGCAGATGTAATGGCAAGTTTTGCTTTATACAATAGCCTGGTGTAACGTGTACCCGGTGTACGAATCCGATTGTTGGCACGTCAAGTCTTGTAATATTTGCCTTTTTTTTGGTTCCGTTCCAGTCAGGGAAGAAAATGGGCAGCACACCTAATCCCTTTGTGGTGTTTTCTGTGGGTCACAATGTGCAAGAAAGCAAGGTAAGATGGGGTCCGATGATGGCACTAATGACACGAGTACAATGGGGGCTTTGTCGATGGTCGTCGTGAAGTGTCCGGCATCATGGCTCCCCCTAATCTCCATTGAAGGGTGGCCACTCGTCCTTCACCTTTGTGTTTTCTGTCTTTTAAAATGGATCAAAAATATGGGAAATGTCTCCATTTAGAGAAGACTTTGCATTTACATGGCTGCAATTAATGCTCTTCGAAAACCATTAGCACTGGCTGGTACCGGTGCATCGCGGCCACTAGCAGCCATGTGTATGGAAGTAGCATGTAACAGCCACTTTAGGGAATGTCCATCTTTTTATAGTGAATATTCATTACTAATTAGAGGGAATGTGTCATCAGAAAATGACCTACTGATTAAAGGGAATCTGTCAGTAGGATCAACCCTCCTCAGCCATCTATATGGGCATGCAGGTCATAGGAAGCTGAATAAAATGGTATCTGTGATCCGATGTCTTACTCCAGAGAAATCCACATTTTTCTTAACTTCTTCACGACGGGACCAGTTTCTGTTTTTCCCACCCCTTCTTCCCCGAGCTATAACTCCTTTTATTTTTCTGTCCACATAGACGTATGAGGGATTGATGAGTTCTGCTGGAAAACGGGGAGAAATTGTGAAAAAAATAAAACAAGCAATTCTGACATTTGTTTTTTTCAGGGACTTGTTTTACAATGTACATTTTGTGGTAAAAATGACCTCGTAATGTGATCTTCTCATCGGTACGATTACAGCGATACCAAACATCTCCAGTTTTTGTCATTACCGTATTTTTCGGACTATAAGACGCACCGGACCATAAGACGCACCCCAAATTTTCAGAAGGAAAATTGGGGAAAAAAAATAATGTGTCAAAAGGGGGTCCGTCTTACAGTCCGAATTTAGCTTACCAGCGAACAGATCAGCACAGGTAGAGGAGTGGTCACTGGGGTCGTTTGGTTGTCCAGGCTGGTGCGGTAGCGGTGCTCTGCAGGGTGGCTGTGTTATGTGGGGTGGCTGTGTTCTGTGGGGTGGCCATATACTCACAAATCCGGTGGCGGCGGCGCTCCAAATGCAGCTGGTGGTGTCGGGGCAGCAGCGGGGCTCTGTGCTGCGTCGGAGATCCACCGGCGTTTCGTCCTAGCCGGAAAGCCCCCCGCAGCTGCGACACGGTGCCGGGCTGAAGGCCGCCAGGGGCCTCCGGTGGCGGTCCCGATGCAGCCTGTGGTGCGGTGTGGTGTCCGGGCAGCAGCGGGCCTCTGGGCTGCGTGGGGGGCTGAGCCGGCATTTCGTCCCAGCCGGAAAGCCCCCCGCAGCTGCGACGCGGTGCCGGGCTGAGGAATGGCCGCCAGGGGCCTCCGGCAAGATGGCCACCGCACACTCTCATTCAAATCTCGGCAACGAGATCTCTTCCCGAGAATACGGTACTTTAGTGGTGAAAAAAAAATCTAAAGTTTGCAAAACATAAACTTTGGGGGTTGTCACCATTTTTCGAGCCTTGTAACGGTTTCATTTTAAGGTTGATGGAGTTGTGTGATGGTTTTTTTTGTTTTTTTTTTTTGTGGGGTGAGACGACTTTTTTATTGATACCATGTTAGAATAAATGTGATGTTTTGATCGCTTGTTACAGCATTTTTTTGTGGAATTGCAGCGGCCAAGATATAGATCAGACTTTGCAGAATGCGGCAATACCAAATATGTGTATTTTTTTAAATATCTTTAATTTTAGTGGATGGAAAGATTTGAACATTTAGGATTTTTATTTTATTTTATTTATTTTTTTTATTTATACTGTTCACTGATCTTAATAGTCCCCTTAGGGATTCTCAGGGAGATCTGTGTCCGGTCCAGATATCTTAGTAGCTCATTTAAATCTGAATTTCTCTGGAATAAGGCATCAGATCTACAGATATCAAGGCATCATTTTATTCATCTTTCCATGACCCACATGTCCATATAGATGACTTAGGAGAGCTGATCCTACTGACAGATGTAGACGATTTTTCTTGAGTTTCTATTCCATAGCCTTATAACAGCTGCGGCTCTTTTTCTGATATGTTGCTATAAATCCCTTGCTCTGATGTAAAAGTAAAGGGTTTTCCTGTAAGAACAAGTTATCGCCTATCCACAAGACTCGTGTCCCCTGCTTTAGAGGAACGCTTGTCATACATGTATGTCACCGCTACATTCAAAGTCTAGGGCACTGCAACTCGTAGCTGACGGTTGTAGTTGGCCATTTCCACCAGTCCCGCAGTGATTGGAGTGGGCACATGTGAGACCACCCCATACCAACAGGAAACACCATCCCCTTATGTGTGTGATTGGTGGAGGTCCTGGGAATAGATGATTACTTGTTCCTACTTGCCTAACCCTTTAAATGACAATGTTGGACCCCTGCAGTCACCCCTAAGTCAGTGTTAATCATTTGTCATTTAACAGAAAGAGTTATAAGATGACCTATTGTTTAAATTGGATTTTTGTTTTGTTTTTTTTTTCGAATTTTCAGTACTATTCTCTATTTAAAAAAAAAAAAAAAAAATAGAAATATTCCATTATCACACAGTCCATTTATACGTGATTCCCACCTCCTGTTCTGTTGTAAAGTAGACTTTTCAGCAGTTTCATTATCATCACAAGCAGGATTACATGAATGGTAACTCTTCTATGTACAGTAGATGGCCCAGGGTCTGCTGTTCACAATAGGTGGTGTGACAGCTCACCTCCTCCCCTACCTTCACAGCCGCCTTTGCCTTGATAAGAGCATGCTCAGTTCACTGTGCCCAACAGGAGTCTTGCATTAGGCCAAGGATTCGGTTTTAAATATAGACAGTGATATGAAAAAAATGAGTAAATAAGAAGGGAGAAAAATAAATATATATATATTTACATATATAGATAGATAAATATATTTTATATATAATATACCTGATTGAAACAATAGGTCATATTCTGATGACACATTCCCTGTAAATTTACATCTATGTAGAGGAGTTGGATCTCTGCATGAGGAATAAAGCTGTAACCAGTGTGAAGATACGTCCTGCAATCCGTCAGCAGATAACTTTGAAGACCCTGTAATTATGTTTTCTAATAAGGGTTAAATGAACTGAACATAGAGCTTTTCTTGTCGGCTCTGTATAAGAAATACCCGCTCCATTTCAACATTGTCTATTTTTTGAAGAATAATAGACGTCATTCCTATAACTGTATATGGGATTAAATACATTTTTTTTATCTGCAGGTAAAATACAAAACGATTGAGCCAGTGTGGGAACAGACATTTACTTTCTATATCCACAATCCTAAAAGACAAGACCTTGACATAGAGGTAGGTTGTTCTGTCCCCCTAGGGCTGCCCCTACAGTACAGGACTCTGCTGATTTGTGTTGTCTCCTGCTGGCAAGACAACAGGACAAACAAGCGTGGGCCGCGCTCTCCTTTCACACCTGTATTCAGCGCATGCCATCTGTCTTTTTGTATGATTTTTTTTTCTTTTTTTTTTTATACCAGCCTACTTTCTAGTGTTATCACTCATTTGTGTGTTTGATAAATGTAAAGTATTCTGTCCTCATAGTTGAATTAAGCTTCCTGTTCTGTACAGAAGACTTTTCAGCAGTCTCATTATCATTACAAGCAATATTACATCGTAGATAACAAAGGATTCACCATCCAAGATAAGTGGTGTCACAGCTCACTTCCTCCACCTCCTTTCACTATGGCCTTTGCCCTGATGTGAGCATGCTCATTAAATACCTCAATATAATTCACTAGGGTTAAGGGAACTGATCTTGGTGATTTTCTTGTCAGTCAGTCTATTAATGTCTTCTAACATCAATGTACCCAACAGTTAACTCAGCAGCTGCCCAGCACATCTTCTGTACAGCTTACCAAACCAATGTGTCCACCAGGCTCAACTTTTTTTGTTTCTTTTTTTTTTTCTAAAATTAAACACTCCGAATATTCATTTTTATTTTTTTTTCAATGTGAACATTTTTCCAGTAAACAATTGCAATTTTCTCTGATCGCACAATTACTATGGGACAAACAAAAGGGCAAAGATTTCTTCCACCTTAGATGAGCCTTGATCATCTGGCCTTTTAGACCATATGGATGTAATAAAAGGCGGTTCCTACATTTTGATGACCTAACATGCAATTTGTATTGAGAGGTATTGAGGTTTTTATTCATTTTGTCAGAAAAAGTTTAGTTGGTGGAGGACTACCTACAACTGACTAGTTGGTTCTGCCATCCTGCTGTATGAGGTCTACCAGTAGCGCTGGCCAAGGCCTTCTCCATATTTCCGTTAGTTCCTTCACATTAATGCAGATCTGATAATTCCATTATAAGTTATCGGAAGGAGGAACAGATCATGACAGATCTTCTTGGATCTTGTAAAAACGATGGCAGTATCGGAGCAAAGACTACCAGTGTCGGCTACGGCATTGCACGACGGAGGTATTTTTTAGATCCTTTCTTTGCTGAGCTGTGTTCTTTCTTACAGGTGAAGGATGAATATCATCAGAGCTCTATGGGAAACCTGAAGATCCCGTTGAGTCAGCTGCTGACCAGCGAAGACCTGACCATGAATCGGAGGTTTCAGCTGAATAACTCTGGTCCTAACAGTGTCATAAACATGAAGATTGCACTAAGGGTATGTAGATATTGTGTATAATCCGCCTTACAGTGACTCTTATTTATAGAATCTAATTATGTAGTTTGTCTCATTGTTAAAACATTAATAAGGCTGCAAACCATAGCATAAAACTTGATGACAAGTCCCGTTTAAAAAAGAAACTGAAGTCGATAGACACCTTTTAACATGAAAACAAATTTTTTTGATCAAGTCAGTATTTATTGCTCTAAGTTTCAGTCTGCATTCCTTCATTCATTTTCAGACTGCCTTATATTTAGTTTGCAGCCCGATCCAAGTCAGAGTTTTCTTCTTGTTGGGAATGTTTCTCCCTGTAATAGAGGCTGGATGTGAGCTCTGTGTGTATCCAACATGCTACTGTCTTCACTAGCTCGCATCAGCACACCTTCATTCCTGGAGTGATTTACTCACCATCTGCTTTTCTTCCTACATACAAGCTGTTTTCTCTGCCCTCCCTAATGCTTTCCCCACTCTCCAAACTCTGATCTGACATGTACAACCCTTTTTCTTGTTCACACTAAGGGTCTGTGCACACGTTGCGGATTTTGCTGCGGACCCGCAGCGGATTTGGCCCTGCGGATCCGCTGCAAATCCGCAAGTTATGTACAGTACAATGTTAGGCAATGGAAAATAAAAAACACTGTGCACATGCTGGGGATTTGGTGCAAATTTAAATCCGCAGCATGTCAATTCTTTGTGCGGAATCCGCAGCAGTTTTACACCTGCTTCATTATAGGAATCCGCAGGGGAAATCTGCAGAAAATCAGCTGTAAATCCAGAGGTAAAATGCAGGTCATTTTACCTGCGGGTTTCGCAAAATCCGTACGAAAAATCCACAACTGAATCTGCAGCATGTGCACTCATCCTAAGAGAATGGAGGAAAAAAGCTGACAAGCAGATCCCTGAGGTATTAGTATTAGAGTTTGCAGAGCAGCCAGCTAAGTGAAGGACTAGCACACACTCTACAGCAAAAAATATGATAGGACTTTTTAATGAAGACTATTTATAAAGTTGTTTAAAATTTGCATAAAAGCAGGATAAAATGAATGCAAATGTATAAATGGCCTTTAAAGGGCGCCGGTCATCTCTAGAAAATACAGTTATACCTGATTAGCCAGGTGTTGAAAACACATGTATAATAAGTGGTAGCTCTGGGGACTGACATTTTTCTATAAGGGTGAATGAAGAGACTTGTTTAGTAAAAAGGCATTTGATTGTAGAGCTCACTGGTGTTTCCTCTCTCAGATCCTGTATGTGGATAGACCCGTGCGATCTCCCGATGAACAGTATACATCACAGGTCAAGAGACCATCAATATTCAAGGGGAAATCAAATCCACCAACGCCGACCACACCATCCACTGTACGAGAAGCGCAGAAGCCGCCACCATCACCCAAAATAGACCCCAATAAAAGGATTGAAAATGGGGAAAAAGAGAGTCCCCAAAGTGCAAGTCCCCAGAGACCAACCGAACTGCACAAAAGCTCCTCCAACCTCTCAGGATCCAGTTTTACATATTCTCCTTCACACCTGTCTATGAAAGAGCCCACACCCAGCATCGCCTCCGATATATCGTTACCCATAGCCACGCAGGAGCTCCGGCAGCGACTGCGGCAGCTTCAGAAGTAAGTCCTGCTCCAATTAAGAGTTGTCCACCTTCCCAACATTGTCTGTTTCCATTTTTTGCGTTTATGTTTTTTTATCTCCTTCTTCCAAGAACCATGGCTTTTTTTATTTTTCTGTCCACATAGACGTAAGATGGCTTGTTTTATTTTGTGTGATAAGTTGTACTTTTGAATGACGCCATTCGTTTTGAATGAGGCCCCCCATGTCTGCACGCTGTTAGTGCTGCTGTCCAAGATTGCTGGCACAGCTTGACTCCACCTGTGGCTGTCAAGGTACTGCCACACTAAACAATCCCGCTAGCGATCACGATAACGACGCATACTAATGCGATCGCTAGCGGGATTGTTTCTATATCGCTAAGTGCGGCCACATTTAGCGATATAGTTAACGACGCTATCGCCGTTAGCGATCTTCTTAACGACTTTAGCGGTACAAAAGTACCGCTAAATCGCTAAGAAAAGGTGCCACACTAGCGATATATACTTACCCAGCGGGAGCGCCGACGAGAAAATAGGGTCCGGAACGATTCCAGCGACGAGCGAGATCACAGCAGGAAGCTCGTCGCTGGCAGATGCCGCACTGAACAACATCGCTAACGGGATCGCTAAATAGTGACGTTTTTTAGCGATCCCGTTAGCGATATTGTTTAGTGTGGCATACCCTTTAGAGGCAGGTCCTGACTGTGTGTCACAATCATTACCTGCTGGGTATGTGGCAGCCCGCTCCATACACCCTCTCCCAACCTGCACCGTACGTGTACGTCAGATGTCGGTAAGGCGTTAAATGAATTAATTTTTGGCTAAACATAATTTTTGTATTTGGGTTTCATTAATAATTTTCCACGGTTTGCCCTCTGTAGCTTCTGTGTTGTCCTGTCCATAGGTGGATGCAGAAAGGGGTAACTGAGAATACATCAGTGAGCTCATTCTGATGGTCCAATGGGAAAGTTTCCAACTCTCTTATCTGACTTTTTTTGAGTTCCTCTCAGCTGATTGATGACCACAACAAGGTTTAATGTGTGGGAAAACAAGGAGCGTGTAAAAGCAAAACGGTGCAAAATTTTTAATGAAGCCAAAAAGCAAAAATTATTTCAACTCAAAATACATGCATTTAAGTAAAAAGAAAAGTTGACAATGTCTGGGATACTGAAGACATTTTATGCAGCTCCCTCGATAATTTATGTACAGTTTGCACAGATAGATCGATTTGATAGGAGAGTTACTTATTTTTTCTCTCTGCCATGCAGAATATTTGTCCTGTACTTACACACGGAGTGAGACTCCCTCAAGGTACTGCCACACTAAACAATCCCGCTAGCGATCACGATAACGACGCATACTAATGCAATCGCTAGCGGGATTGTTTCTATATCGCTAAATGCAGCCACATTTAGCTATATAGTTAACGACGCTATCGCCGTTAGCGATCTTCTTAACGACTTTAGCGGTACAAAAGTACCGCTAAATCGCTAAGAAAAGGTGCCACACAGCGATTAGATACTTACCCAGCGGGAGCGCCGACGAGAAAATAGGGTCCGGAACGATTCCAGCGACGAGCGAGATCACAGCAGGAAGCTCGTCGCTGGAAGCTGCCGCACTGAACAACATCGCTAACGGGATCGCTAAATAGTGACGTTTTTTAGCGATCCCGTTAGCGATATTGTTTAGTGTGGCATACCCTTTACTCTACTGCGTTATTACATTGCCCTAATAAAACCTGTAATTGCCATAATTGCTTCCACTTAATAGCTCTTTAAGAGCCAATTAGGAAACCTGAAGCCTCAGACCCTATTGTGAACACACATTGCACATTTCATAATGACTCGATTTATAATACAATTTTCTTTTCCCAGTGGGACATCGTTGGGACAGTCTCCTCTAGGACAGATCCAGTTAACTGTTCGGTACAGCCCTCAGAGACATAAGCTGGTGGTCGTGGTACATTCCTGCAGGTAAGAGCCAATGGATTCCTAGCAAAATGTCTTTTTAGTAATGGTTTGGAATATATGACATGAAGTCCTAAATACTGGATTATTGGCGACTGCAACCGAACTTTCAGATAGGTCATCAATATCCAATTAGTGAGTGTCTCATTCCTGGCAGCTAGTGATGAGCGACTGTGCTCGGATAAGGTGTTATCTGAGCATGCTCGGGTGCTAACCGAGTGATATCGGCGTGATCGAATAATATGTTCAAGTCCCCGCTGCTGACAACAGCCGCAACACATGCAGGGATTGCTTAACAAACAGGACAGCCGGGAGACATGCATCTGCGGGAACTTGAACATATTATTAGAACATGCCGAAGTTGCTCTATTAGTGCCTATTAACACCTTATATCCTAGCACGCTCGCTTATCACTTATCAGGACCTTATAAAACATTCTGCAGCAATGACTGTCACCCCAAACAAACTTATAATGTAGGTCTGGTATGAATCAGTGTTTTTTTTTCTTCTAGAAACCTTATTGCGTTCTCTGTCGAAGGCTCGGATCCGTATGTGAGGATGTATTTATTACCAGACAAACGCAGATCGGGAAGAAGAAAAACCCACGTTCATAAGAAGACACTAAATCCCGTGTTTGATCAATCGTATGACCTTTTTCTTTTATTTCCTTCCCCCTTATTCTTGTGTTTATTGCTGGTGGTAAATTTTCATTGATTTTCAGTTCCACTTTTCCTCGATATTCTAGGGCATTTTTCATCTAGTCTGTCTACGTATAGGTGTAATCTGCTTCACATCAGTATCCGCCCTATACACATTATATCCCAACACTTTTAGGCTGCGTTCACATGTAGGATTTAGATCTTAGGTTTTATTTTAATGTTATAAATCCGAGGCTGACCCTTAAATTTTCTGTCTCCGCATCTGCCGTTTTAGCGCCTCATTCAGGATCATCTCCAATCAATGTGTCTTGTGTTTCATTTGCAGATTTGAGTTTAATGTGCCGCAGCCCGATCTCGCGAGGAGAACACTAGATGTTGCTGTAAAGAATAGCGGAGGATTCTTATCTAAAGACAAAGGTTTACTCGGAAAGGTGAGATCTCATCTATTCTATGTGAACAGTATTAAGCCGTGTTCACACGTTGCTGATGGTTTATGTTGCATGTTTTGATGCAGATGTCACCGTACTCCATTACTAAGCATTGAACAGGGTGAAATGTGCAATGAAAATCCGCACAAGAATAAGCATGCTGCAAACTCTAAATCTGTGCCGTGCTTTCATTTTTGGGCAGATTTTTTTGGGCAACCTGTGATATATGATATTACAAAAAAAAAATTCACTTATAGTGTAAATTGCTGCAGCTTTGCGGTACAGAAATCACACTGCAAATCCACAAATATGAACTTGGCCTTAAAGGGAACCTGTCACCCCCCAATGGGCTTTTTAAGTAAAAGAGCCACCTTCAGCAGCACTAAGGCTGCATTCTGTGAAGGTGGCTCTTATGTTTCTGATCACTAGGAACACTGAAATATACACTTTTATAATTTGTCCGACATACCTCTATTGTGTCAGGGAGGTATGTCTTCTCCCCCTGTGTCAGCGGGATCAGCGGTGTCAATCACCCCCTCTTGTTTCCGGCCCCCGCCTCCTCTCCTTGCGACGTCACCGGCAGCTCTTCATGTAGCGGCAGCCCCAGATCCCGCCCTGCAGTGTGTTATGATGTATTCACACTGCGGGGCTGGGAATCTGGCGCCTGCGCAGTGAGGATCTCTGCACTTGTCTCTCATCTCCCTCCGCTGCTTTCCTCACTGTGCAGGCGCCAAATTTCCAGCCCCGCAGTGTGAATACATCATAATACACAGCGGCCCGGGATCTGGGGCCGCCGCTACATGAAGCGCTGCCGGTGACGTCGCAAGGAGAGGAGGCGGGGGCCGGAAACAAGAGGGGGATGAATGCCACCGCTGATCCCACTGACACAGGGGGAGAAGACATACCTCCCTGACAATAGAGGAATGTCGGACAGATTATAAAAGTGTATAGTTCATCGTTCCTAGCGATCAGAAACATAAGAGCCGCCTTCACAGAATGCAGCCTTAGTGCTGCTGAAGGTGGCTCTTTTACTTAAAAAGGCCCTGGGGGGGTGACAGGTTCCCTTTAATGTATCTAAGGCCGGGATCACACGACACGCGCATTCATTTTCTCGTGTGAGAGATCGGATCGATTATGTAAATGACACTACGCTCAAACTCTGATCAGCATTGGAGCGGAGTGTCAGCTTAGTGTGAGCCGATTTTTCACATAATTGTATCACAGGTATGAAAAAGACTGACAACTTAATTTCTGCATCTTCTTCATTGTCTGCGGGAATCGGACTGCAGTTTGATGATATCCGAGTGCAGTCTGATGTTATACACGCACCCATAGACTTAGTTTAGTTCATCTCCTCTCGTGTGTTGATAGTATAAAACAATAATCTGTAGAAAAGTTTTGTCATTGTTCTTTTGTTTTAATTTTTCAGTTATTACTCGATTTAAATTCAGAAGATATTACCAAAGGATGGACGCAGTGGTAAGAGGGAGCTTCTTTTACCGTCACAGCGCACATCATTAACGCCTGTCGTACTGATTATTCACACATGGAGGGTCTCTTTATGAAAGGGGGGATGCCCACAGATATATATTGCAGCAACTTCTCTGTGCAGCCACATGAAGTGCTCCTTTTCCAGTTAAAAAGATGTTCTGCAGCTGTGACAATGTGTACTGTTGGGAATAACGTGCTTTCTACGATATTGTTGGACTATAAGATGTCCCTGGCAATGTGGGTGCTCTCACACTGCATTTAGTACACGCTCTCTGACACTGTCAGGGCAGATGTCCGACACCCCCCCACCCTATGCACCAACAGGGCCATAGACTGTAATGGTGCCGGCAGAGCGATTGTGCTTTTTGCCGTGCATTGTTTTTGGGCGGGTACACCTGCTGGAGGCAGACCCCCAGACGCAGTGTACTACGCCTCGGCATCAAGGGTTTACTCTTAAACTGGCAAAAAAAAGGAGTCTTAACTTTTCAGTATAAAACCTGGACTTGCTTCTTCTTGCACAAGACCTGAGCCTGCAGTCTGATTTTTTTTTTTTTTTAAAGAGACACTCTCAGTTCTTCTTCAGAAGAAAGCAGATCTTTTTTTTGTTTGTAGAGAAGATTCTGTCTGAATTGAAAGACAGAAATTAATATATTGCACCCCCTGAACATACAATGAAAAAACTGTGTTCCCAGAAGGTATAACAGACACGCTTAATCCGGCCTAGTGCCACTGCAGGACCCAACACATATATATTCTATTAGCTATATTCACCCCAGGCTTTTGATACTCCCCTGATGAGGCCACAGAAATAGGGCTGAAACACGTGGGGGGTCGGACATGAACAATGTGTCACTTAGGCACTGCCCTTGTTAGGGCAGGAGTCTTTACATTGGGCACGACAGGGATTATAGAAGTACGTACATTTATCCTTCCCCTTGCTCCAGTGCTGTGTTTCCATGGACAGGTGTCTCAAGACTGGTGAGATCCTTCCAATGTTAGACTTGCACTGTTTTCGCCATGGGCACTTCATGCAATATCGTTCTTCCTACTTGTGGATGTAATATGTATTGTCTGTTGGCTTTTAATTTAAGCTGATACCCAATTGGGTTTTTTTTTATATTAAGTTCAGTTAAAAGGTATGTTTTAGGATACTCTTTGCTTTTTATTCTGCAGTACCACTGCCATTGAATTTTAAAGAGAACCTGACAGCTGATTCCTACTGCTGACCTATGGGCAGCATGTGTCAGCCACTGCTGTGTGATCTCAGCCACTGCTGTGTGATCTCAGCCACTGCTGAGTGATCTCAGCCACTGCTGTGTGATCTCAGCCACTGCTGTGTGATCTCAGCCACTGCTGTGTGATCTCAGCCACTGCTGTGTGATCTCAGCCACTGCTGTGTGATCTCAGCCACTGCTGTGTGATCTCAGCCACTGCTGTGTGATCTCAGCCACTGCTGTGTGATCTCAGCCACTGCTGAGTGATCTCAGCCACTGCTGTGTGATCTCAGCCACTGCTGTGTGATCTCAGCCACTGCTGTGTGATCTCAGCCACTGCTGTGTGATCTCAGCCACTGCTGTGTGATCTCAGCCACTGCTGTGTGATCTCAGCCACTGCTGTGTGATCACAGCCACTGCTGTGTGATCTCAGCCCGGTGTATCGGACTCTGATACGCTGCGGGATTTCTGAGAAAAACATACATTAAAAGCTGCCGAGAACAGAGCTGCACAAGAGACTTGTCAGGCAGGCGGGTCCCTAACGACTTCTCCCCGCCTGCTCCCCTGGAGTGACAGGTCTCTCTCTACAAGCATGTGTACGGAGCGACTTGTCAGTATCCGGCACTGGGCTTGGAGAAGCCACCACGTACTTGCCTTAGGTCAGATAGCATTTATCAGCTGTCAGCTTTAAAGACATGGAGGTAATTGACTGTATTACTGGTGCTGCAGGAAGCCATGAGAAGCTTCTTACCCACCGCCCTCCACTCAGCAAGTTGATTTTTTTTCTTGTTATTCTTCTAGACTCCTGGATACTGCAGCTCCCCGGTTGGGAATCTTTGAATTGATTTATATATTATTCTATATATACAGCTTATTATATTAATATAAATTCAGCTACATTTATTTTTAAATCATATTTTCACACATTTATATATATACAGCTCTGGCAAAAATTAAGAGACCACCACATCAAAACCCTGTCATGGGCAGCCCATTCTCCAGACCTGAACCCCATTGAAAACTTCTGGAATGTAATCAAGAGGATGATGGATAGTCAGAAGCCATCATACAAAGAAGAACTACTTAAATTTTTGCGCCAGAAGCAGTGTGAAAAACTGGTGGAAAGCATGTCAAGACGCATGAAACCTGTTTTTAAAAATCATGGTTATTCCACAAAATATTGATTTCAGAACTCTTCCTGAGTTAAAACATTAGTATTGTTGTTTCTAAATGATTATGAACTTGTTTTCTTTGCATTATGAAAGCACTGGGTTTTTTTTTTTTAAATTTTGACCATTTTTCTTTGTCACAAAAAAATTACGAAATGTATTGCTTGGAAATTCGGAGACATGTTGTCAGAAGTTTATAGACTGAACAATTTACATTTTACTCAAAAATATACCTATAAAGAGAAAAATCAGCCAAAACTGAACATTTGAAAGTGGTCTTAATTTTTTCCCAGAGCTATATGTGTATGTATATATGTGTATGTATGTATGTGTACATAATATATATATATATATATATATAAGTGAAAATGTGATTGAAGAATAAATGTAGCTGAATTCCTGTGTGTTTAACCAGCAGATATTCTTCTTCTTCTTCCAGGTGTGATTTAACAGAAGACGGATCAAGGACGTCTGTCTCAAACTAACCCCTTTAGACGCGTCACAAAGCCCCTTTCATCTGCGTCCACATATGATGAATGCATTGTGCTCACGGGATTTATCAGTATATATTTTTTTATAGAATCATGTATTTCACACTCATTTTAGCTCCTTTTTACCTTGTTTTGCAGACTTTGGTAAATCCTGTCATTAAGCTTCTTTAGCTTTTCAGCTTTACCTTTTGTCTAATAATGTGCAATAGGGCGTTTTAACTGCATTAAACTATAATTATGTGTATCCTTTTATAAACCCGGGAAATATGTCTTTTTGTTGTTGTTTACCACGGGTGGAGTTTTGTACTTTGCCTCCGTGCACCATGTAAATATGTACTATTACTATATTTTATATTATTTTTCTTTGTTGGTTCAGTATTGGTTTGCAATTTTTTTTGGTTATACTGACATTGTTTCATATGACCTAGCGATGGCACGTTCTCAAGCCTACGGATTAGTGTAAACTCTTCATTGCTCTGAATTGCTGATCCTTTTAGCTGTAGGGATTATACCGGGGGTACATTGTGTGTTCTGCTGTTTCCATGTTATAATAATTGATCCTTTCCTTTTACCAGGCTCTTCCTTTAATCAGATGTCCGTACAGCGGCCCTAAGCAGCTGCAATAATAAATGTCTCAAACATTAAATTGGCACAGAGGAGGCGATCGCCCCGGCTGGTGTAAGGCCCAGATAACATTGAATGATTCCACTGCAACTGAATGATATAAAGGGCAATACTCAACTCAAAGGAATTCTCTTAGCTTTTGCTTATTTTACATTTCTAATAATATATAGTAACGATTTCCCATTCATCTGCCACGCTGCATAAGAATACCCTCTAAGTATTGTACATCGGAGTATATTATGTAATGTGTGTTGCTAGGACCTAGCCATATACAAAATTTTAAAGTAAATCTATATGTGCATTTATTGTATTTTTATAATTGCCCTATGTATATAAATTAGGGGAAAAATAGGCTTCCAGTGAGACCCAATTCTCTGGGGTAATGGTTTATTATAGAGAACGCTGAAAGTGCAGGAGAGCTGTCAGATACCAGTCTGTTATGACATCTATTGTACATTTTCTGGTAGATGGGGATATATAGGAAACCGCTGAGATTTTATTGACATGACAATCTGGCCAACAGTGGGACCTCATACGGCCTCATTTTGAGCCTTTTCGATAATCAGATTTTTGAAAATCTTTTTGAGATGATATCTGAGCCTTCCATAAAGATAGGAAATCAGAGCCCCCAAGAATCTTGAGGGTCGTGTCTAACCATAAGTATCACCCGAGACATCTTATGTATAGGTTTTGTAAAACAAATTAAAGGGAACCTGTTGAGAGGTATTTCCCCCGCTCCTCCATCTGCCACCACTGCCATCCATTGGTGTTCCGGTAGTCTTCAGATCTGTGTTCCTTAGATAGCCCTAATTTTACTTAAAAAGAAAGAAGTTACGGTACTCTAAATCACTGGCCTAAATTAAAGTGACTGTCCAATAAAAATAAGTCATCACCTATCCATGAGATGGGTGATAATTTAGTGAGTGTTCTACAACTGGGTCCTGTACTGATTGGCGGGAACTTTAACGCCTGTTACAAAAGTTCACTACAGGTCATCTGTCTGACTGCCGCTTCATTCATTCTCTAGGGCTGCTGGAAAAAGCCAAGTGTGGCGCTCAGCAGCCTCGCAGGAAATGAGCGGTGCACAGGTCTCGCAATCTGACGTTCAGTGCAAGTAAGAGCAGGCGGACGTGCTGGGATAAGGGGTTATCCGTGCATGCTTGGGTGCTAACCGAGTGTCTTCGGAATGGTAAAAAAATATGTTCAAGTCCCCGCGGCTGCATGTCTCACGGCTGTTCGACAGCCGCAACACATGCAGGGATTGCAATAGAAGAATGAGAGTAGTGGGCACCACCAAAAAATGTTTAACAGGATCTACCTAAAGCATACTAAAGCAAACAGGGAATCCCTGCATGTGTTGCTGCTGTTGAACAGTCGCGAGACATGCAGCTGCGGGGACTGGAACGTATTTTTCGACCACACTGAAGACACTCGGCACACGAGCGTGCTCAGACAACACCTTACCCAAGCACATCCGCTCGTCACTAGTGATAACTTGTTTTCACTGGAGAGCCCTTTTACGGACATAGGGGACTTTGTGTGTGCCACTGACTCCTGGCCGTTCAAACCCTGCGTTACTGCGCACCCCTAGAAGTGGACCCCTAAGGCACATGGGCAGGATTTCAGCGGGTCCGTGGATGGAGGCATACTGCATCTAATGAAGTTTTCATAGCCATAAAAACTGCAAATTAGCAGAAACAAAATCTGAGTAGGGGTCAGATTTAACTCCAATTTTTGGCTTGTGGCAAGGAGAGTGCAGTAGTTTTGGGTCCAGTACAAAATGCTCTTTAACTTTTGTTGCTTTTTCTTGCATAATGCAAAATCTTCATTAATTCCCAGTCTATGGCCTCCAAGAAGAATGTGCTGTAACTTAAGGAAACCATTATAACAGCATCCATGTCATCCTCAATAACCCTTATGTAGTTCAGGCAAAACGGAGGACATTCGTTCTCCTGCACAGATTGTCCTTGATTCTCCGCTCTTCCTTTGCTCTGTTTGTTACACTTTTGGCTGTGGAATTCGGCGCGCCATTTTTATTTGTGGTGGCTGAAGGTTCGGACACTTCGAAGCTGCTGAAAATGAATGTATGTTGTAGTCAGGTAAAGCAAGATGATTCAGGTAGCGATGAAGTAGGTGAACTTGGTCAGGAAGAACTATGCAATGTAATCGGTAAAGAATATATTGAGATCGATGAGGGGAACTTTCCTGCACCTACATCTTTCCTTTCTGGAATCCTAGGCCCTTTCCGATTTGTTTACTGAGTTTACTGACATTGAACTG
>JARQOD010000006.1:38023687-38119556 GCA_033576555.1 Oophaga sylvatica
GATTTTTTTATGGGCTATTTAAAAGCTGTGTTCATTGTACATGTTTTTTTTTTTTTTCTGTGTAAAAATTTAGAAACCTAATTTGGATTCACACAGCAGTGTATGGCACATAGATTGTCCATTGATTGCTTCTCCCTTTTGGTTTGATTTAAATCCTGAAATCAAAAGGCTTTTAAGGGTCAAAAAAACGGGTGGGGAACCTCAGGCCCCAGGACCTTTTACGGCCCTCGATGACCTTTTATCCGGCCCTGGGCGGATTCTCGGACCGCAGTGCTTTGGCAGGGAGCTGTATTTTGATTGCCACTTGTTAATTTTCTTCTTGCTCTGTAAGCACCACACGCAGTGTTCACTACTGAACACTGAAGGGCAGCAATGAAAGATTACGTCCTAAACACCAGGCCAGAGTCAGGATGCATTTTGGGTGGTGAGTTTGTACGGCCCCCGAAAGGAGATATAAATATCCAAATGGCCCTTGGCAGAAAAAAGATTCCCCACCCTGGTCTATAATATTCTTTAATGGGGTTGAGAAAGCTCAGGTTCTTCATGTGTTGTTCTTATGGCAGACTGCTGGATATATCCTATACAGGTTTCATCGTTTTTTTGGGAGTAGGTTAGCAGGCTGTACTAGAGCAGATGCCTGACAACCATTTTTCATCTGTGGAGTCATTAGCTATGTGCACATGACGTCCATAACCCGACAGTGGAGCATCGGCGTTTTCCTCAAAGCCGCTTCAGGGAAAATCTGCTGCTGGCCATTTCTTGAAGTCGCTCCGCTGGCGTTTTTGCAGCAGTTCAGATGTCTTGTCTCAATCTACTGTTATTCAGAGCAGATGGCTTTCAGACGATGCCGACCAAAGAATGAACGTCACCGCTCCAGTGTTTCCGAACCCTGAAGCAATTAAAAGAAATAACCAAATACTAAACATGTATATAGCAATGTCGTCATGACATACATGTTGGCTTCTTCAATGTCGGCGCTCCGCTATTGCCCCAAGATTTTATTGATGGTTGCAGCGCTAATGTCATCGAGTGTCATAGAGAGTCCAGTCACTGGGGTCAGTGTTATTGTCATCTACTTCAGTATCGCTGCTGAGCCCGGTGATGTTGTGATGTCCTCTCTGCAACCATTTGAACAATGACCGTGTGCAGCAGCAAAGACTCGACACTGGATCGGCGGGTCCACATACAGCTGACCGTGTTATTTTTATGTAGGAAGCCTATGAAATAAAAAAAAATCCCCAAACATAATTTCTGCCTCCAATACACTTCTAGATGGCACTAATGGCACATGTGTGCAGGGTGCCATCCTATGATGAGAATGAGTCCCTTTCCTTTGAGTATGTTTTGGAAAGAGACTGGGTGTTGACAGGGTTGTCTCAGGTTCTTAAATGGAATCTGTCACCCTAAATTGGCGGGATATTTAAATGATGGCAGTCAGGTCAGATGGGCGGTGTTTTGGGTACTTGCCTTAACATGTTGTTCGCCGCTGTCTCCAATATTTCTGGGAATTGTAGTCGTTGCCCTTTATATAACGCGCCTGCGCATTGCAATCTGCGGGCAAAGCATACTGCGCGTGCGCAATTCAAGATTGCAATGCGCAGGCGCGTTATGTGGAGGGCAACGACTACAATTCCCAAAATAATGGAGACAGCGGCGAACAACATGTTAAGGCAAGTACCCAAAACACCGCCCATCTGACCTGACTGCCATCATTTAAATATCCGCCAATTTAGGGTGACAGATTCCCTTTAAATGGTTAAAATTGCTACGTGCTGGTGAAAACACGCAGCTTTGCAATGTACCTCTTTATGAAATATTCTCTCAGGTGTATAGAATGAAGGGATTTTTAAGACCTTAGTGTACAGCTTATCGCCTAGGTTACCGACCACCCTGCCGTCTGAGTGGCCAATTTTCTAGCTAAGCAGTGTGCTCTGCTTGCAGGGCTATGCTTCAGGGCCTGTTCACGACACTCTACTAGTTAGACCTGGCCTGAACTATCAGTCTTCACTAGCACACCTCCCGGCATGCTGGAGGCAGAGGAGCGGTGCGCTCCTGAAGAAATGGTGAGAACAACCTTTTAAGCTCTTCAGGGAAAGGCATCTCAGCGATGATGCCACGTATATTGTGTTGGTAAATTGGAACATACAGTGTTAGTCATGTTACAGGATATCACTCCCACAAAGATTGTTTCTAAACAGTTTGCTCTTTCTATGGCAGAATGAATGTGAAGGCAGTGAATCCTGTTAGTCATGATCTGTTTGACTAATATGTAGGAAGAGAGTCTGAAAACGTGTAGAGAGATTTGGGAACGTACAGTATGTTCTGTTTAAATCTTGTCACAATTTCCTGCTGTGTACAGACTATAAAGTCACTTCTAACCAGGGCATCATGGCTGGCCACTGACAGGCGCCTTGGCACTAGTTCCACCCTCGACTGATGCTGGGATTTTTGAGGGTATGTGCCCACGATCCAGAGTTGCTGCGGTTTTAATGCTACGTACTTATGCAGCATCAAACCCGCAATAGCCTGCTGTTACAGCATAGTGGATGGGATTTCAAGAAATCCCATGTCCACAGACGCCTGCGACCCACCTGCAGAGACTGACATGCGGGGCACTTCTTTCCAGACCGTGGCATGTCAGTTTCTCGGAGACGCGAGCCTTCGCAAGAGAAATGTCACCTATAGAATGTAGTGAACACGGTGTATCCGCACAGTTCAGTGAACACTTTAGGAACTACCTGCGTTCAATTGATAGCAGCGCTTTAAACGCAACGTGTCCTAAGCGCTGCTAGTTGTGGATCGTGGGCACCCGGCTTCACACACAGGATGGAAACTTAAGGCTTGTTTTACACTTGCTGTGATTTTTGCGGACCGTATGGCCGTAATTTCCGCGTTGTGCCGCAAAAATGGGCCGCAAAAAACCTCAGATTGTCGTTTTTCCCTGTTATAACAAGCAGGGAAAAAACAGCGGTCCGCAAATATGATCTACCGCAAAAACAAGCTAATGTTGTTTTTGCTGTACCATAAACAAGCTAATGTTGTTTTTGCTGTACCATAAACAAGCTAATGTTGTTTTTGCTGTACCATTGATATGCATTGCGGCCGTGTCCGTAAGCCGTGAAAAATATCGAGCAAGCTCGATATTTTTTCACTGCCGCAAATACGGCCCTCCCTGCCATACGGAGCGTGGCCCTCATACTAATTTTTGCGGGCCGATAGAAATGCATTGGGGCCGCAAAAACACGCAAGCCTTAAGGTGCATCTAAACAGGTAGATTTCTGCCCATAAATAAACAGTCGATATGTCGATCAGTGCTCATTTATGTCCCATACACAGAGAGCAATCGTTAAGGGGTTGTCCAGGTTTGAGAGCAGAGAGATACTGCAGACTTCTGAATCATGACAGTTTGTGGTGTGCGCACTGTCATGATCCCCTGTGTGAGCGGTCACATCACTGCATCTATGCGATTTGCTACTAGATGCATTCGGCTTCTCTCAATTTATTTCTATTGAGAAAAGCCAGATTAGACGCGTTGACATGTGAACACTCACACCGGCAAAAGCAGGAATCATGACAGCGAGTGCACACAATGTCTGCAGACTTTGCTCTGATACCTGGACTACCCCAGTAATGAAATACAATCATTCCTCCTCCATACCATTTGCATATTACAGTAGCACGTGCCCTGGTTACACAAGCAGATTTTAACCCAGCAACAATGATTTTTTTTTTATGCTGCCATTAACAATCTAATCAGCTATTTAAAGAGCATTTTGCTTGTCTTCCGGGCGATAGGCGGCTTATTTACACAGGCGATGATCATTAATCTCATGATCACCCATTCCCCAGTTACCTGGTCTTGTAATCCTCTTCAGATCTCTGCTGAAAAATCTGTGCTGCAGAAGTGATGTATAAGCTACCTTTCCATTTACTTCAGGGGGTAATATAAGAGGGAAGGCCACTGATCATAGAATCATTTTCGATTTATTCCGTATTTTCATGTGAAAGGCTGTTTTTTAGGTTACCAAGGTGAAAGAAGGTTTAGAGTCCTGCTTCCCCCATGGAGAGTGAATCACAGCCCCGTCTGTATGACTCTCCGTCCGTGTAGAGAGCTGTCAGTTACTGCGTGACCAGGGGAATTATGTCTCACAGGCTCACTCTGAGTCTTCATAGTATTTAAAGGGGGGTTTCCATAATTAACATTAATCGCCCATCCACCAGCACTCCCACCGGTCACTACCACTGGGGTCCTGAGTCTACCGTTCCCTCTTACTGAACGATCCAGTGGGGGGGAGATTTATTGCAGAAGTCAAGCATGCGGGATGGTGCACGCAGAATATTTATGGCACTGACAGAATCCATATCAGCTAAACTGAGCTTTCTTCTGACATCACAAGGAGCTGCTGACCTCAGCGATTGGCGGCATTGATATCGACGAGGTATCACCACTCAACTAATTGTGACCGGTCAGCGGTGGAAACAATGCGCTGGAACCCGAGAGGGCAAGGAAAGCACAGTGTAACTATCAGGAAAAGTTATCTGTAAAGGTTTTACAGTCCTGCTTTAAAGGCCCCATCTCACATAGCGAGATCGCTACCGAGATCGCTGCTAAACAGCGATCTCGCTATGTCTGACACGTACCAGCGATCAGGCCCCTTCTGTGAATCGCTGGTCGTGTCAGAGATGCCAGGACATTTTTTTGATCGCTGGTCTCCCGCTGGCCAGCATGCATCGCTTCGTGTGACAGGCAGGAAACCAGCGATCAGCTGGTAACCAAGGTAAACATCGGGTTTCCAGGTGCGGGGCTGTGCTTGGAAACCCGACGTGTACCTTGGATACAAGCGCGCTGCTGCAGGTGAGCTGGTAACCAAGGTACACGTCGGGTTTCCACTTTCCAGGCACCGCGCAGCGCCCGGAAACCCGACGTGTACCTTGGTTACCAGCTCCCTGCATCAGCGGGCTGGTATCCAACGTACACTGCGGGTAACTAGGCGACGTCATGTAGCGACACACCAGCGATCCTGATCGTTGTCGGGATCGCTGGTGTGTCGCTATGTGAGACGGGGCCTTAAGGTACTGCCACACTAGACATTCCCGCTAGCGATCTCATTAGCGTCGCATACTAATGAGATCGCTAGCGGGATTGTTTCTATATCGCTAGTGGCTACCTATTTTAGCGATGTCGTTAGGACGCTATCGCGGTTAGCGATCTCCTTAACGACTTTAGCGGTACAAAAGTACCGCTAAATCGCTAAAAAAGGTGCCACACTTAGCGATATATACTTACCCAGCGGGGCGCCAGCGACGAAAATAGGGTCCGGAACGATTCCAGCGACGAGCGAGATCACAGCAGGAAGCTCGTCGCTGGCAGCTGCCGCACACAACAACATCGCTAACGGGATCGCTAAATAGTGACGTTTTTTAGCGATCCCGTTAGCGATGTTGTTTAGTGTGGCATACCCTTAAAGCATTTCCAAAATCTTCAAGAACATAGATTTGTAAGCCAAGTACGACACTTTGAGAACTGGACTGCTATCCAGTGTACAAAGTGGTGTTAATTAACTTGCCAATCTCTGTCTTCTCCCTTAATCAGTGCCACTTCATTGCTATTCTACATACAGTAATGTGACCCGCTCTTTAGGGTATGCCACACTGAACAATATCGCTAACGGGATCGCTAAAAAACGTCACTATTTAGCGATCCCGTTAGCGATGTTGTTCAGTGCGGCATCTGCCAGCGACGAGCTTCCTGCTGTGATCTCGCTCGTCGCTGGAATCGTTCCGGACCCTATTTTCTCGTCGGCGCTCCCGCTGGGTAAGTATATATCGCTAGTGTGGCACCTTTTCTTAGCGATTTAGCGGTACTTTTGTACCGCTAAAGTCGTTAAGAAGATCGCTAACGGCGATAGCGTCGTTAACTATATCGCTAAATGTGGCCGCACTTAGCGATATAGAAACAATCCCGCTAGCGATCGCATTAGTATGCGTCGTTATCGTGATCGCTAGCGGGATTGTTTAGTGTGGCAGTACCTTTTGACTACCTGTATCACACATTGTCTATAATGGTTCAGTCATTTTTTATTTTCTAAGAGCCTTGATTTGTTTCTCATTGAGAAAGTGATTTCCAGTCCACAGAGAAGACACAGTATTTACTACAGATCGAATAAACTATAGACTGTTTCACAGAAGGATTATGTTAACGGGTTGTCTCATCTTTTTAAATGGGTAAAATTGCAAAGTGCCTGTGAAAACAAGTAACTTTGCAATTTACTCTTTGTTAAAAAATCCTGTTTGTTCGCAAGAACAGGAGGTTTCTTTTATTGTCTTGTTTACAGCTTGTTTCCCAGAGGAGTGGAAACCTCTGCAGTCTGGGAGGTGGCTGGTGTACTATGGAAAGAAGGAGCGCTTGCAAGCACTGCTCTGAATCTAGACCCAGCCAGCCTCAGTGCCCCTGCGCTCCTCCGATGCTGCATAGTCAAAGTTCGCTTTTCTAGCAGCATCTGAGAGCTCAAAGTTTTGGCCAATGGCTCATCTATGCCACCGAACCAAACTCAATCTTCAGGAGCGCACCTGCCCTCAGCAAGCGGGATGTCAGGAGAGCGGTTTTATCCCGAACACAACTTGAAACAAGTCATTTAAGTACTATCCAATATGTTTATTGATTGATTTATGAGGATCTTGATAAATATAATCTTATTTGTGTTCTCATTTGGTGTCAATAGATTACAATGTCAAAGCGGGAAGCCTTTCTACAGGCCACAGGAAAGGAGACGGTAGAACAATTCCTAAACTTCATCCAACTACATGTAAGTACTGTGATACTTTAATCTCTGCTGTGGACAGTTTTTACTTGTAGGGTGTCATATCAATAAGATGATCACAACATTTATCCTTGTGCACCTCCCAGCTGTGTTCTAAAGGGAAAACTGGCAGTAATTCTTCATTTTTAATTCTTTCTGTGCGGCACCACCACACAGGAGATCAAACATTGCACACAGTGCCTATTCAAATCTATTGGTTATATGTTGTTGCCCATCTCCACCCTGGATAAAAAACTGAGAACCCTTCCATATAAACATATAAGGGTGTATGGAAATGTATTTTATTAGCTAACATGCCCTTTAAAAGAAATTTCCATGAGGAACTTTTCCCTCTCCTTCAGATTCAGGTAAGCTATAATTAAAAAAAAAAAAACCTCAGGTTTTAGCCTCCATAGGTCCAATCTGCATCTTCGCCCCTCCCCTGGTCTTTGCTAACAAGCTCTAGTGTTGACATCACATCTATAGCACACGTGACCGCTGCAGCTCATTACCGGGCTCAGCGGCTCGTGCCTCTGTATCAGTTGAGCCCAGAAGCAGAGGCACAGTGCTGGCTGTCTGATGGGTTGCCACATCTGAGATCATTATGTGAATGGGGACTTGTGAGCAAGAAAGCGGAGTTTACCTGCCTGCACAGTGCTAATCTGCAGGCGTTTTAAACATGTTCCGCAGTCCAATAGGAATTGCAGCTGCAGTTAAAAAAAAAAGTACCGTATATACTTGTGATGATACTGTAGCTCCATGTCTTGTGCTGTTGCTAGAACTACAACCCCCACCGTTTGCAGGCACAGGGCAAAGTTACCCCTCCCTCCTTTTCTCTGCAGCTCACGCTTCGCTTCCCCCCTGTCAACCTGCAGTCAAGCTCAGTGTAACCTGAGCTACCAGTGCTGGAAGTTTTGCCGCTTCACCGCAGGGGTCCTTCATTGTCTGCACACGTGCTTTCTTCCTATAGCAGCCATTTTGGAGAATTCATTCTTTTTTGGTTAATAACACGGTGGGAGCATTCGCTAGAAACACGAAAGTTACTGTGTCGAACCATGCGCCGACGGGCATCGTTCCCGTGGTACTGGTAAACCCGTAACTCCAACAGAACCCGAGAAATGGAATTTTCAGCCCATTTTTTAGGGCTGAAAGTCCCCCTCTCGGCTTATACGCGAGTCATATACCGGGGATGTCGGATCATTCTCACCCCTCCGCCGGCGCGTCTCTGTAGCCCCCCTGCTTCTCCAACGATCTCCGGCTCCTTCCTGCAGCGGTCACATGGTACCGCTCATTAAAGTCATGAATATGCACATATTCATGACTTTAATGAGCGGTACCACGTGACCACTGTAGGAAGGAAGAGCTGCGGAGACCGCCGGGAGAAGAGCAGGGGCTGCAGAGAGTGACGTGCCGGCGGAGGGGTGAGTATAGCGATATTCACCTGTCCCACGGTCCACCGCTGCGCGCTGCTCCGACCTCCTCGTCCGACTCCTCTGGGTGTGAATGTTCATGCAGAGGGCGCGATGACGTCGTTAGTGCGCGCCGCGCACTCTGCCTGATCATTCACTGCCGAGGACCCGGAAGAGGGAGCAGCGCGCGGCGGTGGACCAATCTGGTGACAGGTAAATATCTCAGGTGCCAGGGCCCTGAGCGAGCGGTGACACCGGCACCTGTCCCCCATAGCGCGCTGGTGTCACCGCCTGCTCAGGACATCGGCACCTGGCCCCCAGCGACGAGAGGTGAGTATGTAATTTTTTTTTCTTTTGCAGCAGCGCGGCAGCAAAAGGGACCTATACTATGGGGCATAATCTGTGGCGTATATGGGGCATAATCTGTGGAACATATGGGGCATAATCTATGGAGCATATGGGGCATAATCTGTGGAACATATGGAGCATAATCTGTGGAGCATATGGGGCATAATCTGTGGAACATATGGGGGCATAATCTGTGGAACATATGGGGGCATAATCTGTGGAACATTTGGTGGCATAATCTGTGGGACATATGCGGCATAATCTGTGGAGCATATGGGTCATAATCTGTGGAGCATATGGGGGCATATTCTGTGGAACATATGGGGCATAATCTGTGGAACATATGGGGGAATCTGTAGCATATGGGGGCATAATCTATGGAACATATGGGGAGTAATCTGTGGAGCATATGGGGGCATAATCTGTGGAGCATATGGGGGCATAATCTGGAACATATGGGGGAATCATCTGTGGAACATATGGGGGCATAATCTGGAGCATATGGGGGCATAATCTGTGGAACATATGGGGGAATAATCTGTGGAGCATATGGGGGCATAATCTGTGCAGCATATGGGGGCATAATTTGTGGAGCATCATATGGGGGCATAATCTGTGGAGCATCGTATGGGGGCATAATCATTTTCCACACTAGGCTTATACACGAGTCAATAAGTTTTCCCAGTTTTTTGTGGCAAAATTAGGGGGGTCGGCTTATACATGAGTATATGCGGTAATATTCTCTTTACAGATATCCTGATTAGCACACACAATTTTTTTCTCTTTTGTCAGGTTATATTAAACCCAGCATAAGCTGATAGTAATTTTTTTTTTGTTAATTATGATTGTTGTTAGAAGTTTCTTCTTTTTTTTTTATTTAAAATTTGCATTTCACAGAAAAATACGTTTGATCCTTTTGATCTGGTTGAAATACTGCAAGAGCTGCCGAGGAAACAGAAAGAGGAATTATGGCAGAAACTGAAGACTTTGCTGACTGACACATTGGGGGCAAATCCAGTGGAATCGTGGAACAGACTAATTGATGACAGTGATGACGACATGGAGATAGAAGAAGCTTCAGATATGGTACATGCAGAGAACTATTCAATCTTAAAGGGGTATTTTCAAGTTTGAGTGTTATCTCCTATCCAAAGGATATATTTTTTTGATCGCTGAGAGTTTGACTGTCGTGGCCCCCATGAATCCCAAGAGCCCAGGACTCTGAACCACAACTGAATGGATCAGAGGTTGATCATGCCCACTGCCTCTTTATTCATAGGATCGCTTAAGATCAGCCGGGCGTTGAGGTCTTCCATTAATGAATGAAACTGTAAAGTGCATGATCGACCTTTTCTCCATTCAGCCAAGGCTTTATGTATGGTTTTTGTTGTATAACTGCTTGTGTCAATTTTTCTGTAACTGGAAGTTTTTTTAGTCGTTAGACTGAGAGCCATGACTTTATTTTTTATTTTTTTGGTCTTGTATGTGGGCTTGTTTTTTGAGGAATGAGCTGTAGTTTTTATTGATACAGTTCTGGTGTTCATGCGACTGCCAGATCTTTTTTCAGCTGCAGATGGAAGGAAGAGAGCCACAGTATTCATTACTGATGGGTAGGCGGAGCCCCAGATCAGGATGTCACCTCAGATCAAAAGAGTGCTGACTGGCTGGCCCCTCCAGCTCGGGCTCCTCCTACTCAGCTCCAGTCTAAAGGTACTGCCACACTAAACAATCCCGCTAGCGATCACGATAACGACGCATACTAATGCGATCGCTAGCGGGATTGTTTCTATATCGCTAAATGCGGCCACATTTAGCGATATAGTTAACGACGCTATCGCCGTTAGCGATCTTCTTAACGACTTTAGCGGTACAAAAGTACCGCTAAATCGCTAAGAAAAGGTGCCACACAGCGATTAGATACTCACCCAGCGGGAGCGCCAGCGATGAAATAGGGTCCGGAGCGATTCCAGCGACGAGCGAGATCACAGCAGGAAGCTCGTCGCTGGAAGCTGCCGCACTGAACAATATCGCTAACGGGATCGCTAAATAGTGACGTTTTTTAGCGATCCCGTTAGCTATATTGTTTAGTGTGGCATACCCTTTAGATTTGAGGTCCAGAGGATGGTCGCTGCTAATGCAGCTCCTCAGAAGATTTTATTATTTTATATTCGGACAGGAGACTTGGATCACTAGTTGGTCTAGAGGTCTCAGGGGTACCAGCGCTGCTGTACCCCAACCTCTCCCTTGGCGGATCTGTATTTACTCAAAGTCCCTGCAGAATCCTTGCCGGCCCTGGGGGATGAGGAGAGCTTCCCTGGCGGGGACGCAAACCACACGTGCGGTCACTGCGTCCCTCGCCCTGGGGGGAAGCATGGGCACAGCGCCAGAAACCCCTGAGGGTCCCTGTGGCGCTTTGGCTGGTGAGTACTCCACACAAAATTTTATTATTAATGTGTGAGTGCTTTAGCGTCTGATGGCAGCGCTATTACATGTATATCAGTATGCTTCAGCACTGCGGTGACAGCGCTATTACATGTTTATCAGTGTATTTCACCAGTCTCTCCCTTGGCGGATCTGTAACTACATAATGGTCCCTGCAGAATCTTGCCGGCCCTGGGGGATGAGGAGAGTTTCCCTGGCGGGGGCGCAAACCACACACTGGGGTCACTGCGCTTCCCGCCCTGGGGGGAAGCATGGGCATAGCGCCAGAAACCCCTGGGGGTCCCTGTGGCGTTTCGGCTGGTGAGTACTCCACATTTTGGTAAAATGTGTGTGAGTGTTTTAGCGACTGCTGCGGCAGCCGCTGTACATTATACATGCCGATGACTAGTTTTTCTATGTCCGCAGGAGGATGCCTGCAGGACGAGGGAAAGGAGGGGAGTACGCGCTCTTTTTATTTTTTGAATTTCGCGCCGCTTCTGAGCGCGCGCTTTACTGCAGCCTCCATTTCCGGCTCCTCTACATGGAGCACACGGAGGCAGAGCACGGCGGCCATTGCTGACAAGCGAGCCCGCCGGGCAGAAGCTTAACCCCTTCACCTCCACAGCGTGGCTATTGCTGATAAAGCGCTGTAGGTTGAAAGCTCCCCGGATCGTATCCTCCCCTCCCGGCTAGAATACGTGTCCAGCTTGGTGAGTCGCTTCTAGCCCGCCGGGCAGAAGCTTAACCCCTTCACCTCCACAGCGCGGGCGCCGTCTGGGGCACTTCTGAGTGACAGATTGCGCTGTCCTGCGGCTGTTCTCGCATAAGGGGCTCGCACACTCTTTTAATATTAATAAAGAGGCTGTGGGGAGTCTGCGACATTAATGCTGCCACTATACGTTTCCGCTGACGATCCTGATGGCGTCGCATAATATTGCGATCGTTTGTGTGTCATTTTTAGTGTCGCTGGTGGCTGCCAATCTGGGCAATCGCATAGGCGATTAGCGATCTCCTTGACAACTTTGGCGGTCATTGCGTTATAAAAAACAGCGCAATTTTTTAGCGATCTTGTGGAACGTTTTCTGTTTAGTGTGGCATGGCTGTCCTGCAGCTGCGACCTTATAAGAGGCGCCTGAGATTCGCACACCCTTTTTCATTATCAAGGTTGTGGGGAGTCAGCTACTTTAACCCCTTCTTAGGGGGTTAACTCTTAATGGGAGACAGCTGGGGTAGCTCTTTCTTAGAGCTTTAACCCTTCAGCGTTTGTTTTTTATTTAAGTACTGCTCTGGTTACTGACAGGTTTATCCTGCCATATACTATGCAAGGGTATTTCTCCTTCGTCTCATTGGGGGACACAGGACTGTGGGTGTATGCTACTGCCGCTAGGAGGCTGACACTAAGTAAACATAAAAAAAGGTTAGCTCCTCCTCCGCCGTATACACCTCAGCACTGGCCGCAGGCAAACCCAGTTCATGCTTAGTGTCTGATGGAGGCACACGTCTGGGTTTCTCCAGACCATTTTTTTTTTTTTTTTTTGCCTAAGGTCGTGTCCTCATTCCATATTAATGAGGACATTGTTTTGCCCTCATTTTGTCCAGCTCCGACGCACCGAGTGGAGAAGGCTCTCCATACGCTGGATCTGGTGAGAGCACTCAGGAGATATGTATCTCGGACGGCTCCTTTCGGCAGACGGACACGCTGTTTATCCTTCCCGAGGGTCGCAGGAAGGGACTCGCTGCCTCTAGGTCCACTTTAGCCAGATGGATACGGTTAACCATTCAGGAGGCCTACCGTATCAGGGGCGCTGTGGTTCCCGCAGGAATCAAGGCACACTCCACCAGGGCAGTGGGTGCCTCCTGGGCTCTTCGGCATCAGGCTTCGGCGGAACAGGTTTGTAAGGCTGCAACCTGGTCCAGCTTGCATACTTTTTCAAAACATTATAATGTCCATACTCAGGCGTCAGCGGATGCTAGCCTGGGTAGAAGGATTCTTCAGGGCGCGGTAGCGCACCTATGAGCAATGCCTATGTATAATTACACTGTAGAGTCAGTTTCCCACCCAAGGGGACTGCTTTGGGACGTCCCACAGTCCTGTGTCCCCCAATGAGACGAAGGAGAAATACGGATTTTTGTGTTACTCACCGTAAAATCCTTTTCTCCGAGACGCTCATTGGGGGACACAGCTCCCTCCCTTATAGCCAGATGGCTTTGTTTTCTAAGTTAATTTTATTTGATTGGGTCTATATCAGTAGATTTACTTCTGGATATGTTGTACCTGTATTAGCACTGATTTATTTTTTAGCCTCCTACTGCTTTTTGCACTAAACTGGGTTTGCCTGCGGCCAGTGCTGAGGTGTATACGGCGGAGGAGGAGCTAACCTTTTTTTATGTTTACTTAGTGTCAGCCTCCTAGCGGCAGTAGCATACACCCACAGTCCTGTGTCCCCCAATGAGCGTCTCGGAGAAAAGGATTTTACGGTGAGTAACACAAAAATCCGTATGTCAGAGACCCTCTCCCAGATCCGTTACGGATCAGCCTCGCGTATCTGACACGCAGACCTCGACTCATACACGGTCAGAGGTTCCAATGGTGTCAAAATGAAGGCCTTCACTGGTTTCTATTGATGACCTTTTAGGTTATGGAGTGTCAACTAGATCCTTTCAAGGGAGCGACACAAATCGGTGTTTTCCTTCTCGCTTAGCGAAGAAGTCCGATTCGGTCAAGGAGGATCGGCAGGGACGCCCTGCCTCTCTCAGGGGCCGTACTAAAATTTCTGTGGAAACCATGTGGACGTTACAGTTACCAGAGGAGGTAACTAGTCGTCCTGGTAAGTCGGCCCGGATGTTGCAAGGGTCGCATGGGTCGCGATGACCTTACAAACTGTATCCGTTTTTCTACGGAGTTATTTGTTAATTGGACCCCTTCTCCTGAAGTGAATGTTCCTTCATTCCAGCTTAGCAAATCTTCCTGGTAAAAGGGAAGACGAGTCTGCAGGACACGCTGGACAGAAGAACGGAGATGGCAACAATTTCCATCTGTGTAGCCGTGGATCATAGATTCGGTATTAAGGATCTAGGTGTACTTGTTAAGTTCCCCTGAGCCGGTTGGACCGTCTAAGGACGGCGTGGCAAGTTTCCCTCTATCAAGGTAGATGGGCTTTTCTAGTTGAAGGATAATGCGTCACTGCTATCCAGGGCGCAATCCTCGGCAGTTACAGTCAGAAGAGCACTGTGACTTGGATGGAACGCAGTTTTCCAACAGGGTTTGCTATCTTTAGCTTAGAAAATGGTCAGCTATTTGACTGACCTCACGGAGCTGATGCCAAGGCAAAGGCAAAAGAAGCAGCTTTACCGCAGCGCAGAGCTGTGACTTCTGCGTCTGGCAGGACTAGTGCCGATAGTTATCGGCAGTCCTTTTCGGTTCAAGGGATGATCTGACCAACCCTCTGGGGGTTTGTGTCGTCTCTCTCTTTTTAAAAAAAAAAAAAAAAAGAGGGGGGAATTCTCAGAAATTCCGCATACCCTGGAAACAGAACTTCTGTTAAGGCAGAAGCTGGCAAAAAAAAAAAAAAAAAAAAATTCGCTAAGGCGGACTGACTTCTGACATTCCGTCAGAGCCGAGCATGAAGTCGCTTCGCTCAGTTATGGCAGCCCTGTCGCAGAACGATCAATCGACATTCGCGACGCTTTTTGGCATGTTCCCATCGGAAGACCTCACCCAGGTTGTGGCTCGACCATTCGGCTTGGCTTTAACGCCCAGAATTTTTACAACGATTCTGACGCCAGAATCTCATGGCAATCCTTCAAAGACGGGGACTTACGATTCGTCCCTATTTGGACGGCCTTTTCGGTTGTGGCTTCAAAGGAGAAGTCGTCTCTGGAATCGTCGCAGGCAATCCTGTTTTTGAGGATGCATTTCGACATGGTACGGGCGGTGTTGTCCCTACCTCCAGACAAGCAGGCATGTCTGCTCCAGCATGTACAGACTATGAAGTCTGCGACAGCAGTGTCCCTTCGGAAGGTATGCGCCTTCTGGGTCTGACGGTGGCGTCCATGAGGTTTTTTCCGTTTGTCCAATTTCATTCCAGAGCTCTCCATAGGCTCATTCTGAGTCGTTGGGATCAATCGCAAGGTTCGCTGGATTGCAGCGTCATCATCTCTCACAGGGTGCGAGAATCCCTAGGATGGTGGTTATGTCCAGGAGCGTTATCCCTGGGAAAGCTTTTTCCTCCCTCCAAAGTGGTCGGTCATAACCACCGATGCCAGCCTGACGGGCTGGGGGGGGGGTGTTTGGAACAATCTCTGGATTCAGGGGGTATGGTCATCGGAAGAGTCTGTTCTTCCGATCAACATCCTGGAATTGAGGGCGATTTTCCTTTGCCTCCAACATTGGACGGTCCCTTTGAGCGGTTTGCCAGTCCGAGTGCAGACAGACAATGCGACGGCTGTCGCGTATATCAATCACCAAGGTGGGACAAGGAGTTCCAGACTCATGGTAGAGGTGTCCCGAATTCTGATTTGGGCAGAGGCCAGTGTGCCAGCCATTTCGGCGATTCACATTCCAGGGGTTCAGAATATTACAGCGGACTTTCTCAGTCGCAGAAGGATGGATCCCGGGGAATGGAGCCTCCACCCGGAAGTTTTTTGCACTACTGTGCTCTCGCTGGGGAACTCCCCAAGTGGATTTGATGGTATCCAGGTCCAATGCCAAGTTACCGACGTTCATGTTCAGGTACAAGGACCCGAAGGCTGTGGCGGTGGATGCTCTAGTGGCTCAGTGGGATCAGTTCGAGCTGATCTATGTATTCCCGCCGATATCCTTACTTCCTCTAGTACTGCGTCGGATCAGACTAGAGAGAATTCCAGCTATTTTGATAGCTCCAGACTGGCCAAGAAGGGTGTGGTTCTCGACAATAATGTCGCTGTTGGCGGCACCTCCTTTTCCACTCCCTCTTCAACCGGACTTGTTGACTCAGGGGCCCGTTTGTCATCCGGACTTGATGTCCCTGCGTTTGACGGCGTGGCTCTTGAGACCGAAATCTTGACCCGTAGAGGTTTCTCAGCCGAGGTCATTGCTACCCTTCGTGCTGCAAGAAGTCCGGCTACTACTAGGATTTACCACAAAATTTGGGAAACCTTCTTTTCGTGGTGTTTGGGGTCCTCTCGGAACCCGAGAAAATTTTCCATTCCCAACCTGTTGGCTTTTCTGCAGCATGGGCTAGACAAGGGTTTGGCAGTCAGCACCCTGAAAGGTCAGATTTCTGCTCTGTCCTTATTGTTCCGGAGAACCATTGCTTCAAATAGAGACGTGCTCTCCTTTTTCCGAGGTATATCTCGTAAGTTTCCGCCGCGGAAGGCGCCCGTGTCTCCTTGGCGGCTCAACCTTGTTTTGGAGGCTCTTCAGCATAAACCTTTTGAGCCTATGGTTTCTGCTAGCCTTTCTTTACTTTCTTGGAAGGTGGCTTTCCTTGTTGCAGTCACTTCCTTGAGGAGAGTTTCTGAGTTGGCAGCTCTTTCTTGTTCGCCTCCTTTTCTGGAGTTTTTTCCGGATCGTGTAGTGCTTCGCACTCGGGGTGATTTTTTGCCTAAAGTGGTATCACAATTTCATGTTAACCAGGATATTGTGTTGCCTTCACTCTGTCCGGATCCGAAGAATGCGAAAGAGCGAGATTTACACACATTGGATTTAGTGCGGGCCTTGAAGTTTTATCTATCTATTACTCAAGGTTTTCGTAAGACGGACTCCCTGTTTGTGGTTCCAGCAGGTCGTCGGCGTGGTCAACGAGCTTCCAAGGATTCTATAGCTCGTTGGATCCGGTCAGCTATTTTGGAAGCTTACCGCCTTCGGGGTGAATCTTGCCCGATTAAGATTCGAGCCCATTCCACGAGAGCTGTGGCCTCATCGTGGGCTTTTCATCAAGGTGCCTCGGCAGTGCAGCTCTGTCGAGCGGCAACTTGGCGCTCTGTCCACACGTTTACAAGGTTTTATGAAGTGGACGTCAGTGCTTCCGCTGATGCAGCCCTCGGACGTAGGGTCCTGCAGGCAGCTGTAGTTTAAAGTTCTGGATGAACTTGTGTTTAGCGCTGGTTGCGCTTTGTTGTTAAGGTTGTTGGGTTTCTGCCTTTTGTTGGTTTTTCCCACCCTTATTTTTGAACTGCTTTGGGACGTCCCATCAGTAATGAATACTGTGGCTCTCTTCCTTCCATCTGCAGCTGAAACACGGATTTTGGTAAAAACTTACCTGTAAAATCCTTTTCAGCGAAGGAAGGAAGAGAGACACAGCACCCTCCCAAGGCAGAAGTGTGTTGATGTTTTCAGATGCAGCGCGACCCTTATCTGATAGCGATTATCTGGGCTGAGGTCAGCGCGCTAAGGCTCTGTTCCAGCATCGCCAGCTCATCGCAGTAGTCAGGTTCCGTGAGTAGTACCTGGAACTCTGTGGTTTTTGGCTTTCTTTGCATGCATAACCTGTATCCTTGTGTTTTTTCTCTGAAGTTCCTTCAGAAGGGGTTATGTTGCTCCGCTGGTGATCTTGGCTCTTTTCCTAAAAGCTTTGGTACGACTGGAGCTGAGTAGGAGGAGCCCGAGCTGGAGGGGCCAGCCAGTCAGCACTCTTTTGATCTGAGGTGACATCCTGATCTGGGGCTCCGCCTACCCATCAGTAATGAATACTGTGTCTCTCTTCCTTCCTTCGCTGAAAAGGATTTTACAGGTAAGTTTTTACCAAAATCCGTGTTTTTCCCATTTTTTTTCGGGGCAATGCAACATCAGTTTTGTTTTTTTTTGTTTTGTTTTTTTAAATTATTATTTTTTTATGTGTGTT
This sequence comes from Oophaga sylvatica, assembly GCA_033576555.1. Lineage (NCBI taxonomy): Eukaryota > Metazoa > Chordata > Amphibia > Anura > Dendrobatidae > Oophaga > Oophaga sylvatica. Next base: position 38,041,490 of record JARQOD010000006.1, read on the forward strand.
TCGGAGATCACTGGGATACGTTTGGACAAGTACTCAGGCAGCAATACTCGGACAGCCCCTTCTCATTCCTTATGATTGGCACCGTTAAACTAAAACCACTTGTACTCCCCTCCCGTTCCAGCAGTGACTGCACTTGTGATCCAGGGGGCTCGCGTGAGATTGTTTCATCACACAAGCCCTGTTCCACACAGTCAGCGCTGGTGTCACTGTCCCAGCCTTCAGACAGATTGAACATCAAGAGGACGTTATAGATCAGCTGCAGCCCAGATTTCCTGTTGATGTTCGATATGTCTGAAGGCTGGGACCAATGTATACAAAAGCTAAGAACTGTAAACGTGATGACAAATAGCAGCTTTCCAGACTAATTAAATGTCTTTATCAGGTATAATATCTGTAGAATCAACGTCTAAATACCTACAATACTCGCCATCTACTCCGTAACACAGTACAAAGATTTATCTTTAGTTACTGTATGGGCGATCAAAAGATCACAGGTTAAAATCCACGAAGGGAAAATATATATAAATAAAGGTATCTAGGAAAAATTCAGTGGCGCTGATGTACAAATGAGATGATTAAGGATTGCAGCGATTCCAGACAAAAAACCACTAGTCTGTCAGTAATGAAATAGAATAAAAAAAGAAGTGGAGTCGCGCAAGAAAAATCACCTATAGGGCCTGTACGGGAAAACAAGTTTATATTTTTAAGCCAAACGAATGGTGTACATAAATGGACAGAGGCTAGTAATAACACACAGTGATTGTGAAGCCAAAAAAGCCTGCTGATGGCGGCTGTGCCAGAGGAGTGCAGTGGGTATATCGGGCGGGGGGGATCCGTTCTATTAAACATCTGCTCTTTACTGTGATCGGTGAAATAGTCACATAATCAATTTTTTTTTTTGCTTTTCTAAGAAACAAACAATGGATGTTATATACGGAGTGACCACAGTTGCCACACTTTCTGTGTCTGTAGTAGATGACACCAGCTACGGAGCGCTCCTGGAATGCGCTGCCATTCTTAATGGTAAGGTTTCTTTTTTTCTTATCTAGCATTTTATTGACCCAAAGTAATGAGAACATTTTGTCGTCGCCACGTATTGTGGAATGTTCTGAGACATTGTGCCTGCTCCAAATTAAATTGTAAAATCCAAGTACATGTACAAAGAGGGAGAACCACACTTAAACTCTTAGTATCATAACAGAACTCTTTATTACATCATACGGTTAGTCTTTATATAGGTTATTGGGAGGAAAGAAATACACGTAGAAAGAAACTAAGATGAATTCAGGATAGATAAAATATAAATCCTGCTCTCACAATTTCTGATTTGCACAATCCTTATTCATTTGAAAAGTTTCCAGACAATAAATTTCTTTGACCACCCACAATCCACATCATTGGGGGTCTGCCGGGCACTAATGACATCCAGCGGCGGATCCCATATTCAACAGCAGTGATAAAGCCCACAATATAGATGTGAATTTCTTGAAACTGGCCTTATATGCAGGCCATAAAAAAATGTAATTGGAGAGGACTCGGCAGAGGACATCTGAGCAGACACTAATGAGGACCAGTTTAGTTTTGCTTTTCGTTCTCTTTGGTTAATATTTCCTGGTGCATTCTGCTTTCCAGGACTAACATTATTCTTCTTTTCAGAACTTTTGAACGCTTTGCCAACATCAGAGTCTCGGGTGCTTGTCGCCATCCAGCGTCTTTGTGAAACTTGGTGGGAAAAGGAACTGGAAGGGAAGGAGGAGTTTGGAAAAAACTGCTATTGTTTTTCTTCTGGCTAAGTCACTTGATGGAAAGTGTGTGGTATGTACCAAATTAAAAAATGTCTCTATCCTGTGTATCTATCACATTGTAGCTGAGAGACACTATTAAAGTAGTTACCGTACCTTTAAGAAAAGCTTGAGAACAGCAGCAGATGTGATAAAATGCCAGAATATACTATACTCACTTCTTTTCCCCGGTAATCCATTACCAAGACTTTGACGATCTCACAATCTTTCTGTACAAGTGATGACCCCTTGTAGCCGGTTAATGACCTCTGCATTCACCTGTCTTGTCACCAACATCACAGCACAGCTATAAGCCGTGGTGTCAGTGTTACGGCACGTAACCAATGAGGGCACTGATTAGCTGGACTGGCCAGTACCACTTGGCTAACTGGCAAAGAGCAGAATAAAACTAGTCATCAACTAATTGAGAAATCTTTCACATTTACAGTTCCTTTGTAGTCAGTGAGCACTCAGGAGTATAAAACTTGGTCTTTTGTACAAATGTTACTCCTCTGATTCTCCCCTCTGAAAATCCCTTCATTGGCTTTCAAATCTCCAACATAGCCAGTTCATACTACTAAGAGTGACCTACAAAGCTGTCTGTAGTCAGCCTCCACATGTCTCCAAACTACCGTATTTTGCGCATTATAAGATGCACTTTTTTCCCCCAAATTTGGAGGGGAAATGAGGGTGCGTCTTATAATGCATATATACCTTATTGGTACCGTGGCTGCACGCTGGGATGAGGGGGGTTCCCTCCACCGCTGCTGACTGGTGTGACCGCCGCTGCTCCCTGGGGTGTCCGCCGCTGCTGCCTGTTGTGCCCGCCGCTGCTGCCTGTGGTGCCCGCCGCTGCTGCCTGTGGTGCCCGCCGCTGCTGCCTGTGGTGTCCGCCGCTGCTGCCCGGGGTGTCCGCCGCTGCTGCCCGGGGTGTCCGCCGCTGCTGCCCGGGGTGTCCGCCGCTGCGGGGGGCTCTGCCGACATTTCTCATTAAGATCTTGGGAGATGAGATTTCAGCGCTGAAATCTCATCTCCTGAGATCTTGATGCCGAGATCTCCATCTGCCACCCGGCAGCCATTCTCTCTGAGTCCACCGCACAGGAGGGAACTGCAGGGGGGCTCTGGCCTTTCACGAAATGTCGGCAGAGCCCCACCCCCGCAGCGGCGGACACCCGGGGCAGCACCACCGGGGACATCGGCAGTGGCGCACTGCACATCGGACACCCCCTCATCCCACCCTGCCTGCAGCATCACCCCACTTCTGCCTCCTCCAGCAAGGACCCTGGGACCCCGCTTCACCGCAGCCACCACCCCCAGTAAGCAATTAGACGCATGGATTATAAGAAGCACCACCACTTTAATAAAAAAAAAAAAAAAAAAATCCTATTTTTCTCCTCAGAATTTGGGGTGCATCTTATAATCCGGAGCATTTTTATAATCCGAAAAATACGGTAATCTCCCGATATCTTCCAACACGTAATCTCTTGTCCTCCCAAGACCATCTTCTCTCCTCTACACTTATACTTTCATCACCCAATTGACTGTAAAACGTCTCCCGAGTATTCCCCATCCTCTTGAATTCTGCTCCCCAACACGTCTGATTATCCACCACATTCTGAACTTTCTAACAACTTGAAAACCCATCTCTTCAAGAAGATTTACAGCCTGCAGTGACCCCGCTGACACCTCGCTCCTCTTGCTTCCGTCGCACTCGGTGCTGGTTGACCGTGGTACTAGCTTGTATAATGTAGGGGACAGAGATGGGCATGTATGTAGACTCTCACACTGTAATCCACTGTATTCTTTCTAATTAGTGCACGTTTACCTTCATAAATCACAAGCTCTTAACTTACCATAACTTTTATTGCTATAACAAATTTGGAATATTGCAGATGACTTGCTCTTCAAAAATGCTAAGAAGAGTATTTTTACCCTCCTGTGAAATATGTAGTGTAACCTCTATTTTTTTTTTTCTTTTATAGATTACCTTTTATTAATGTGTTAAAATTATATGTAAATATCAACCCTTCACTTTTTGTGATATTGAATCAGAACTGAAAATGAGTTTTCTAAGTCTCTGCCTCCTTCCTATCACCAGGTCGCGGACATCGCTCGCTTGTGGCAACTACATTCATCCCTTCTAAGCTTTAATTACACGTCGGCTGAGAGCAGCAACGTGAAGGATTTGTTACTGCAGTGTTTTATGGCTGTTAACCACATTAGAAGAGAAGAGGTAATCGTGGAATGATAGTATTTTAGTTCATAATCATACATTTTTGTTAGAGGTTACCATCGCTATATATTTTTATGTACTATATACTCCTTTCATAACATGTTCTGCTGATTTGTAGGGGGGGTCTATCCTGTGACCCCCACCGGTAGCTGGTTAAGACCGGAGTGTCGAAACGCGTCGGTTGTTAGCTCTCTGGGATCTATATGTTGTCCGCATTGTGCCTGTTTTTATGAATTTTTTCCATTAAAGACGTAGTTTTATATTTTTCTACGCTGGAGTACCTTTTGTTCTACATAAGGAGAGGGTTTTTTTTTTATAAATTTATTTTGTGATAAGTCCGGTTGAAGGAAATGTCACCTCACAGCTTACAAGATGTCACTGATCTAATGATCTTGGTACCAAATAACACAAACACCTTCTCGGGTCTTGTGAAGTCCATACCTCAGCAGGTTAATCTGCTGTACAAGGGGGACCCAGCCATTATTAGGCAGATGGGTCTATGTTTGGTAGCAGGGCCGGCTCCAGGTTTTTATGGGCCCCGGGCGAAAGAGTCTCAGTGGGCCCCCTTAACACAGACCACGATTCATGATGCACAGATACTGCAGAGAAATATAGGTATAGTACAATGCCAAACACTTTTCTTCTTCCATTACATGAGTGATATCTATTGTAAAATGTGCAATAGCTTAAAAACCGCCAAATCCTCGCAGCGCACAGTACAGACTGGACAGTACAGTCCTCCATACAGTATTATGGGCACCACATAGTCTCCCCCTCATCACCCATATAATACCCCATGCATGATGTCACCCTCTCTCCCCCATATAATGCTCCATACAGAATACTGGACCACATAATGCTCCATACAGAATACTGGACCACATATGCTCCATACAAAATATGGAGCTCTCCTCTACACTGTGCTGCGTTCTGCACTGTTACGGCTCAGGAAAGGGCGCTGTGGAAAGACTCCCCATTATCATCATCATTGCTTCCCATTATTATCATCATTGCCTCCCCATCATCATCATTGCCTGCCCATAATCATCATTGCCTACCCATCATCATTGCCTCCCTATCATCATAGCCTCCCCATCATCATAGCCTCCTCATCATCATTGCCTCCCCATCATCATTGCCTCCCCATTAATATCATCATCATCATTTCCTCCACATCATCATCATTGCCTCCCCATTAATATCATCATCATCTCCCCATCATCATTGCCTCCCCATCATCATCGCCTCCCCATCATCATCCTCTCCCCATCATCATCACCACCATCACTGCCTCCCCCCACCACCATCACACATACAGCACCGCAACACACACACACCTCTCACCTGTCCGGCGTCCGCGCCCTCTCTGCCACAGCCGGCCGCTGAATGATGATGTCATTCAGCGGCGCTGCTGTGAGAGAGGAAGCGCTGGAGCCCGGAGCTGCCGCAGCGGAGGCACGGGGAGAGTTAAGTATTGCGCCGGCTGCTGCCGGGGCCCTGAGCAAGCGGGGGGGGCCCAGTGGCGGCGCTGGCACCGCTAACGGGCGCAGGGGTGCCCGACGGCGAGTGGACCCCCCGCCTGCTCAGGGCCCCGGCACTTGCCTGGGTATGCCGGGTGCTGACGCCGGCCCTGTTTGGTAGTTATGTACCTTTCCTGGGGACAAGATTTTTTTTTACCCAGAATTTGCAGAGTTTTTTTTTTTTTTTTTTTTCAAACTGTTCTTTAATTTCTCTCGCAGGGACGGAGATTTCTCAGCTTTCTGTTTAGTTTAGATGTTAACTTCATTAAGCTGATTCATGCGACCATCAAAAATCAGCTGCAGTGTTTTCCAAAGTAAGTTGTATTTTTTTTAATGTGGTTTCCTGCTTATGGCTGAATGCTTAGCCTGGCCATAGACATGATTGATTCTGTATAATTACTTGGATGTCGGCTTTTTTGGAATGCTTATCAGGCTCATACTGAATACATCACCGCTCTAGTATTCTTCAGTCTATTTTGGTATTGACAGTTTCACAGTCTATCTGTGATATCATTTTCACTCTGCGAATCTAGCAGCAACTCATTTGCATTATCATATGCTTTTTTGCGCTTTATTGTTCAAATATGCACTTTATTTTTCATTGGCTATGCCATATTTTATATTTCAGCTGCAGATGAAGGAAGAGAGCCACAGTAATTCATTACTGATGGGTAGGCGGAGCCCCAGATCAGGATGTTACCTCAGATCAAAAGAGTGATGACTGGCTGGCCCCTCCAGCTCGGGCTCCTCCTACTCAGCTCCAGTCTAAGATTTGAGGTCCAGAGGATGGTCGCTGCTAATGCAGCTCCTCAGAAAATTTTATTATTTTAATATTCGGACAGGAGACTTGGATCACTAGTTGGTCTAGAGGTCTCAGGGGTATCAGCGCTGCTGTACCCCAACCTCTCCCTTGGCGGATCTGTATTTACTCAAAGTCCCTGCAGAATCCTTGCCGGCCCTGGGGGATGAGGAGAGCTTCTCTGGCGGGAACGCAAACCACACGTGCGGTCACTGCGTTTTTCGCCCTGGAGGAAGCATGGGCACTGCGCCAGAAACCCCTGAGGGTCCCTGTGGCGCCTTGGCTGGTGAGTACTCCACACAAATTTTAATAATAATTATGTGTGAGTGCTTTAGCGTCTGAATGAGCAGCGCTATTACTAATGTCAGCGTTACTATGTCAGTATGCGTCAGCGCTGCTGTGACAGCGCTAATACATGTAATGTCAGTATGTTTCAGCGCTACTGTGACAGCGCTACTACATGTAATGTCAGTATGCTTCAACGCTGCTGTGACAGCGCTACTACATGTAAAGTCAGTATGCTTCAGCGCTACTGTGACAGCGCTAATACATGTAATGTCAGTAAGCTTCAGCGCTGCTGTGACAGCGCTACTACATGTAAAGTCAGTATGCTTCAGCGCTGCTGTGACAGCGCTACTACATGAAGATGTGGTGATTTTTTGTCCGCAGGCAGATAGCTGCAGGACAGAGAGGGAGCAGGAGCGGGGAGAGTTCGCGCTCATTATTTGAGCTAGCAGGGGGCGTGGCCTAGCGATCCCGGTCTTTTGAGCAGGAAGACGCGCGCTCTGGCTTTTCTCCTGCGACCCCCTCACTGTGGCGGCCATTACTCAGGCTCCTGGGCTCCTCGGACCGCTCCCTCCTCATATAGACACCACGGCCAGCTGGGTGAGTGTGGATTCCTCACCCCGCAGCGCAGCGATCGCTATCCTGCAGCTGCAGTCTCATCAGAGACATAAAAATTGGCTGGGACTCACAAATATATATTTTGGTGAGTTTGCAATATTAACCCCTTTGAGGGTTATTTCTACCTGCTAAATTTGCTGACTGAATACCGCTGGGGTAACTCTGCTTGGTGGAGCGTTAACCCTTCAGCGTTTGAAAAAAAAAAAAAAACCGCATAGTTTTTTGCTGGTATTACCGCTTTGACCTGCTCATACAGGCGAGACATGTCTGAACAGAGTTCAGATGCCGCGGATCACGTCCCAGTGCCATTGCGGCAATCAGATACGCAGACCTCCACAGCGTCTAGCGCTGCGGTCGACAGCGGTGGAAAATTGGATGATATCGCTCGATCGATTAATAACTTATCTGACCTTTTAGGTCAATATGTGTCTGCTAATGCCTCTCAGAGGAAGCGACGCAGGCCGTTACCGGCCTCTACACGGAGCGAGTCAGAGGTATCTGATATTGGGCAGAGTTCCCCTTTATATTCGGATGGAGAAATATCCGATTCAGATGCGGACGAGCCGCAGGGGCGTTCCTCTATGACGAAGCGTACGGAGGCATTAATTGAAGCCATGAGAGATATACTACAGTTACCGGAGGAGGTAACTAGTCGTCCTGGTAAATCAGCACGCATGTTCCAGGAGTCCCGTGCTTCGCGTACAACATTGCCAGCTCTGGATGAGCTTAATAGTGTAATAGAGGAGGAACGTCTGTGTCCAGATAAGCGTTTTCATGGAACGCATTTCTTTGATACACTTTATCCTTGCTCTACGGAGTTAAAGGCTAATTGGACCTCTGCTCCTGAAGTGGATGTGTCTTTATCTCAGCTTAATAAATCCTCACTACTCCCTATTAAGGGAAAAGCGAGCTTACAGGAGCCTTTGGATAGAAAGGCAGAATTGGCGGCAAAAGCAAGCTATGAGGCTGGGGTCATGGATTTCGAGCAGTGCTAGGATCCATGTGTGCTGCTAGAGCTTCTCTAAGCTGGTTGGCACGTCTGAAGACGGAGTTGCAAAATGAATCTCCGTTATCTGAGATACGGGAAACTTGTGAATGGTTAGAAACGGCAGCCTGTTATATCTTTGATGCCGGTCTGGATACGGCATCTCTGCTGGCCAAAGCGCAAGCTTCAGCGGTCACAGTCAGAAGAGCTTTATGGCTCAGACAGTGGGCCGGGGACGCAGTTTCCAAACAAGGGTTGTTGGCATTACCTTACAAGGGTGGCCATCTTTTTGGATCCGACCTCACAGAGCTGATTTCCAAGGCTAAGGCAAAGGAATCAGCATTACCACAGCGAAGGGCCATGGCCTCGGTGTCCAGTAAGCCTGGTGTTTATAGTGGTCGGCGGTCCTTTCGGGGCCGAGGACGATCTAGTCACTCCTCGTGGGGATCGGGTCGTCCTTCTTTCTCAGGAAAGAAATCCTCTCAGAAAACTCGTACTCCCTGGAAGCAGAGTTTCCGCCAGAACAAGCGGGAACTTGACAAGAAAACCGCAAAGTCGGATTGACGCCAGGGGTCCACTCGAGGATTCTCGAGTGGGGGGTCGCCTGCTTCTTTTCAAGGAGACTTGGATGGCTCGCGTTCCAGATTCCTGGGTAACGCGGATAGTGTCGGCAGGCTATTTCATAGAGTTTGCTTCTCAACCCCCAAATGTTTTTTGTCAATCTCGCGTTCCGTCGGAACCCGAGCTTGTTGTCGCTCTACAGCGAGAGGTCGAATCGCTACTACAAAAGGGTGTAGTGATACCGGTTCCGTCAGAGGACCGAGGGAAAGGTTTTTATTCCAACCTTTTTATAGTTCCCAAAAAGGAGAACAAATTTCGCCCGATTCTGGATCTCAAGCGATTAAACCGGCATGTCCATGCCCGGAAATTTCGCATGGAGTCGCTTCGTTCCGTTGTGGCAGCTCTGTCACAGAACGATTTTCTGGTGTCAATCGACATTCGCGACGCCTATTTGCATATTCCCATCGGAAAGGCTCATCAGCGCTTTCTTCGATTTGCCATAGGTCAGAATCATTACCAGTTCGTGGCTCTGCCGTTCGGCTTAGCCTCAGCGCCAAGGGTCTTTACAAAAGTTCTGGCGCCCCTCATGGCACTCCTTCGAAGACAGGGGATTACGATTCTCCCTTATCTGGACGATCTTTTGATCGTGGCTTCCTCGGAGGAGGAGGCATTGACGGCTCGGGATTTGTCTCTTCAGTTTCTGAAAGACTTCGGTTGGCTGGTCAATTGGGAGAAGTCGTCCCTGGAACCATCGAGGACAATTCTCTTTTTGGGAATGCATCTCGACACGTTTCGGTCGGTAGTTTCCCTACCACCAGACAAACAGTCATGTCTTCTTCGACATGTACAGATTATGACATCCTCAATGGCAATGTCCCTACGGAAGTGTATGCGTCTTCTGGGACTGATGGTGGCGTCCATGGAGGCAATTCCTTTTGCCCAGTTCCACTCCAGGACTCTTCAAAGGTTCATCTTGAGTCGATGGAACCAGTCGCAATCGCTGGATTGCAGTGTCACCATTTCTCGCGCGGTGCGGGATTCTCTAGAATGGTGGTTACGTCCAGGGGCATTCTCCCTGGGGAAGTCTTTCCTCCCTCTGAAGTGGTCAGTCATAACCACCGATGCCAGCCTGACGGGCTGGGGGGGTGTTTGGAACAATCTCTGGATTCAGGGGGTATGGTCACCGGAAGAGTCTGTGCTTCCGATCAACATCCTGGAATTGAGGGCGATTTTTCTTTGCCTCCAACATTGGACGGTCCCTTTGAGCGGTCTGCCAGTCCGTGTGCAGACAGACAATGCGACGGCTGTCGCGTATATCAATCACCAAGGTGGGACAAGGAGTTCCAGACTCATGGTAGAGGTGTCCCGAATTCTGATTTGGGCAGAGGCCAATGTACCAGCCATTTCGGCGATTCACATTCCAGGGGTTCAGAATATTACAGCGGACTTTCTCAGCCGCAGAAGGATGGATCCCGGGGAATGGAGCCTTCACCCGGAAGTCTTTGCACTACTGTGCTCTCGCTGGGGAACCCCCCAAGTGGATTTGATGGCTTCCAGGTCCAATGCCAAGTTACCGACATTCATGTCCAGGTAGAAGGACCCGAAGGCGGTGGCGGTGGATGCTCTAGTGGCTCAGTGGGATCAGTTCAAGCTGATCTATGTATTCCCGCCGATATCCTTACTTCCTCTAGTGCTGCGTCGGATCAGACTAGAGAGAATTCCAGCTATTCTGATAGCTCCAGACTGGCCAAGAAGGGTGTGGTTCTCGACAATAATGTCGCTGTTGGCGGCACCTCCGTTTCCACTCCCTCTTCAACAGGACTTGTTGACTCAGGGGCCCATTTGTCATCCGGACTTGATGTCCCTGCGTTTGACGGCGTGGCTCTTGAGACCGAGATCTTGACCGTAGAGGTTTTTCAGCCGAGGTCATTGCTACCCTTCGTGCTGCAAGATGTCCGGCTACTTCTAGGATTTACCACAAAATTTGGGAAACCTTCTTTTCGTGGTGTTTGGGGTCTTCTCGGAACCCGAGAAAATTTTCCATTCCCAACCTGTTGGCTTTTCTGCAGCATGGGCTAGACAAGGGTTTGGCAGTTAGCACTCTGAAAGGTCAGATTTCTGCTCTGTCCTTATTATTCCGGAGAACCATTGCTTCGAATAGAGACGTGATCTCTTTTTTCCGAGGTATCTCTCGTAAGTTTCCGCCGCGGAAGGCACCCGTGTCTCCTTGGCGGCTCAACCTTGTTTTGGAGGCTCTTCAGCATAAACCTTTTGAACCTATGGTTTCTGCTAGCCTTTCTTTACTTTCTTGGAAGGTGGCTTTCCTTGTTGCAGTCACTTCCTTGAGGAGAGTTTCTGAATTGGCAGCTCTTTCTTGCTCGCCTCCTTTTCTGGAGTTTTTTCCGGATCGTGTAGTGCTTCGCACTCGGGGTGATTTTTTGCCTAAAGTGGTGTCACAATTTCATGTTAACCAGGATATTGTGTTGCCTTCACTCTGTCCGGATCCGAAGAATACGAAAGAGCGAGATTTACACACATTGGATTTAGTGCGGGCCTTGAAGTTTTATCTATCTATTACTCAAGGTTTTCGTAAGACGGACTCCCTGTTTGTGGTTCCGGCAGGTCGTCGGCGTGGTCAACGAGCTTCCAAGGGTTCTATAGCTCGTTGGATCCGGTCAGCTATTTTGGAAGCTTACCGTCTTCGGGGTGAATCTTGCCCGATTAAGATTCGAGCCCATTCCACGAGAGCTGTGGCTTCATCGTGGGCTTTTCATCAAGGTGCTTCGGCAGTGCAGCTTTGCCGAGCGGCGACTTGGCGCTCTGTCCACACGTTTACAAGATTTTATAAAGTGGACGTCAGTGCTTCCGCTGATGCAGCCCTCGGACGTAGGGTCCTGCAGGCAGCTGTAGTTTAAAGTTCTGGATGAACTTGTGTTTAGCGCTGGTTGCGCTTTATTGTTAAGGTTGTTGGGTTTCTGCCTTTTGTTGGTTTTTTCCCACCCTTATTTTTGAACTGCTTTGGGACGTCCCATCAGTAATGAATTACTGTGGCTCTCTTCCTTCATCTGCAGCTGAAACACGGATTTTGGTAAAGACTTACCTGTAAAATCCTTTTCAGCGAAGGAAGGAAGAGAGACACAGTACCCTCCCACGGCAGAAGTGTGTTGATGTTTTCAGATGCAGCGCGACCCTTATCTGATAGCGATTATCTGGGCTGAGGTCAGCGCGCTAAGGCTCTGTTCCAGCATCGCCAGCTCATCGCAGTAGTCAGGTTCCGTGAGTAGTACCTGGAACTCTGTGGTTTTTGGCTTTCTTTGCATGCATAACCTGTATCCTTGTGTTTTTTCTCTGAAGTTCCTTCAGAAGGGGTTATGTTGCTCCGCTGGTGATCTTGGCTCTTTTCCTAAAAGCTTTGATACGACTGGAGCTGAGTAGGAGGAGCCCGAGCTGGAGGGGCCAGCCAGTCATCACTCTTTTGATCTGAGGTAACATCCTGATCTGGGGCTCCGCCTACCCATCAGTAATGAATTACTGTGTCTCTCTTCCTTCCTTCGCTGAAAAGGATTTTACAGGTAAGTCTTTACCAAAATCCGTGTTTATTTATTTTACTCATTTATATAGCTATATGTGCTCTATCAGATATGATAGATTATAGATCTATCTTTTTGTATTTATTTTTTGATTATTTGCATATTGCTTTACATGGTTTCTTGCTCTACTGCATAGCTACTGCTTATGAGGGCCGACAGTTTTATTTTGTTCTTTTTAATGTCATATTTTATATTTTTTCTCATATCTGTGCATAAGCACTGTTATTGTATTGAAAGCTTCATTTCTATTACATCAATTTTTGCTTATCTGCACATTGTTCCGTATTTGAACATCATCAACTTGAGTTTTTTATTTTGTCATTTTCAAGGATATTACAGATCAATTGCCGGAAAACATAATCATTACTTTTTGATTTCTGTAGCGAGCACATTGGAGGAGGGTTGTGAGTCCTTATGTGGGTCTTCCTGTCCGTTTCCTGTAGCCTTTTTGGCTTTTTTAATTGTTTTTATCTAATCATGTCTTTTGTCTGTTCAATAAATAAAGATTATTTTTCCTATCAATTGTGATCCCAACTGCTTTCCACACTTTTTCCTTTTTCACATCATGCCTTGCTTATGCCTCAACGCTTTGACTGCCCATAGACATATAGCAATGGTTTATAATCAATCTTCCTGTTCCTAAATACAAGTTTATTTTTGTCTTTGTTGTAAGGTGAGCAACATCTAGACATTGCAGGCAGCAAAAAAAACACCTTAAAATTAGAATTTGTTGAGATAGACTAGTAAGACTCAGCCCAGCGGCCACGGCTGTAATCTCTGGCATACGTTCCTCTTCTTTTTACTAGCCGGTCTGGCCACCATGCCACATGTGCATTACACATGACTTTGCACTAGGCTGGCTAATCAAAAGACGAGTCGGACAAACTATCAGCTATAGGTTATGTTCACACGTTGCATTTTTGCTGCTTTTTTTTTTTTTTTTAATGCAAATTAAAAGCTTCGTTTTACAGTAGCAAAATAAGCTATGAGATTTCAGAAACCTTCACACTCATTGTTTTTTTTCGCCTGACTGAATTGGAAAACTGCTGCATGTCAATTTCAGTGTTTTTGCAGCGTTTTTTACCCCATAGACAGCAATGAGTAAGTGCAAAAACTCAGGTATCAGGTTTTGCTGCTTTGCTGGTGCAGAAAACTCATATTCAACAGGCGTTAAACTGTATCAGCATGCAAAAGAGACAAATGTACCTGAAAAAGCCGCAAAATCTGCTTTTTATAAGTAGCTTCCTTACTGCCAGAGAGCAGGTTTTTCCTGCAGAAAGAAATTCTGCAAAAACGCAACTTGTGAACATAGCCATGAGGTGATTCTTAGAGCTCCTGTCCAGCAGACACACATACATTGATGTGTTTGGTAGACCCTCTCCTATTACTCTATTTGCACCACTCCACTTAAAGGGATTGCCACCACCTTATTACACTGATATAAACCTATCCTAGACTGCCAGTAGCCTATGTGCTTGTGAGCATGTGCAGTAGAAAGCTACACTGCTGTGACATGTTGATAACCTCTACCATGTACAGTCATTCGTAAAGGCATGGTGGTCAGCAGTGTGAGCAACCTCTTCTTACCTCAGCACCCTGAGATCTCCACTAATAGATCAGATAGGGTGGTCAGCCATGTGAGCAGCCTCTTCTTGCCTCAGCATCCTGGTATCTCCAGTATTAGATCAGATAGACAGGGTGGTCAGCCATGTGAGCAGCCTCTTCTTACCTCAGCATCCTGGTATATCCAGTATTGGATCAGATAGACAGGGTGGACAGCAGTGTGTGAGCAGCATCTTCGTACTTCAGCACCCTGGTCTCTCCAGTATTTGAACAGATAGACAGAGTGGACAGCAGTGTGAGCTGCCTCTTCTTACCTCAGCACCCTGGTGTATCTCCAGTATTAGATCAGATAGACAGGATGGTCAGCCATGTGAGCAGCCTCTTCTTACCTCAGCATCCTGGTATCTCCAGTATTAGATCAGATAGACAGGGTGGTCAGCAGTGTGAGCCGCCTCTTCTTACCTCAGCACCCTGGTATCTCCAGTATTAGATCAGACAGACAGGGTGGACAGCAGTGTGAGCAACCTCTTCTTACCTCAGCACTCTGGTGTATCTCCAGTATTAGATCAGATAGACAGGGTGGTCAGCCATGTGAGCAGCCTCTTCTTACCTCAGCATCCTGGTATCTCCAGTATTAGATCAGATAGACAGGGTGGTCAGCAGTGTGAGCCGCCTCTTCTTACCTCAGCACCCTGGTATCTCCAGTATTAGATCAGATAGACAGGGTGGACAGCAGTGTGAGCAGCCTCTTCTTACCTCAGCACCCTGGTATCTCCAGTATTAGATCAGATAGACAGAGTGGACAGCAGTGTGAGCAGCCTCTTCTTACCTCAGCACCCTGGTGTATCTCCAGTATTAGATCAGATAGACAGGGTGGTTAGCTATGTGAGCAACCTCTTCTTACCTCAGCATCCTGATATATTCAGTATTAGATCAGATAGGAGGACAGCAGTGTGTGAGCAGCATCTTCATACTTCAGCACCCTGGTCTCTCCAGTATTAGAACAGATACAGAGTGGTCAGCAGTGTGAGCAGCCTCTTTTTACCTAAGCACCCTGGTATCTCCTGCATTAGAACAGATAGGGGGACAGCAGTGTGAGCGGCCTCTCCTTACATCAGCAGCCTGGTATCTCCAGTATTAGCTCAGATAGAGTGGACAGCAGTGTGAGCCGCCTCTTCTTACCTCAGCACCCTGGTATCTCCAGTATTAGATCAGATGGACAGCAGTGTGAGCTGCCTCCTCTTACCTCAGCATTCCCGTGTGAGAGCCGCCTCTTACTACCGTAGAATCCTGGTATCTCCAGTATTAGATCAGATAGACAGCAGTGTGAGCAGCCTCTTCTTACCTCAGCACCCTGGTATCTCCAGTATTAAATCAGATGGACAGCAGTGTGAGCTGCCTCCTCTTACCTCATCATTCCCGTGAGAGAGTCGCCTCTTACTACCGTAGAATCCTGGTATCTCCAGTATTAGATCAGATAGACAGTGGACAGCAGTGTGAGCAGCCTCTTCTTACCTCAGCACCCTGGTATCTCCAGTATTAGATCAGATAGACAGAGTGGACAGCAGTGTGAGCTGCCTCTTCTTACCTCAGCACCCTGGTGTCTCCAGTATTAGATCAGATAGACAGTGTGGACAGCAGTGTGAGAAGCCTCTTTTTACCTCAGCACCCTGGTATCTCCACTATTTGATCAGATGGACAGCAGTGTGAGCTGCTTCCTCTTACCTCAGCATCCCCGTGTGAGAGCCGCCTCTTACTACCGTAGAATCCTGGTCTCTCCAGTATTAGATCAGATAGACAGAGTGGACAGCAGTGTGAGCAGCCTCTTCTTACCTCAGCACCCTGGTATCTCCAGTATTAGATCAGATAGACAGAGTGGACAGCAGTGTGAGCAGCCTCTTCTTACCTCAGCACCCTGGTGTCTCCAGTATTAGATCAGATAGACAGGGTGGACAGCAGTGTGAGCAGCCTCTTCTTACCTCAGCACCCTGAGATCTCCACTAATAGATCAGATAGGGTGGTCAGCCATGTGAGCAGCCTCTTCTTGCCTCAGCATCCTGGTATCTCCAGTATTTGATCAGATAGACAGGGTGGTCAGCCATGTGAGCAGCCTCTTCTTACCTCAGCATCCTGGTATATCCAGTATTGGATCAGATAGACAGGGTGGACAGCAGTGTGTGAGCAGCATCTTCGTACTTCAGCACCCTGGTCTTTCCAGTATTTGAACAGATAGACTAGAGTGGACAGCAGTGTGAGTAGCCTCTTCTTACCTCAGCACCCTGGTGTCTCCTGTATTAGATCAGATAGACAGAGTGGACAGCAGTGTGAGCAGCCTCTTCTTACCTCAGCACCCTGGTATCTCCAGTATTAGATCAGATAGACAGAGTGGACAGCAGTGTGAGCAGCCTCTTCTTACCTCAGCACCCTGGTGTATCTCCAGTATTAGATCAGATAGACAGGGTGGTTAGCCATGTTAGCAACCTCTTCTTACCTCAGCATCCTGGTATATTCAGTATTAGATCAGATAGGAGGACAGCAGTGTGTGAGCAGCACCTTTATACTTCAGCACCCTGGTCTCACCAGTATTAGAACAGATACAGGGTGGTCAGCAGTGTGAGCAGCCTCTTTTTACCTCAGCACCCTGGTATCTCCTGCATTAGAACAGATAGGGGGACAGCAGTGTGAGCGGCCTCTCCTTACATCAGCAGCCTGGTATCTCCAGTATTAGATCAGATAGAGTGGACAGCAGTGTGAGCCGCCTCTTCTTACCTCAGCACCTTGGTATCTCCAGTATTAGATCAGATAGACTGAGTGGACAGCAGTGTGAGCCGCCTCTTCTTACCTCAGCACCCTGGTATCTCCAGTATTAGATCAGATGGACAGGAGTGTGAGCTGCCTCCTCTTACCTCAGCATTTCCGTGTGAGAGCCGCCTCTTACTACCGTAGAATCCTGGTTTCTCCAGTATTAGATCAGATAGACAGAGTGGACAGCAGTGTGAGCAGCCTCTTCTTACCTCAGCACCCTGGTGTCTCCAGTATTAGATCAGATAGACAGGGTGGACAGCAGTGTGAGCAGCCTCTTCTTACCTCAGCACCCTGGTGTCTCCAGTATTAGATCAGATAGACAGGGTGGACAGCAGTGTGAGCAGCCTCTTCTTACCTCAGCATCCCTGTGTGAGAACCGTCTTTTCTTACCTTAGATTCCTGGTATCTCCAGTATTAGATCAAATGGACAGCAGTATGAGCAGCCTCTTCTTACCTCAGCATCCTGGTGTCTCCAGTATTAGATCAGATAGACAGGGTGGACAGCAGTGTGAGCAGCCTCTTCTTACCTCAGCATCCTGGTGTCTCCAGTATTAGATCAGATAGACAGGGTGGACAGCAGTATGAGCAGCCTCTTCTTACCTCAGCATCCCCGTGTGAGAACCGCCTTTTCAGCAGCAGAACGGAAGGAAAGGAGACACACCAGTCATAACTAGTGGGTAGGCGGAGCCCAGATGGGATAGACACCTCAGATTAAAAAAGAGTGTTGACCGGCCCCTCCAGCTCGGGCTCCTCCTACTCAGCTCTCCAGTTTTCAATTTGAGGTCAGAGAGGATAGTCGCTGCTGGAAGCAGCTTCTCAGAAGATTTTATTATTTTTTATCGGACAAGAGACTTGGATCACCAAATGTGGTGTAGAGGTCTCAGGGGTCTCAGTGCTGCTGGACCCCCACCTCTCCCTTGGCGGATCTGTATTACCCTATATGGTGGTCCCTGCAGAACCCTGCCGGCCCGGGGGATGAGGATGGCTTCCCTGGCGGGGACGCAAACCGCGCTGCAGGGGTCACTGCGTTCCCCGCCCTGGGGGGAAGCATGGGCAAGCGCCAGAAACCCCTGGGGGTCCCTGTGGCGCTCGGCGGGGTGAGTACTCCACATTTTATTAATAAGTGTGTTAGTGACTCAGCGGCTGCTGCGGCAGCCGCTGTTACAGTACATGTGGTGACTGTTGTATTTTTGTCCGCAGGTGGATGCCTGCAGGACGGGGATCGCGGGACCGGAGAATGGAGGAGTCCCGCGCTTTTTTTTTTTTTTTTTTTGAAGGCAGGGGGCGTGGCTTCACGCTTCCCGGGCAGGAAGCGCTCACTGAGCGCGATTTTCCTCTGCTTTCTCTTCCGGCTGCCTCCTCAGTGCGGCGGCCATTGCAGCGCTTCGGGCTCCTCACTCTCCGTTCCTCCCGCACAAGAATAAAGAAGACAGCACCGCGAAGTTCTGTGAGTCGCTTCTGCCTATCAGGGCAGAAGCTTAAAAACTTCTCTCCCCCGCAGCGCAGGGCACTGGTCTGCCACACTGAACGTCGCTAAGTTCAGGTTAGCGACGGTTTCTAAGTCGCATAAGTTTTTATGAGATGCGCAAAATAGCGCAATTTTTTAGCGATTTTTTCGTTTAGTGTGGCATTCCTTGTGGACTGTTCTGTCTGCTCCTGCTACCTCATAAGAGGCACCTGGGGCTCACACATCTGTCACATTAATAGAGGTTGTGGAGAGCTTGTAACTTTAACCCCTTATAGACGGTTAACCCTTAAGGGTGGGACAGCTGGGGTGGCTCTCTCTTTAAGAGCTTAACCCTTCAGCGTTTCGTTTTGTTTTTTCTCTTAGAAACCACACTGTTTCTAGTTACTGTCAGGTTTAACCTGCCATTGTACTGAGTAAAGACATGTCGGATCAGGGCCCAGGTGCGGACCATCTCCCGCCTCCGCTACGAGATCAGTCTCGCATATCTGACACACAGACCTCGACCGCGTCGAGTGCAGCGGCCGGAGGTCTCAGTGATGTAAAGATGGAGGCTCTCACTCGTTCGATTGATAGCCTGTCTAACCTTATAGGTTATTGGGTGTCAGCCAAACCTCCTCATGGCAGGAAGCGACACAGGCCGGTAACGTCTTTCCCATGTAGCGACTCAGAGAGTTCTGATATGGAGGGTTCCCCTTTAAGTTCGGAGGGGATATCCGATTCGGATAAAGAGGATCGGCAAAGGCACTCTGCCTCTTTTTCGGGCCGTGTAGAAGCTTTTATTGAAGCTATGAGGGAGGCGTTACAGTTACAGGAGGAAGTAACTACTCGCCCTGGTAAGTCGGCCCGGATGTTTCAGGAGTCGCGTAGGTCACTCTCGACTTTACCATCTCTGATTGAGCTTAGCCAAGCAGTGGAGAAGGAGCGTCTGTGTCCAGACAAACGTTTTCAGGGGACGCGTCTATTTGAGTCGCTGTATCCGTGTGCTACGGAATTGATTGATAATTGGATTCCTTCTCCTGAAGTGGATGTCCCTTTATCTCAGCTTAGCAAGTCTTCTTTACTTCCTATTAAAGGGAAGGCAAGTCTGCAGGACCCGCTAGACAGAAAAGCGGAGACGGCGGCAAAATCCATCTACGAGGCCGCGGGTCATGGTTTCAGAGCAGTGCTAGGCTCCATGTGTGCTTATAAAGCTTCCCTGGTCTGGTTGGACCGTTTGCGGAGGAAATGTGAACCTCAGGTACCCGAGGTGGACGGACTGTTCGAATTGTTGGAGAGTGCAATTCAATATGGCCATGATGCAGGCCTGGATACGGCGTCACTGCTGTCCAGAACGCAATCCTCGGCGGTCACAGTCAGGAGAGCACTGTGGCTTAGACAGTGGACCGGTGATGCGGTTTCTAAGCAAGGTTTGCTATCTTTAGCTTACAAGGGTGGTCAGCTATTTGGGTCTGACCTCACGGAGCTGATTGCCAAGGCAAAGGCAAAAGAAGCAGCTTTACCACAGCGAAGAACTGTGGCGTCTACGTCGAGCAGGCCTGGTACCAGTAGTGGTCGGCGGTCCTTTCGGTCCAGGGGATGGTTCGGTCAGCCCTCTTGGGGGTCGGGTCGTCCCTCTTTTTCGGGAAAAAAGACCGCTCAGAAATCCCGCACTCCCTGGAAACAGAGTTTCCGTCAAGACAAGAGGGAATCGGACAAAAAGCCCGCTAAGGCAGATTGACGCCAGGGTCCCGCTCGAGGGCTCTCGAGTGGGGGGTCGCCTGCTTCAATTCAAATTGACTTGGGTTTCCCGCATCCCAGACACCTGGGTGACGCGGGTTGTGTCGGCAGGCTACTTCATAGAATTTTCTTCTCGACCCCCGAACAGTTTTTGCCAATCTCGCATCCCGTCAGAGCCCGAGCTATGTGCCGCTTTACTGCAAGAAGTCGAATTTCTTCTGCAGAAGGGTGTGGTGGTACCGGTTCCACCAGAGGACAGGGGAAGAGGGTTTTATTCCAATCTCTTTGTGGTCCCCAAAAAGGAGGACAAGTTTCGCCCCATCCTAGATCTCAAAAGATTGAATCGGCATGTCCACACCCGGAAGTTTCGCATGGAATCGCTTCGCTCCGTTATGGCAGCCTTGTCGCAGAACGACTTTTTGGTGTCAATCGACATTCGCGACGCCTATTTGCACGTTCCAATCGGAAGGACTCACCAACGTTACCTTCGTTTTGCCATAGGTCAGGACCATTACCAGTTTGTGGCTCTGCCATTCGGTTTGGCCTCAGCGCCCAGAGTTTTTTACAAAAATTCTGGCGCCTCTCATGGCAATACTACGAAGACAGGGGGTCACGATCCTTCCTTATCTGGACGACCTTTTGATTGTGGCGTCCTCAAAGGAGGAGGCGGTGACGGCTCGCAATCTATCCCTTCAGCTCCTGGAGGATTTCGGGTGGCTGGTCAATTGGGAGAAGTCGTCTCTGGAACCGTCACAATCAATCCTGTTTTTGGGGATGCATTTCGACACGGTACGAGCAGTGGTGTCCCTGCCTCCAGACAAGCAAGCATGTCTCCTTCGACATGCACGGATGATGAAGTCTTCAACAGCAATGTCCCTTCGAAGATGTATGCGCCTTCTGGGGTTGATGGTGGCTTCGATGGAGGCACTTCTGTTTGCCCAATTTCATTCCAGGGCTCTCCAAAAGTTCATTCTGAGCCGTTGAGATCGGTCGCAGACCTCACTGGATTGCAGTGTTATCATCTCCCACAGAGTACGAGAGTCTCGGGGATGGTGGATACGTCCGAAAGAGTTATCCCTGGGGAAGTCTTTCCTCCCTCCGAAGTGGTCGGTCATAACCACCGATGCCAGCCTGACAGGCTGGGGGGGTGTCTGGAACAATCTCTGGATTCAGGGAGTATGGTCGTCGGAAGAGTCTGTCTTGCCGATCAACATCCTCGAATTGAGGGCGATTTTCCTTTGCCTCCAACACTGGACGGTCCCTCTAAGCGGTCTGCCTGTCCGAGTACAGACAGGCAATGCGACGGCGGTCGCATATATCAATCACTAAGGCGGGACAAGGAGTTCCAGACTCATGGTGGAGGTATCTCGGATCCTGGTATGGGCAGAGACCAGAGTTCCAGCCATCTCTGCGATCCACATTCCAGGAGTTCAGAATATCACGGCGGACTTCCTAAGTCGCGAGAAGATGGATCCCGGAGAATGGAGTCTTCATCAGGAGATTTTTGCACTGCTGTGCTCCCGTTGGGAAACTCCCCAAGTGGATCTGATGGCATCCAGGTTCAATGCCAAGTTACCGACATTCATGTCCAGGTACAAAGATCCGAAGGCTGTAGCGGTGGATGCTCTAGTGGCGCCGTTGGACCAATTCAAACTAATCTATGTGTTCCCGCCGATTTCTTTGTTACCTCTGGTACTCCGTCGGATCAGACTAGAGAGAATTTCAGCTATATTGCTAGCCCCAGATTGGCCAAGGAGAACGTGGTTCTCGACACTGGTGTCACTCCTGGCGGCACCGCCATTTCCACTCCCTCTTCGCCCGGACCTGTTATCCCAAGGGCCCGTTCGTCATCTGGACCTGAAGTCTCTGCGTTTGACGGCATGGCTCTTGAGACCGAAATATTGACCCGTCAAGGTTTTTCAGCCAAAGTCATTGCCACTTTGCGAGCTGCCAGAGGTCCGGCTACTACTAGAATTTACCACAAGACTTGGGAAGCCTTCTTTTCGTGGTGTTCGGGTTCTTCAAGGAACTGTGTCTCCTTGGCGTCTCAACCTTGTTTTGGAGGCTCTTCAACATGGGCCTTTTGAGCCTATGGACTCTGTTAGCCTTTCTTTGCTCTCTTGGAAGGTTGCCTTCCTAGTGGCGGTCACCTCCTTGAGAAGGGTTTCTGAGTTGGCGGCTCTTTCTTGCTCGCCTCCCTTCCTGGAGTTTCACCCGGATCGTGTAGTGCTTCGCACACGGGGCGACTTCCTACCTAAGGTGGTGTCGCAATTTCATGTTAACCAGGATATTGTGTTGCCCTCTCTTTGTCCGCGGCCAAGGAATGCGAAGGAACGGGCCTTGCACACATTGGATTTGGTGCGGGCCTTGAAGTTCTATTTGACTTTTACTCAAGGTTTTCGGAAGTCGGACTCTCTGTTTGTGATTCCAGCAGGTCGTCGACGTGGTCAAAGAGCTTCCAAGGATTCTATAGCTCGTTGGATTCGGTCGGCCGTTTTTGAAGCTTACCGACTTAAGGGCGAATCTTGCCCGATTAAGGTTCGAGCCCACTCCACGAGGGCTGTGGGCTCATCGTGGGCTTTTCATCAAGGGGCCTCGGCAGCTCAGCTCTGCCGGGCGGCGACCTGGCGCTCCGTCCTCACTTTTACAAAATTTTATAATGTGGAAGTTAGTGCTTCCGCTGATTCAGCCTTGGGGCGTAGGGTCCTACAGGCGGCGGTAGTTTAAAGTTCTCGTTAACTTGTGCTTTAGCGCTAGTTGCGCAGTTTATTAGGTTGATGGGTTCTGCCTTTTCTGGTTTTTTCCCACCCTTTATTTTTGGACTGCTTTGGGAAGTCCCACTAGTTATGACTAGTGTGTCTCCTTTCCTTCCGTTCTGCTGCTGAAAGACGGATTTTGGTAAGAACTTACCTGTAAAATCCTTTTCAGCGAAGGAAGGAAAGGAGACACAGCTCCCTCCCTTGGCAGAAGTGTGTTGTTGTATTTACAGATGCGGCGTGACCCTTCTCTGATAGCGATTATCTGGGCTGAGGTCGACGCGCTAAGGCTCTGTTCCAGCATCGCCAGCTCATCGCAGTGGTCAGGTCCAGTGAGTAGTACCTGGAACTGTGTGGTTTTTACCTAAATGCATGCATAACCTGTGTTTTTGTGTTTTTTGTCTCTGAAGTCCTTCAGAAGGGGTTATGTTGCTCCGCTGGTGATATTGCTCTTCCTTAAGCTTGTGTACAACTGGAGAGCTGAGTAGGAGGAGCCCGAGCTGGAGGGGCCGGTCAACACTCTTTTTTAATCTGAGGTGTCTATCCCATCTGGGCTCCGCCTACCCACTAGTTATGACTAGTGTGTCTCCTTTCCTTCCTTCTCTGAAAAGGATTTTACAGGTAAGTTCTTACCAAAATCCGTCTTTCTTACCTTAGAATCCTGGTATCTCCAGTATTAGATCAGAAAGACATGGTGAATAGCAATGTGATCTAAAAAATATTTTTGTTATATTTTGTATTGACTTCTTCTTTATTTTTGTCCCTAGGTCAGTGATGAACCACATTGCAGAAATATACTTCAGAGCCTGGAAAAAAGGGTCTGGTGATATTTTAACGGTAATTTTGTCTATTTTATGTCTACCTTAGCATAAATACTTGACGCCTTGAGGATGTGGTGTGTAAATGCGGAAGTTCATCATCATTTTGTGAGTTTAAATAGCGGGCATGTTTTTTTGCTATTGCGCTTTTGTTTGTTTTTTCCTGACACTCCACTTTTTTACTTGTTTTATTGAGCATTATATTTAATATAAAACGGTTACATAATAGAACATTATCTATTTTACGATGTGATGTTCTGGAAGTGTGGTGAAATTGCAAATAAAATAAAATGCAGTTGTATTCTTGGTTTTCTTTGAGTTTAGTTTTTATGGTGTTCATTATGCGGTTAATTTGACCACACAACATGATTCTTCAGCTCATTATGGTAACAGTGATACCAAACTTGCATATTTTTTTAAATTCTTATTTAAGTGTTGGAAACAAAAAATAATCGGAAATTTGTAAAAAAGCAAAAAAAAATCCCCCAAACACTTATGGTGATTATTGGATGCCCATAACGTTTTAATTCATTAGTTGATTGAGTTGTATGGGATCTTGTATTTTTTGTGTGACGAGTTGACATTTTTTATTGATGCCATTTTGGGATGCATACGATGTTTTGATTGCTTCTTATTGCATTTTTTGTGATGTTGGGACGACCATTTCCCTTTATCAACCGATCAGGTTGATTTTATATTTTGATAGCCTGGGCTTTAGGCTTCAGTTTCCTTGTATGTGATTTAGTTTTCATGTGGAACCAATAGCATAATTTTCTTTTCATTCTAGACGATTGAACATGTCTGTATCCAGGACCTGATGCACCACGGTGTTCACTTACCCAAGAATTCTCCAGTGTGCTCCAAAGTGAGAATGGTAAGCGCCAAAGTATTTCTGTTCACAGCGGTATTATATAGTTCAACATCTGTGCTGCGCAATTACACTTCATCAAGAGCATCGACACAGCAAACCGCACCGTCAGATCGCACCAAGCTATTGCCATTATCACATTGCATAACTGGATGTGATGAGCTGGCCACAAGCAAGTAATCATGCTAATTTTGCCATCTAGAATTAGTGTAGTGAAACTTCTTAAAATGTTAATTTACATACATTTGCATAAATTACAATAATTGCTCATTATTAATTCAATTTAAAGTAATCTGGTTTGTTGACTACAGGGGGTAATTGTGAAAAGAAGCTGTCTTTCATTATACTGTACAGGATGGTACAAATTGCCAGTGGTAACAATATTAACCCCCTCTAGACTAGGCGGTTTTATTTATTTTTTTATACACATACTTATTATTTTTCTTTTTTGCCCCAATAGCCATAACTTTTTTTCATTGCCAGAGCTACAAACGGCTAGTTGTAGTTTTGAATGACACCATTCACTTTTGCATGCAATGTTCTGGAAAACAGGAAAAAATATTTCCAAGTAGAAATAATGTAGTGGGGGCAAAAAATGTCACCACTATTTGTAGGGTGTGTTTTTACGGCATTCGTTGTAGGATAGTGACCTGCCAATATGATTACTTCAGGTCCGTAGAACTGCAGTGATGCCAAACTTATATAGTTGTGTTTTTGGTTTTAGAAGTAATTAAAAAATACAAAAATTGTCGCTTGTTTCTGAGGTTCGCAACTTTATTTTTCTGTCCATGGACCTGTAGATACAACATTTTGATAGCTTTTTAATCAATTTTTTTTTAAAACGGTTCCTCAGTAAAAAAAAATACAATATTTGTTTTTTGATATTTTTTTTATTACTACCTTTAGCATTGAGACTACAAAAAGGTTTTATTTCTTTTTTCCCTCCACTCCCCCTTCATCCCTATATGAAAAGTTAAGTATTTAGACAAAATTATATTCTGTGAAGCCCAGTCACAATAGGTCTGAGATGGCAGCCATGGCCTTCAGGAAACACCTTACTGCAATGACAACCAATTCACCACTTGCGAACACGTGATGGGGGGCCGATAGGAGCCAGTGCACACGTCAGTGATGGACAGCGGCATTTAAATAGTTAAACGGCAGCGATGGAAGCTAGCTGCGGTCACATGTCTATGACAGCTGGCATGCCCCTGGTATGGTGCGAGGCCGCCCCGTACTTTCGCATCCGACATATGTACCAGAACGTCATCTATCAGGAAGGGGCTTATTACAGTAGAGCACATTGATGTGTGATTCTTGTCATGCTTCCTTGTTAAGCTGTACACAGGCTCGTTGTTTCCTGTCATTCAGTCGGACCGTACTGAAAGGTTTCATTTCTTTTTGCACAGATACTCAGCTATTTTCACCAACAGAAGCTGCGTCAAGGAACAGAGGAGATGCTGTATAGACTGTACCAGCCCATCCTGTGGAGAGGATTAAAGGTGAAGCTTCATTTTTTTTTTTTTTTATTGTTTTTAATGATTTTTGGTGAAGGCAAAGTACTGAACCTTGCAGCTTTGACAATGGGGAATGATGTGACACCATTTCCCAGTGCCCCATTCTTAACATCCGGTTGTAAGCAAGGCGCAGGGATGACCCTTAGCCATCATCGTCTACAATTTCCCCATCGGCCATCGGTTGCTGCATACATCCTGAGAATGGAGAGATGGCCCTCATGTCCACTGCTTTCACTTCTGTGGGAGTCAAGGAAACAGTCAGGCATGTTTGCAGCCTTCTCACCAGATGAAACAAGGGTCAGCAAACCCCCTGTTCTGGAGTCAGGTATTTGTCCCAGAAAGGGGATCCGTACGTGTATCACATTTGTGGCAGTAGCAATATCCAGGTTGAGTTTGTGTTGCAAAGTTCCACAATATTTCATATAATATTGCAGCGGAGCACATCGGATTGCACATAATTTATGTTTGCTGTACTTCAGTTTTAAAAATTATGCATCAAATTGTTTAATTACTTTACATGGATGCAATATTACTCATTAAAAAACTTGAGCAGAGCCCAAAGTGCTTGTAAGAACAAGCAACTTCTTATTAAACATCCTCTCTGATCTCAAGAACGGAGGGATTTTTAATTCTAATGTTTACTGCTCGTTGTCGACCACCTCTGTAGTCTGTAAGTGGTGGATGATCTAGACAAGGAGCACATTGCTTACAGGCACTTTGCTGAATAGCCTGTAAGCACTGATCTAAATCTTGCTGGATCCGATCAGATTTAGTGCCCTTCTCTCCTCTGACACTGCAAAGGCAAAGCTGCCTCTGCTCGCGCCATTGGAGGATGCAGAGTTTGGGTCAACGGTGTCAACGAGGAGTGCACTGTCCCCTTCAAGAAGGATGCTGGGATGGAGCTTTGCGATCCTGAAAAGCAATGTTGAGACCACCCCATTTTAAATTATTTAAATTTTGCTTGAGGAACATTACGTATAGAGTAAGACATTTGGACGTCTGAACCCCCTCATTGTTTGTACAGTCATGGCCAAAAGTTTTGAGAATGACACAAATATTATATTTTCACATGATCTGCAGCCCTCTGGTTTTTATGTGTGTTTGACAGATGTTTTTATCACAGACAGAAATATAATAATTGCAAACATATGAGTAACAAAAGCTTATATTGACAGTTAGAATGAGTTAATGCAGCAAGTCAATATTTGCAGTGTTGACCCTTTTTCTTCAGGACCTCTGCAGTTCTCCCTGGCATGCTCTCAATCAACTTCTGGACCAAATCCTGACTGATAGCAGTCCATTCTTGCACAATCAATGCTTTCATTTTGTCAGAATTTTTAGGTTTTTGTTTGTCCCCGTCTCTTGATGATTGACCATAAGTTCTCAATGGGATTAAGATCTGGGAGTTTCCAGGCCATGGACCCAAAATCTCTGTTTCAGCTTCAGATGAAGGAAGGGAGACACAGTCATTACTAGTGGGTAGGCGGAGCCCAGATGAGATTGACACCTCAGATTAAAAAGAGTGTTGACCGGCCCCTCCAGCTCGGGCTCCTCCTACTCAGCTCTCCAGTTTACAATTTGAGGTCTCAGAGGATAGTCGCTGCTGGAAGCAGCTCCTCAGAAGATTTTATTATTTTTTATCGGACAAGAGACTTGGATCACCAGAAGTGGTCTAGAGGTCTCAGGGGTCTCAGCGCTGCTGGACCCCAACCTCTCCCTTGGCGGATCTGTATTACCCTATATGGTGGTCCCTGCAGAACCCTGCCGGCCCGGGGGATGAGGATGGCTTCCCTGGCGGGGGCGCAAACCGAGCTGCAGGGGTCACTGCGTTCCCCGCCCTGGGGGGAAGCGAGGGGCATAGCGCCAGAAACCCCTGGGGGTCCCTGTGGCGCTCGGCTGGGTGAGTACTCCACATTTTTATTAAGGTGTGTGAGTGATTCAGCGACTGCTGCGGCAGCCGCTGTTACAGTATACATGCCGGTGACTGTGTGTTTTTTTGTCCGCAGGTGGATGCCTGCAGGACATAGGAGGAGGGAGAGAGGAGTGCGCGCTTTTTTTTTTATTTGAATTTCGCGCCGCTCTGAGCGCGCGCTTTACTGCAGTCTTCCTTTCCGGCTTCTCTCATGAAGCACACGGAGGCACAGCGCGGCGGCCATTACTGACAGGCTGAAAGCTCCCTGGAACATCGCTCTCCTCCCCTCCCGGCAGACGCTGCACCGTGACCAGCTGGGTGAGTCGCTTCTACCCGTCTAGGGCAGAAGCTTAACCCCTTCACCCCCACAGCGCGGGCGCCTTTCTGAGGCACAAATGGGTGGCAGACTGCGCTGCCTGCAGCTGTTATCTCATAAGGGCTCGCACACCTTTTCAATAAAGAGGTTGTGGGAGTCTGCGACAGTAATACTGCCACTATACGTTCCTGCTAACGACCGATAACGACGCATACTATGCGATCGTTTGTGTGATCATTTTTAATGTCGATTTCATTAACAACGCATAAGCTGTTAGTGATCCCCTTAATGACTTTGGTCATTGCGATTTACTAACAGCGCAATTTTGTGAATGTTTTCTTGTTAAGTGTGGCATAGCTGTCCTGTAGCTGCTGCCTTATAAGAGGCACTTGGAGCTCGCACACCCTTTTCATTATTAAGGTTGTGGGGAGGCTGCGACTTTAACCCCTTCTTAGGCGGTTAACTCTTAACAGCTGGGGTAGCTCTCTCTTTAAAAGCTTTAACCCTTCAGCGTTCGTTTTTCTTTAAGAAACACACTTTCTAGTTACTGACAGGTTTAACCTGCCATATACTGTACAACCGTCTCCCAGATCCGCTACAGTATCAGTCTCGCGTATCTGACGCACAGACCTCGACGGCGTTAAGCGCAGCGGTCGGAGGTTCCAGTGGTGTCAGAATGGAGGCCCTCGCTAGTTTAATGGCCTGTCTGATTTTCTATTATTGAGTGTCAGCTAGATCCTCTCATGTCAGGAAGCGACACAAGCCGGTGCCTTCCTTCCCGCGTAACGAAAATGTCCGATTCGGACAAGGAGGATCGGCAGGGACACTCTGCCTCTCTTTTGGGCCGTAAAGAGGTTTTTATTGGAGGCGTTACAGTTACCGGAGGAGGTATCTGGATGTCCTGGTAAGTCGGCCCGGATGTTTTCACATCACTGGATGAGTTTAATGGGGCAGTGGAGAAGGAGCGCCTGTGTCCAGAAAATTGAGACACCGTATCCGTGTTCTACGGAGTTGATGATAATTGGATCCTTCTCCTGAAATGGATGTCCCTCATCCCAGCTTAGAAAAATTCTCCTGTTAAGGGGGAAGGCGAGTCTGCAGGACCCGCTGGACAGAAATCATGGATTCAGTATTAAGGATCCATGTGTGCTTGTAAAGTTTCCCTGAGCCGGTTGGACCGTCTACGGACGGCGTGGCAAGGTGGATCTCCTCTATCGAGGTAGATGGACTTTTCCAGTTGTTGGAGGATACTGCGTCACTGCTATTCAGGGCGCAATCTTCGGCAGTCACAGTCAGAAGAGCACTGTGGCTTAGACAGTGGACTGGGGACGCAGTTTCCAAACAGGATTGCTATCTTTAGCTTACAAGGTGGTCAGCTATTTGGACCTGACCTCACGAAGCTGATTGCCAAGGTAAAGGCAAAAGAAACAGCTTTACCGCAGCGCAGAGCTGTGACTTCTGCGTCTGGCAGGACTAGTGCCGGTAGTTGTCGGCGGTCCTTTCGGTCCAGGGGATGATTCAGTCAGCCCTCTGGGGTTCGGATCGTCCCTCTCTTTTTTAACCCCTCTCTGCCATCAGACGTACTATTCCGTCCATGTGACCCTGGACCTAATTCCCATGGACGGAATAGTACGTCATGGGCGATCAGCTGCACTCCCGGGGGAGCGCAGCTGATCGCCGCCGGGTGTCAGCTGATTATCACAGCTGACACCAGTGACTGTGTGTCAGGAGCGGTCACGGACCGCTCCCGGCACATTAACCCTTGGCACACCGCGATCAAACATGATCGCGGTGTACCCGGGGTCACAGGGGAGAATCGCGCAGGCAGGGGGCTCCCTGCGCGCTCCCCTGAGACCCTCAGAGCAGCGCGATGTGTCGCGCTGTTCCGAGGGTCCGTCCTCCCTCCAGGTCCCCGGATCCAAGATGGCGCCGGGGTCCTGCAGGGAGGCGGCTTCCTCAGTGCCTGCTGAGAGCAGGCGCTGGGGAAGCCTGCAGCGATGCCAGAGCGATCGCTGGTGTGACAGAGTGCTGTGCACACTGTCACACCAGCGATCTGATAAAATACTGTGATGTCCCACCCTGGGACAAAGTAAAAAAGTAAAAAAAGTAAAAATACAAAGTGTAAAAAA
Source organism: Oophaga sylvatica (assembly GCA_033576555.1). NCBI lineage: Eukaryota > Metazoa > Chordata > Amphibia > Anura > Dendrobatidae > Oophaga > Oophaga sylvatica. The sequence continues at coordinate 38,071,730 of JARQOD010000006.1, forward strand.
AAATCATAAAAAAAAAAATATTCCCCAATAAATTCATTTTTTTCCTGTAAATAAAAAAAACAAAACAATAAAAGTACACATATTTGGTATTGCCGCGTCCGTAACGACCCCCCCTATAAAACTGTCCCACTAGTTAACCCCTTTAGTGAACCCCTTAAAAAAAAAAAAAAAACGAAGCAAAAAATCAATGCTTTATCATCATACCGCCGAACAAAAAGTGAAATAACACGCGATCAAAAAGACCGATATAAATAAACATGGTACCACTGAAAACGTCATCTTGTCCCGCAAAAAACGAGCCGTCACACAGCATCATGAGCGAAAAAATAAAAAAGTTATAGCTCGCAGAATAAAGCGATGCAAAAATAATGATTTTTTATATAAATTGTTTTCATTCTATAAAAGCGCCAAAACCTAAAAAAATGATATAAATGAGGTATCGCCATAATCGTACTGACCCGAAGAATAAAACTGCTTTATCAATTTTACCACACGCGGAATGGTATAAACGCCTCCCCCAAAAGAAATTCATGAATTGCTGATTTTTGTTCATTCTAACCACCCAAAAATCGAAATAAAAAGCGATCAAAAAATGTCACGGGCTCAAAAATGGTACAAATAAAAACGTCAACTCGTCCCGCAAAAAATAAGACCTCACATGACTCTGTGGGCCAAAATATGCAAAAATTATAGCTCTCAAAATGTGGTGATGCAAAAAACTATTTTTTGCAATAAAAAGCGTCTTTTAGCGTGACAGCTGCCAATCACAAAAACCCGCTATAAATAGTAAATCAAACCCCCTTTACCACCCCCTTAGTTAGGGAAAAATAATAAAATAAAAAAAATGTATTTATTTCCATTTTCCCGTTAGGGTTAGGGTTGCGGCTAAAGTTAGGGTTAGGGTTGGCGCTAACGTTAGTATTAGGGTTAGGGTTGGCGCTAACGTTAGGATTAGGGTTGGGATTAGGGTTATGGGTGTGTTAGGGTTAGGTTTGTGGTTAGGGTTGGGACTAGGGTTATTGGTGTTTGGGGTTAGGGTTGGAGTTAGAATTGGGGGGTTTCTGCTGTTTAGGCACATCAGGGGCTCTCGAAATGTGACATGTTGTCTGATCTCAATTCCAGCCAATTCTGCGTTGAAAAAGTCAAATGGTGCTCCTTCACTTCTGAGCTCTGCCATGCGCCCAAACAGTAGTTTACCCCACATATGGGGTATCAGCATACTCTGGACCCCAAGAGTTATTGTGCAATTTGGCCTATTTCTCCTGTTACCCTTGGGAAAATAAAAAACTGGGGGCGACAAAATCATTTTTGTAAAAAAAAAAAATGATTTTTTTGTTTTTTACGGCTGTATGTTATAAAACTTCTGTGAAGTACTTGGGGCTTCATAGCGCTCACCACACTTCTAGATAAGTTCCTTGTGGGGTCTATTTTCCAAAATGGGGTCACTTGTGGGGGGTTTCCACTGTTTAGGCGCATCAGGGGCTCTCCAAATGCGACATGACGCCCCAGACCATTCCATCAAAGTCTGCAATCCAAAACGTCACTACTTCCCTTCCGAGCCCCGACGGTGTGCCCATACAGTAGTTTTCTCCCACATATTGGGTATCAGCGTACTCAGGACAATTTGGACAACAACTTTTGGGGTCCAATTTCTCCTGTTACCCTTGTGAAAATAAAATATGGGGGCGAAAAAATCATTTTTGTAAAAAAAAAAAAGGATTTTTTATTTTTTACGGCTGTACGTTATAAAACTTCTGTGAAGCACTTCGGGGTTCAAAGTGCTCACCACACATTCTAGATAAGTTCCTTGTGGGGTCTATTTTCCAAAATGGGGTCACTTGTGGGGGTTTCCACTGTTTAGGCGCATCAGGGGTTCTCCAAATGCGACATGACGCCCCCAGACCATTCCATCAAAGTCTGCAATCCAAAACGTCACTACTTCCCTTCCGAGCCCCGACGTGGCCCATACAGTAGTTTACTCCCACATATTGGGTATCAGCGTACTCAGGACAATTTGGACAACAACTTTTGGGGTCCAATTTCTCCTGTTACCCTTGTGAAAATAAAATATTGGGGGCGAAAAAATCATTTTTGTAAAAAAAAAAAGGATTTTTTATTTTTAACGGCTGTACGTTATAAACTTCTGTGAAGCACTTCGGGGTTCAAAGTGCTCACCACACATCTAGATAAGTTCCTTGTGGGGTCTATTTTCCAAAATGGGGTCACTTGTGGGGGTTTCCACTGTTTAGGCGCATCAGGGGCTCTCCAAATGCGACATGACTCCCCCAGACCATTCCATCAAAGTCTGCAATCCAAAACGTCACTACTTCCCTTCCGAGCCCCGACGTGGGCCCATACAGTAGTTTCTCCCACATATTGGGTATCAGCGTACTCAGGACAATTTGGGCAACAACTTTTGGGGTCCAATTTCTCCTGTTACCCTTGTGAAAATAAAATATTGGGGGCGAAAAAAATCATTTTTGTAAAAAAAAAAAAGGATTTTTATTTTTACGGCTGTACGTTATAAACTTCTGTGAAGCACTCGGGTTCAAAGTGCTCACCAACATCTAGATAAGTTCCTTGTGGGGTCTATTTCCAAATGGGGTCACTTGTGGGGGGTTTCCACTGTTTAGGCGCATCAGGGTTCTCCAAATGCGACATGACCCCCCAACCATTCCATCAAAGTCTGCAATCCAAAACGTCCTACTTCCCTTCCGAGCCCGAGGCCCATACAGTAGTTTACTCCCACATATTGGGTATCACGTACTCAGGACAATTGGCAACAACTTTTGGGTCCAATTCTCCTGTTACCTTGTGAAAATAAATATTGGGGCGAAAAAATCATTTGTAAAAAAAAAAGGATTTTTTATTTTTACGGCTGTACGTTATAAACTTCTGTGAAGCACTTCGGGTTCAAAGTGCTCACCACACATCTAGATAAGTTCCTTGTGGGTCTATTTCCAAATGGGGTCACTTGTGGGGGTTTCCACTGTTTAGGCGCATCAGGGTCTCCAAATGCGACATGACTCCCCCAGACCATTCCATCAAAGTCTGCAATCCAAAACGTCACTACTTCCCTTCCGAGCCCCGACGTGGCCCATACAGTAGTTTCTCCCACATATTGGGTATCAGCTACTCAGGACAATTTGGCAACAACTTTTGGGTCCAATTTCTCCTGTTACCCTTGTGAAAATAAAATATTGGGGCAAAAAATCATTTTTGTAAAAAAAAAAAAAAGGATTTTTTTATTTTACGGCTGTACGTTATAAACTTCTGTGAAGCACTTCGGGTTCAAAGTGCTCACCACACATCTAGATAAGTTCCTTGTGGGGTCTATTTTCCAAAATGGGGTCACTTGTGGGGGGTTTCCACTGTTTAGGCGCATCAGGGTCTCCAAATGCGACATGACTCCCCCAGACCATTCCATCAAAGTCTGCAATCCAAAACGTCACTACTTCCCTTCCGAGCCCCGACGTGCGCCCATACAGTAGTTTACTCCCACATATTGGGTATCAGCATACTCAGGACAAATTGACAACAACTTTTGGGTCCAATTTCTCCTGCTACCCTTGTGAAAATAAAATATTGGGGGCTAAAAAATCATTTTGTAAAAAAAAAAAAAAAGAATTTTTTATTTTACGGCTGTACGTTATAAACTTCTGTGAAGCACTTTGGGGTTCAAAGTGCTCACCAAATCTAGATAAGTTCCTTGAGGGGTCTAGTTTCCAAAATGGTGTCATTTGTGGGGGGTTTCCACTGTTTAGGCAATCAGGAGCTCTCCAAACACGACATGGCATCCAGCCAATTCTGCGTTGAAAAAGTCAAACGGCGCTCCTTCCTTCCAAACTCTGCCATGCACCCAAACAGTGGTTTACCCCCACATATGGGGTATCAGCGCACTCAGGACAAATTGCACAATAACTTTTGGAGTCTTGTTTCCCTGGGAAAATAAAAATTGGGTGAAAAGATCAATTTTTGTGGAAAAAATAATTTTTTAATTTTACGGCTCACGTTATAAACTTGTGTGAAGCACTTGGGGGTTCAAATTGCTCACCAAAGATCTAGATAAGTTCCTTAGGGGGTCTAGTTTCCCAAAATGGGGTCACTTGTGGGGGTTTCCACTGTTTAGGCACATCAGGGGCTCTCCAAATGCAACATGCGTCCCATCTCAATTCCAGCCAATTTTGGTTGGAAAAAGTCAAATAGTGCTCCTTCCATTCCGAGCCTGCCATGCGCCCAAACAGTGGTTCCCCCCCACATATGGGGTATCAGCGTACTCAGGACAAATTGGACAAAAAATTTTGTGGTCCAATTTCTCCTGTTACCTATGGGAAAATAAAAAATTAGTGACTAAGAGATAATTTTTGTGGGAAAAAAATAGGATTTTTATTTTCATGCCCGGCATTATAAACTTGTGTGAAGCACTTGGGGTTCAAAGTGCTCACCAAGATCTAGATAAGTTCCTTAGGGGTCTAGCTTCCAAAATGGGGTCATTGTGGGGTTTCCACTGTTTAGGCTCATCTGGGCACTACAACGGAACATGACCCCATCAATGTTTGCATTCCAAACGTTACTGCTTCTTTTCCAAGCCCTGCCGTGCGCCCAAACAGTTTCCCCCCCCCACATATGGGGTATCAGCGTACTCAGACAAATTGAAAACAAGTTTTGGGGTCCAATTTCCTTGGGAAAAATCAAAAATTTGGACTAAAAAATCATTTTGTGGAAAATTGTTTTTTTTTTTTTTTTTCACACCCAGGCATTATAAACTTTGTGAAACACTTTGGGGTTCAAAGTGCTCACAACAGATCTAGATAAGTTCCTTAGGGGTCTAGTTTCCAAATGGTGTCACTTGTGGGGGTTTCCACTGTTTAGGCGTATCAGGGGCTCTCCAAACACGACATGGCGTCCAATCTCAATTCCAGCCAATTTTAGTTTGAAAAAGTCAAACGGCGCTCCTTCCCTTACGAGCTCTGCCGTGTGCCCAAACAGTGGTTTTCCCCCACATATGGGGTATTGGCGTACTCAGGAGAAATTGCACAACAACTTTATCTGTCCATTTTCTCCTTTTACCCTTGTGAAAATAAAAAAAGTTTGTAAAAGATCATTTTTGTGGCTAAAAAGTTAAATATTAATTTTTTCCATCCACGTTGCTTCAGCTCCTGTGAAGCACCTGAAGGGTTAATAAACTTCTTGAATGTAGTTTTGAGTACCTTGAGGGGTGCAGTTTTTTATAATGGTGTCACTTTTGGGTATTTTCTGCCATATAGACCCGTCAAAGTGACTTCAAATGTGAGGTGGTCCCTAAAAAAATGGCTTTGTAAATTTTGTTGTAAAAATGAGAAATCACTGGTCAACTTTTAACCCTTCTAATTTCCTAACAAAGAAAAATTTTGGTTCCAAAATTGTGCTGATGTAAAGTAGACATGTGGGAAATGTTATTTCTTAACTATTTTGTGTGACATATTTCTCTGTTTTAAGGGAAAAAAAATTCAAAGTTTGAAAATTGCAAAATTTTTAAAATTTTCGCCATATTTGCGTTTTTTTCAAAAATAAACGCAAGTTATATCGAAGAAATTTTACCACTAACATGAAGTACAATATGTCACGAGAAAACAATCTCAGAATCGCGAAGATCCGTTGAAGCGTTCCAGAGTTATAACCTCATAAAGAGACAGTGGTCAGAATTGTAAAAATTGGCCCGGTCATTAACGTGCAAACCACCCTTGGGGTGAAGGGGTTAAAAATAAAAAAAAAGGGTAATTCTCAGAAATTCTGCATACCCTGGAAACAGAACTTCCGTTGAGACAAGCGGGAAGCTGGCAAAAAGCCCGCTAAGGCGGACTGACGCCTGGGTCTCACTCGAGCGCTCTCGAGTGGGGGGTCGTTTACTCCAATTCAAACCGACTTGGGCTTCCCGCATGTCAGACGCCTGGGTGACACGGGTTGTGTTGGCAGGCTACTTCATAGAGTCTCTTTCTCAACCCCCAGACAGTTTTTTTGTCAACCTCGCGTTTCCGTCAGAGCCCGAGCTTTTTGCCGCTCTGCTGCGGGAGGTAGATTCCCTTCTGCAGAAAGGTGTGGTGGTGCCGGTTCCGCCGGAGGGCCGGGGAAGAGGGTTTTATTCTAACCTCTTTGTGGTCCCCAAAAAAGAGGACAAATTTCGGCCCATTTTGGATCTCAAAAGATTGAATCGGCATGTTCACGCCAGGAAATTCCGCAGGCCCTGTCGCAGAACGCTATTTTGGTGTCAATCGACATTCGCGACTCTTATTTGCACTTCCCAATCGGAAGGGCCTCCAACGCTTCCTTCGTTTTGCCATAGGTCAGGACCATTACCAGTTTGTGGCTCTGCCATTCAGGTTGGCTTCAGCGCCCAGAGTTTTTACAAAAATTTCTGGCGCCTTTCTTGGCAATTCTTCGAAGACAGGGGGTTTCGATTCTTCCCTACCTGGACGACCTTTTGATTGTGGAGTCCTCAAAGGAGGAGGCAGTGACTGCTTGCAATCTATCCCTTCAGCTCCTGGAGGACTTCGGGTGGCTGGTCAGTTGGGAGAAGTCGTCTCTGGAATCGTCGCAGTCAATCCTGTTTTTGGGGAAGCATTTCGACACGGTACGAGCAGCGATGTCTCTGCCTCCAGACAAGCAAGCATGTCCCCTTCGACATGTACAGGTTATGAAGTCTTCGACAGCGATGTCTCTTCGAGGGAGTATGCGCCTTCTGGGTTTGACGGTGGTTCATGGAGCCACTTCCGTTTGCGCAGTTTCATTCCAGGGCCCTCCAAAGGCTCATTCTGAGCCGTTGGGATCGATCGCAGACTTCGCTGGATTGCAGTCTCATCATCTCCCACAGGGTGCGAGAGTCCCTAGGATGGTGGTTACGTCCGGAAGCGTTATCCCTGGGGAAGTCTTTTCTCCCTCCGAGGTGGTTGGTCATAACCACCGATGCCAGCCTGACGGGCTGGGGAGGTGTCTGGACGATATCTGGAATCAGGGAGTATTGTCGTCGGAGGAGTCTCCTGCCGATCAACATCCTGGAATTGAGGGCAATTTTCCTTTGCCTCCATCACTGGACGGTCCCTTTAAGCGGTCTGCCAGTCCGAGTGCAGACAGACAATGCGACGGCTGTCGTATATATCGACCATCTAGGCGGGACAAGGAGTTTCCAGGCTCATGGTGGAGTTTTTTTCTCGGATCCTGGTATGGGCCGAGACCAGAGTGCCAGCCTTCTCTGCGATCCACATTTCAGGAGTTCAGAATCACGGCAGACTTTCTCAGTCGCGAGAAGATGGATCCCGGAGAATGGAGTCTTCATCCGGAGAATTTGGCACTGCTGTGCTTTCGTGGAACTCCCCAAGTGGATTTGATGGCATCCAGGGTCAATGCCAAATTACCGACTTTCATGTCAGGTACAAGGATCCGAAGGCTGTGGCGGTGGATGCTCTAGTGGCTTCGTGGGGCCAATTCGAGCTATTCTATGTTTTTTCCGCCGATTTCCTTGCTTCCTCTGGTGCTACGTCGGATCAGACTAGAGAGTTTCCCGGCTATGTTGATAGCCCCAGATTGGCCAAGGAGGACGTGGTTCTCGACTCTGGTGTCGCTCCTGGCAGCGCCACCATTTCCACTTCCTCTTCGCTCGGGCCTGTTAACCAAGGGCCCGTTAGTCATCCGGACCTGAAGTCTCTGCGTTTTACGGCGTGGCTCTTGAGACCGAAATATTGACCCGTCAAGGGTTTTCAGCCGAAGTCATTGCCACTTTGCGAGCTGCCAGAGGTCCGGCTACTACTAGGATTTACCACAAGACTTGGGAAGCCTTCTTTTCGTGGTGTTCGGGTTTTTCAAGGAACCCAAGGATTTTTTCCATTCCCAATTTGTTGGCCTTCCTGCAATTCGGGCTGGACAAGGGTTTGGCAGTGAGCACCCTGAGGGGTCAGGTTTCTGCTTTGTCCTTGCTGTTCCGGAAGGCTATCGCCTCGCGTAGGGACGTACGTTCCTTTTTTCGCGGTGTAACCCGTCAGTTTCCACCGCGAAGGGCACCTGTGTCTCCTTGGCGTCTCAATCTTGTTTTGGAGGCTCTTCAGCACGGGCCTTTTGAGCCTATGGACTCTGTTAGTCTCTCTTTGCTCTCTTGGAAGGTTGCCTTCCTAGTGGCGGTCACCTCCTTGAGAAGGGTTTCTGAGTTGGCGGCTCTTTCTTGCTCGCCTCCTTTCCTGGAGTTTCACCCGGATCAAGTAGTGCTTCGCACACGGGGCGACTTCCTACCTAAGGTGGTGTCGCAATTTCATGTTAACCAGGATATTGTGTTGCCCTCTCTTTGTCCAGGGCCGAGTAATGCGAGGGAACGGGCCTTGCAGACATTGGATTTGGTGCGGGCTTTGAAGTTTCTATTTGTCTGTTACTCAAAGTTTTCGGAAGTCGGACTCTCTGTTTGTGATTCCAGCAGGTCGTCGACGTGGTCATCGAGCTTCCAAGGATTCTATAGCTCGTTGGATTCGGTTGGCCATTTTGGAGGCTTACCGACTTAAGGGCGAACCTTGCCCGATTAAGGTTCGAGTCCATTCCACCGGACCTGTGGGCTCATGGTGGGCTTTCCATCAAGGGGCCTTGGCAGCTCAGCTTTGCCGGGCGGCGACCTGGCGCTCCGTCCACACCTTTACAAAATTTTATAAGGTGGACGTTAGTGCTTCCGCTGATGCAGCCTTGGGACGTAGGGTCCTGCAGGCGGCTGTGGTTTAAAGTTCTCGTTGACTTGTGTTTAGCGCTAGTTGCGCATTTTCTTAGGTGTTGGGTTCTGCCTTTTATGGTTTTTTCCCACCCTTAATTTTTGGACTGCTTTGGGACGTCCCACTAGTAATGACTGTGTCTCCCTTCCTTCATCTGAAGCTGAAAGATGGATTTTGGTAAGAACTTACCTGTAAAATCCTTTTCAGCGAAGAAGGAAGGGAGACACAGATCCCTCCCATGGCAGAAGTGTGTTGTTGTTTTCAGATGCGGCGTGACCCTCCTCTGATAGCGATTATCTGGGCTGAGGTTGACGCGCTAAGGCTCTTTTCCAGCATCGCCAGCTTATCGCAGTGGTCAGGTCCAGTGAGTAGTACCTGGAACTGTGTGGTTTTTGCCTGTATGCATGCATAACCTGTATTTTTGTGTTTTCTTCTCAGAATTTCTTCAGAAGGGGTTATGTTGCTCCGCTGGTGATATTGCTCTTCCTTAAGCTTGTGTACGACTGGAGAGCTGAGTAGGAGGAGCCCGAGCTGGAGGGGCCGGTCAACACTCTTTTTAATCTGAGGTGTCTATCTCATCTGGGCTCCGCCTACCCACTAGTAATGACTGTGTCTCCATTCCTTCTTCGCTGAAAAGGATTTTACAGGTAAGTTCTTACCAAAATCCGTCTTTTGTTCCCTGAGCCATTTAGTTATCACCTTTGCTTTATGGCAAGGTGCTCCATCATGCTGGAAAAGGCATTGTTGATCACCAAACTGCTCTTGGAGGGTTGGGAGAAGTTGCTTTTGGAGGACATTCTGGTACCATTCTTTATTCATGGCTGTGTTTTTAGGCAAGACTGTGAGAGAGCCGATTACCTTGGCTGAGAAGCAACCCCACACATGAATGGTTTCAGGATGCTTAACAGTTGGCATGAGACAAGACTGGTGGTAGCGCTCACCTTGTCTTCTCCGAATGAGGCGTTTTCCTGATGTCCCAAACAATCGAAAAGGGGATTCATCAGAGAAAATAACTTTACCCCAGTCCTCAGCAGTCCACTGCCTGTACCTTTTGCAGAATATCAGTCTGTCCGTGATGTTTTTTCTGGAGAGAAGTGGCTTCTTTGCTGCCCTCCTTGAGACCAGGCCTTGCTCCAAGAGTCTCCGCCTCACAGTGCGTGCAGATGCACTCACACCTGCCTGCTGCCATTCCTGAGCAAGCTCTGCACTGCTGGTAGCCCGATCCCGCAGCTGAAACACTTTTAAGAGCCGGTCCTGGCGCTTGCTGGTCTTTCTTGGGCGCCCTGGAGCCTTTTTGGCAACAATGGAACCTCTCTCCTTGAAGTTCTTGATGATGCGATAGATTGTTGACTGAGGTGCAATCTTTCTAGCTGCGATACTCTTCCCTGTTAGGCCATTTTTGTGCATTGCAATGATGACTGCACGTGTTTCTTTAGAGATAACCATGGTTAACAGAAGAGAAACAATGATGCCAAGCACCAGCCTCCTTTTAAAGTGTCCAGTTGTGTCATTCTTACTTAATCATGACATATTGATCTCCAGCCATGTCCTCATCAACACCCACACCTGTGTTACTGGAGCAATCACTGAAAAGAGGTTAGCTGGTCCTTTTAAGGCAGGGCTGCAATGATGTTGAAATGTGTTTTGGGGGATAAAGTTCATTTTCTAGCCAAATATTGACTTTGCAAGTAATTGCTGTTAAGCTGATCACTCTTTATAACATTCTGGAGTATATGCAAATTGCCATTAGAAAAAGTGAAGCAGTAGACTTTGTAAAAATTAATATTTGTGTCATTCTCAAAACTTTTGGCCATGACTGTACGTTAAGTTTGCATAATTTTATTTATTTTTTTTAACTTTTATCATGAATTAATAAAATGTGTTGCATCATGGAAATAGGCAAGAAATGCACATATTCGAAACAATGCTGCATTGTTATATGTCGAAGCCTTTCCTCTGCGGGATCCCTGTATGAGCCATGAAGAAATGGATAATAATATCCAGAAGCAGTTTGAAGAACTCTTTGTAAGTTTGTCAACACTATCGCACTAATAGAATTAAGTCTAAGGAATGGAAAAAAATAAATCTGTATACTAATCTTCATTTTTCTATTCACAGAACATTTTAGAAGATCCGTCACCCAATGTGCGATCTACTGGAGTTTTGGGGGTCTGTAAAATCACTGCTAAATATTGGGAGATAATTCCACCATTAATCTTAGCAGATTTTATAAAGAAAATCATTGGTGATCTTGCTGCTGATATTAACTCTGCTGAAGTACGCGCCTCTGTTTTTAAGGTAAGCTTTGGCTTTTTTCTATGTTCTCATTAAGAGACTAAAAAATCCATTAATGGGAGTGTTGTTCTGCTTTGACAGGGTCTTCAGTAAATTCCTATAAGCCAAAAGTGCATATAATGCGTAGTGTCACACTTCATTGGGCAGTAATAGTTCCTTTTTATGAAGGTTTTCCCATAATATTTTACTTTTTTGGGCAACAAGCGCGTAAAGGTCTTTAGCCTCTGTTTGATTAAGACCGAATTCACATATCTGTGGTACATGGACTGTGCACGGATCACAGTGCCTGTCCCAACCATGGCTTTCTAACATCTGACATAGTTGGCTCAGGAGAAAACAGAAAATCAGGAGATATATAACTCACCACAATGACATAAAATAAAACGAAACAATAAAATAATCAATGTGACAATATCACCTGCAAGTTGGATGGCAAACCATCCGGAAAGTGAGGACAAAACCCAGGAAATGAAAGGGAAACCAAGTGGCAGGGAAAGAAAAAAAGAAGACGAACTACACAATTTTGATAATAAATTGATAGCCTTTATTAACCAAATGGCACAATATAAACAACCACAATAACCTTGTATATATAAAAATACTTAAAAAGAAGCATACAGAATGACAACGGCTGATTCAGTAATTCAATCGCATGCAATTCTATATACCGTAATCATATACAAAATATATATTGAACAATATATCTCTATATAAACAGCGAAATTGAAGCGGCTCGGGTATTATAACCAGGAAAAGTCCACGTTAAAAAATATGAATAGTTGGCTCAGGTCAGAGATCCGCCGGTTGTGCTCAGTGTTGCGATCCAAGCACAGTCCGTGTTTGGCCTGTTTGATTTGGACCTAATTGTCATGCATTCAATATAGGAATACCTGATCCCAAGACTCATGTACTCAATATACTCTGGAAACTGATTTTTCTCCATGTTATGACAACAGGCAGAGGAGATTGTTCCAAGTTTATGATGGGTAATTCTTTATATAAGGCCTGTTTCACCCCAACCTTTTGCAACTTTTGAAAACTACACATTTTTGTAATGTAACCAAAAATAAAACTGATGCAAGTGATGAATTTTTGAAGCAGCCGTGTCCAATTTGTGTGCCATATACTTTGCATCTGTTTTTTTATTTTTTTTATTTATTTTTTTTTTGAAAGGAAGAGTGTCAGGCGTTCATCTGACTTGTTTTCTGTAGGGAAAAAATATATATGAAAAAAAGTATGTCAACATGGGGATAATATGTAACAGACTACAATATTATAAAAACGGAGCAGTTTTTTTTTAATTTTTATTGAGGTTTCTAAAGGAAAGAATTTCATTTCATAATAAGAGCTTGAAGAGTCCATGAAAATGACTGTAATCACATTATTCAAGTACCATGTACTTTTTAGTCACCACAAATCTAATTTACATAGAAATTATTTTTCATAAAATGAGCATGACAACAATAGTCCTCTATATAAGGATTGTGCAGCTCTCTAGACAGCCTGACCAAGGGTTTTTTTTTTTTTTAAAGTGTATCACTGCTATTTGCAACGTGTGTATGTATGTATATATATATATATATATATATATATATATATATATATATACACTAGATGGTGGCCCGATTCTAACGCATCAGTTATTTTAGAATATGTATGTAGTTTATTTATGAAGATTTAAGAATAATGCAATGAATACACAGGATTTTTCGGGTAAAATATATACATTATCATTAAATGTTATTGCTCATAGAACTTAATACAACTGAACAAAATTATTAAACAGATCATGAAAATATATAAACTATTACCTGAATATCTAACTGTATTTAAATAAATCATCGGACAAAAGAAGTACATCGAAACTATAATATATTTGTTAACAATATCAACCCAAAATATTTTTGTACACTACATTTTACCTCATGTTACTGTATATTACCTAATTTTACTGTGTATTACCTTATGTTACTTATGTATTACCTCATGTCACCTGTGTATTACCTCATGTCACTGTGTATTACCCGTGTTCAGTAAACGTGACAGAAGTACATCAGACACTGTAACTGACAAAACAAGTTCAGTACATCATGGGCAGTTGGTGAGTCACATGACCACATGGGCGGAGTTAGCCCTGCATCTCTGATGTTACTGTGTATTACCTCATATAACTGTGTATTACCTCATGTTACCATATATTACCTCATGTTACCTGTGTATTACCTCATATTACTGTGTATTACCTCATTACTGTGCATTACCTCATGTTACTGTATATTACCTCATTTTACTGTGTATTACCTTATGTTACTTATGTATTACCTCATGTCACCTGTGTATTACCTCATGTCACTGTGTATTACCTGTGTTCAGTAAACGTGACAGAAGTACATCAGACACTGTAACTGACAAAACATGTTCAGTACATCATGGGCAGTTGGTGAGTCACATGACCACATGAGCAGAGTTAGCCCTGCGTCGATGATTGGCCGCGGCCGGACCAATCAGTGATGCTGGTTTTCCTGGACAGACAGACAGGATAAAACGTTTATATAAATAGATATACATATATACGTGAATATGTATATGAAACAAAATGGAATTGTGTGCAAATTGATCCCCATTTTACATATTTTTCCCCTTAGCTTTGTATTTCCACAGAATATATCTGCCTAAATGTTTTAAGGTTTTTTTTCCTTTTTTTTTTTTTTTTTTTTACATACTGCTAAAGCTTTTTCAGACATATGATGTAATAATACGCACTTGTCAGATTCCCTCTGAGCGCTTACATCGGGGTTTGTGTAAATCTCTGAAATACGTACGTGATTCAGACAGAACTATAGGGGGCTTCCACGTTACTGGTAGCACAAAGGCTCTGGAAAAGCAAAATGGATCCCTGCCAAAAGAAATTCAGCAAATTCTACACCTCCAATTCCTCCTTTCTGAGCCCCACAGTGTACCTAAGCCACCTTTAGCCTCTACATGTTTGTGTAGCAATGAGAGCCCGTCTAATTTACTGGTGCGTGTCTTCAGAAGAATCAGCTCGAACCAATGTACTGGTCACTATATCATACTGGTCACTACAATGGCACTTTGCAGTTTTCATTCAGCAACATCCACTGCTGCTTATTTCAGCTGCAGAATGGAAGGGAGGGAGACACAGGAATTCATTACTGATGGGTAGGCGGAGCCCCAGATCAGGATGTCACCTCAGATCAAAAGCGTGTTGACTGGCTAGCCCCTCCAGCTCGGGCTCCTCCTACTCAGCTCCTTCAGTCTAAGATTTGAGGTCTCAGAGGATGGTCGCTGCTAATGCAGCTCCTCAGAAGATTTTATTATTTTATATTCGGACAGGAGACTTGGATCACCAGTTGGTCTAGAGGTCTCAGGGGTACCAGCGCTGCTGTACCCCAACCTCTCCCTTGGCGGATCTGTATTTACTCAAAGTCCCTGCAGAATCCTTGCCGGCCCTGGGGGATGAGGAGAGCTTCCCTGGCGGGACGCAAACCACACGTGCGGTCACTGCGTTCCTCGCCCTGGGGGGAAGCATGGGCACAGCGCCAGAAACCCCTGAGGGTCCCTGTGGCGCTTTGGCTGGTGAGTACTCCACACAAATTTTTTATTATTATTATGTGTGAGTGCTTTAGCGTCTGAGTGAGCAGCGCTATTACTTGTATGTCAGTATGCTTCAGCGCTGCTGTGACAGCGCTGTTACAAGTAGATGTGGTGATTTTTTGTCCGCAGGCTGATAGCTGCAGGACAGAGAGGGAGCAGGAGCGGGGGAGTTCGCGCTCATTATTTGAGCTAGCAGGGGCGTGGCCTATCGATTCCCGGTCTTATGAGCAGGAAGACGCGCGCTCTGGCGCTTCTCCTCCATCTCCCATCACTGTGGCGGCCATTACACAGGCTCCTGGCTCCTCAGACCGCTCCTCTCCTCATAAGACACCACGGCCAGCTGGGTGAGTGCTGATTCCTCACCCCGCAGCGCAGCGATCGCTATCCTGCAGCTGCAGTCTCATTAGAGACATAAAATTGGCTGGGACTCACACTTCATATATATATATTGTGGTGAGTTTGCAATATTAACCCCTCTGAGGGTTATTTCTACCAGCTAAATTTTTTGACTGAATACCGCTGGGTAACCCTGCCTGGTGAAGCGTTAACCCTTCAGCGTTTAAAAAAAAAAAAAAAAAACCGCATAGTTTTTACCGCTTTGACCTGCTCATACAGGTGAGACATGTCTGAACAGAGTTCAGATGCCGCGGACCACGTCCCAGTGCCATTACGGCAATCAGATACGCAGACCTCCACAGCGTCTAGCGCTGCGGTCGACAGCGGTGAAAAATTGGACGATATCGCTCGATCGATCAACAACTTGTCTGACCTTTTAGGTCAATATATGTCTGCTAATTCCTCTCAGAGGAAGCGACGCAGGCCGTTACCGGCCTCTACACGGAGCGAGTCAGATGTATCTGATATTGGGCAGAGTTCCCCTTTAAATTCGGATGGAGAAATATCCGATTCAGATGCGGACGAGCCGCAGGGGCGTTCCTCTATGGCGAAGCGTACGGAGGCATTAATTGAAGCCATGAGAGATATATTACAGTTACCGGAGGAGGTAACTAGTCGTCCTGGTAAATCAGCACGCATGTTCCAGGAGTCCCGTGCTTCGCGTACAACATTGCCAGCTCTGGATGAGCTTAATAGTGTAATAGAGGAGGAACGTCTGTGTCCAGATAAGCGTTTTCATGGAACGCATTTCTTTGATACACTTTATCCTTGCTCTGCGGAGTTAAAGGCTAATTGGACTTCTGCTCCTGAAGTGGATGTGTCTTTATCTCAGCTTAGTAAATCCTCACTACTCCCTATTAAGGGGAAAGCGAGTTTACAGGAGCCTTTGGATAGAAAAACGGAATTGGCGGCAAAAGCAAGCTATGAGGCTGCGGGTCATGGATTCCGAGCGGTGCTAGGATCCATGTGTGCTACTAGAGCTTCTCTAGGCTGGTTGGCACGTCTGAAGACGGAGTTGCAAAATGAATCTCCGTTATCTGAGATACGGGAAACTTGTGAATGGTTAGAAACGGCAGCCTGTTATATCTTTGATGCCGGTCTGGATACGGCATCTCTGCTGGCCAAAGCGCAAGCTTCAGCGGTCACAGTCAGAAGAGCTTTATGGCTCAGACAGTGGGCCGGGGACGCAGTTTCCAAACAAGGGTTGTTGGCCTTACCTTACAAGGGTGGCCATCTTTTTGGATCCGACCTCACAGAGCTGATTTCCAAGGCTAAGGCGAAGGAATCAGCATTACCACAGCGTAGGGCCATGGCCTCGGTGTCCAGTAAGCCTGGTGTCTATAGTGGTCGGCGGTCCTTTCGGGGCCGAGGACGATCTAGTCACTCCTCGTGGGGATCGGGTCGTCCTTCCTTCTCAGGAAAGAAATCCTCTCAGAAAACTCGTACTCCCTGGAAGCAGAGTTTCCGTCAGGACAAGCGGGAACTTGACAAGAAGCCCGCAAAGTCGGATTGACGCCAGGGGTCCACTCGAGGATTCTCGAGTGGGGGGTCGCCTGCTTCTTTTCAAGGCGACTTGGATGGCTCGCGTTCCAGATTCCTGGGTAACGCGGGTAGTGTCGGCAGGCTATTTCATAGAGTTTGCCTCTCGACCCCCAAATGTTTTTTGTCAATCTCGTGTTCCGTCGGAACCCGAGTTTGTTGTCGCTCTACAGCGAGAGGTCGAATCTCTGCTACAAAAGGGTGTAGTGATACCGGTTCCGTCAGAGGACCGAGGGAAAGGTTTTTATTCCAACCTTTTTGTAGTTCCCAAAAAGGAGAACAAATTTCGCCCGATTCTGGATCTCAAGCGATTAAACCGGCATGTCCATGCCCGGAAATTTCGCATGGAGTCGCTTCGCTCCGTTGTGGCAGCTCTGTCACAGAACGATTTTCTGGTGTCAATCGACATTCGCGACGCCTATTTGCATATTCCCATCGGAAAGGCTCATCAGCGCTTTCTTCGATTTGCCATAGGTCAGAATCATTACCAGTTCGTGGCTCTGCCGTTCGGCTTAGCCTCAGCGCCAAGGGTCTTTACAAAAATTCTGGCGCCCCTCATGGCAATCCTTCGAAGACAGGGATTACGATTCTCCCTTATCTGGACGATCTTTTGATCATGGCTTCCTCGGAGGAGGAGGCGTTGACGGCTCGGGATTTTTCTCTTCAGTTTCTGAAGGACTTCGGTTGGCTAGTCAATTGGGAGAAGTCGTCCCTGGAACCATCGAGGACAATCCTCTTTTTGGGAATGCATCTCGACACGTTTCGGTCGGTAGTTTCCCTACCACCAGACAAACAGTCATGTCTTCTTCGACATGTACAGATTATGAAATCCTCAACGGCAATGTCCCTACGGAAGTGTATGCGTCTTCTGGGACTGATGGTGGCGTCCATGGAGGCAATTCCTTTTGCCCAGTTCCATTCCAGGACTCTCCAAAGGTTCATCTTGAGTCGATGGAACCGGTCGCAATCGCTGGATTGCAGTGTCACTATTTCTCGCGCGGTGCGGGATTCTCTAGAATGGTGGTTACGTCCAGGGCATTCTCCCTGGGAAAGTCTTTCCTCCCTCCGAAGTGGTCAGTCATAACCACCGATGCCAGCCTGACGGGCTGGGGGGGTGTTTGGAACAATCTCTGGATTCAGGGGTATGGTCATCGGAAGAGTCTGTTCTTCCGATCAACATCTTGGAATTGAGGGCGATTTTCCTTTGCCTCCAACATTGGACGGTCCCTTTGAGCGGTCTGCCAGTCCGAGTGCAGACAGACAATGCGACGGCTGTCGCGTATATCAATCACCAAGGTGGGACAAGGAGTTCCAGACTCATGGTAGAGGTGTCCCGAATTCTGATTTGGGCAGAGGCCAGTGTACCAGCCATTTCGGCGATTCATATTCCAGGGGTTCAGAATATTACAGCGGACTTTCTCAGTCGCAGAAGGATGGATCCCGGGGAATGGAGCCTCCACCCGGAAGTTTTTGCACTACTGTGCTCTCGCTGGGGAACCCCCCAAGTGGATTTGATGGCATCCAGGTCCAATGCCAAGTTACCGACGTTCATGTCCAGGTACAAGGACCCGAAGGCTGTGGCGGTGGATGCTCTAGTGGCTCAGTGGGATCAGTTCGAGCTGATCTATGTATTCCCGCCGATATCCTTACTTCCTCTAGTACTGCGTCGGATCAGACTAGAGAGAATTCCAGCTATTTTGATAGCTCCAGACTGGCCAAGAAGGGTGTGGTTCTCGACAATAATGTCGCTGTTGGCGGCACCTCCTTTTCCACTCCCTCTTCAACCGGACTTGTTGACTCAGGGGCCCGTTTGTCATCCGGACTTGATGTCCCTGCGTTTGACGGCGTGGCTCTTGAGACCGAAATCTTGACCCGTAGAGGTTTCTCAGCCGAGGTCATTGCTACCCTTCGTGCTGCAAGAAGTCCGGCTACTACTAGGATTTACCACAAAATTTGGGAAACCTTCTTTTCGTGGTGTTTGAGGTCCTCTCGGAACCCGAGAAAATTTTCCATTCCCAACCTGTTGGCTTTTCTGCAGCATGGGCTAGACAAGGGTTTGGCAGTCAGCACCCTGAAAGGTCAGATTTCTGCTCTGTCCTTATTGTTCCGGAGAACCATTGCTTCGAATAGAGACGTGCTCTCCTTTTTCCGAGGTATATCTCGTAAGTTTCCGCCGCGGAAGGCACCCGTGTCTCCTTGGCGGCTCAACCTTGTTTTGGAGGCTCTTCAGCATAAACCTTTTGAGCCTATGGTTTCTGCTAGCCTTTCTTTACTTTCTTGGAAGGTGGCTTTCCTTGTTGCAGTCACTTCCTTGAGGAGAGTTTTCTGAGTTGGCAGCTCTTTCTTGTTCGCCTCCTTTTCTGGAGTTTTTTCCGGATCGTGTAGTGCTTCGCACTCGGGTGATTTTTTGCCTAAAGTGGTGTCACAGTTTCATGTCAACCAGGATATTGTGTTGCCTTCATTCTGCCCGGATCCGAAGAATGTGAAAGAGCGAGCTTTACACACATTGGATTTAGAAAACTAGATCTGAACTGAAAAAGTAAGTTAATGTGTATGCAAAATGTTAATGCATATTAACACATGACCATTACACAGAAAAACAGGCACAAAAAAAAAACAAATATCCAAAAATGAAATAAAAAATCTTTTTGCAAAAATGCATGAAGGTAGTAATAATCATAAGGGTATTTAGTAAACATAATTTTGATCAAAATAATGTACAAGCCATCCCGCCACGTCAAGGCAACCCTCTGTGGGACAGTCCTACTCTAATATTGAAAACCTTTCCACTTGTCAAGTGACTTAAATGTGAACAAGGGCAGAGGGACTGAACCCACCAGTTGAAGCTCCGGCCAGACAGGATGGATTTTCTCAACTCAGAAAACAGGGCGGTCACACCCTTATATGCACGGAATGCACTATGAACTACATAGAAAACTAGATCTGAACTGAAAAAGTAAGTTAATGTGTATGCAAAATGTAAATGCATATTAACACATGACCATTACACAGAAAAACAGGCACAAAAAAACAAATATCCAAAAATGAAATAAAAAATCTTTTTGCAAAAATGCATGAAGGTAGTAATAATCATAAGGGTATTTAGTAAACATAATTTTGATCAAAATAATGTACAAGCCATCCCGCCACGTCAAGGCAACCCTCTGTGGGACAGTCCTACTCTAATATTGAAAACCTTTCCACTTGTCAAGTGACTTAAATGTGAACAAGGGCAGAGGGACTGAACCCACCAGTTGAAGCTCCGGCCAGACAGGATGGATTGGATTTAGTGCGGGCCTTGAAGTTTTATCTATCTATTACTCAAGGTTTTCGTAAGACGGACTCCCTATTTGTGGTTCCAGTCGGTCGTCGGCGTGGTCAACGAGCTTCCAAGGATTCTATAGCTCGTTGGATCCGGTCAGCTATATTGGAAGCTTACCGTCTTCAGGGTGAATCTTGCCCGATTAAGATTCAAGCCCATTCCACGAGGGCTGTGGCTTCATCGTGGGCTTTTCACCAAGGTGCTTCGGCAGTGCAGCTCTGCCGGGCGGCAACTTGGCGCTCTGTCCACACGTTTACGAAGTTTTATAAAGTGGACGTCAGTGCTTCCGCTGATGCAGCCCTCGGACGTAGGGTCCTGCAGGCAGCTGTAGTTTAAAGTTCTGGATGAACTTGTGTTTAGCGCTGGTTGCGCTTTGTTGTTAAGGTTGTTGGGTTTCTGCCTCTTGTTGGTTTTTTCCCACCCTTATTTTTGAACTGCTTTGGGACGTCCCATCAGTAATGAATTCCTGTGTCTCCCTCCCTTCCATTCTGCAGCTGAAACACGGATTTTGGTAAGAACTTACCGGTAAAATCCTTTTCAGCGAAGGAAGGGAGGGAGACACAGCACCCTCCCAAGGCAGAAGTGTGTTGATGTTTTCAGATGCAGCGCGACCCTTATCTGATAGCGATTATCTGGGCTGAGGTCAGCGCGCTAAGGCTCTGTTCCAGCATCGCCAGCTCATCGCAGTAGTCAGGTTCGGTGAGTAGTACCTGGAACTCTGTTGTTTTTGGCTTTCTTTGCATGCATAACCTGTATCCTTGTGTTTTTTTTCTCTGAAGTTCCTTCAGAAGGGGTTATGTTGCTCCGCTGGTGATCTTGGCTCTTTTCCTAAAAGCTTTGGTACGACTGGAGCTGAGTAGGAGGAGCCCGAGCTGGAGGGGCCAGCCAGTCAGCACTCTTTTGATCTGAGGTGACATCCTGATCTGGGGCTCCGCCTACCCATCAGTAATGAATTCCTGTGTCTCCTTCCCTTCCTTCGCTGAAAAGGATTTTACCGGTAAGTTCTTACCAAAATCCGTGTTTCCGCAAAACACCCATGGAGTCAAAATTGTCACTACACCTGTAGATACATTTCCAAAGGGGTATAATTTCCAAAATGGGGTCACATGAGGGGAAATTCTGCTCTTCTAGCATATACGGGCGATGTATATGAAGTTCGCAAACTATTCTAGCAAAATCTGCATTCCTTCCCTTCCGAGTCACTCCATATGTCTAAGTAGTACTGTACAGCCACATATGGAGTATTTCTACATTCAGCAGATATTGTGGGACAAATTTTGGTGCCATTTTTCCCCATTTACCAATGTGAAAACGTAAAATCTGTAGTGAAAACAAAATTTAGGTACTAAAAATGTAATTTTTTTTTTTTCACTGTCCAATGGTATAAAATTCACCTGTGGTGCCAATATTATCACTGCGCCCCTAGATGAATTCATTGAGAGGTGTAATTTGTAAAATGGGGTTTCTTATGGGGGGTTCTGCTGTTCTGGCACTACAGGGGCTTTGCCAATGTGACATGGCACCGTCAAACCAGTCCAGCAAAATCTGGACTCCAATATGGCGCTTCACTTCTGAGTTTGCGCTGTGCCTCATAGGTAGTTTTTGACCACACATGGGGTATCAGCGTACTCAGGAGAACTTGACCAACAAATTTTAGGGTCCATTTTCTCCTGTTACTTTGTGAAAACAAAAAAACTTGGTACTAAAAGGACATTTTTTCTGGGAAAAATGTGATTCCCTCCCCCCCCCCCCCCCACACACACACACATACATGGCTTAACGTTCTAAACGTCTTTGAAGCAGGTTTAGGGTGCTCAATACACATCTAGATAAGTTCCTTAAGGGCTCTAGTTTCCTACATGGTGTCACTTGTGGGAGGGTTTCCACTGTGCAGGTGCATCAGAGGCTCTCCAAACGTGACATGGCGTTCACTAATTAGTCAAGCAAACTTTGTGTTAAAAAAGTCAAATGGTGCTTCTTACCTTCCGAGCCCTGCCCTGCGCCCAAAAAGTAGTTTTCCCCCACATGTGGGGTATCGGCATGCTCAGGAGAAATTGCACGACACATTTTGGGGTCCATTTTTTCCTGCTACCCTTGTGAAAATGAAAAAAAAATTGTGTCTAAAGTAAAATTTTTGTGAAAAAAGTTAATTGTTCTTTTTTTTTCCTTCCACATTCTACAAATTCCTGTGAAGCACCTGAAGGGTTAATAAACTTGAATGTGATTTTGAGCACTTTGAGGGATATAGTTTTTAGAATGGTGTCACTTTTGGGTATTTTCTGTCACATAGACCCCTCAAACTCACTTCAATTGTGATGTGGTCCCTAAAAAATAAATGATTTTGCAAATGTCGTTGAAAAAACTAGAAAATGCTGGTCAACTTTTAACCCTTATAACTTCCTATTTTTCTTTTTTGTTTGTTTCAAAAATGATGCTGATGTAAAGTAGATGAGTGAGAAATGTTAGCTATTTTGTGTGACAAGACTGATATAAGGGCATAAAAATTAAAAGTTGCAAAATTTTCACCAAACTTCCTTTTTTTTTTTTTTTTTTTTTTTTATAAGGCTATGTGCACACATTGTGGAATGTTTGCAGAAATTTCCTGAGGAAAACCAGACTTTTTCCCAGAAAAACCGCATGCGTTTTTGGTGCGTTTTTTGCCACAAATTTTTCCTGAACATTCTAGGTCAATAATATAGCGGGAAATACGCAGATTTACCGCGAAATTAATGAACATGACGCGTTTTTTTTCGTAGAATAAAACGCACGATGTGCACAAAAATTGCGGAATTCATTCTAAATAATAGGATGCTTAATTCATGCGTTTTTAAGCGTTTTTGCCGCGAAAACAACGCGAAAAATCCACAACGTGTGCACATAGCCTTACACATAAATGCAAGTCATATTGGAAAAATTTTTTACCACTATCATGAAATACAATGTGTCTCGAAAAAATAGTTTCAGAACTAGTGGGATCCGTTGAAGGCTTCCAGACTTATCACCACATAAAATGACACTGGTTAGAATTGTAAAATTTGGCCTGGTGAGGAAGGTAAAAACAGGCTTGGGGGCTGCAGGGGTAAAGAAACCTGCCAGGTCCGAAATGCTTTTTGTCTACAGATATAGGGTTTAAATCCCACCTGCTTGCTTATCTTGGGCAGCTGCTACAGGTAGAAAATGTGTCATCTTTGTGGGTCAGGCAGTCGTTGTTAGTCACTGCTAACTATACTGTGAACAGTGGCTGCAATCAGTGCCTGGCCCTTTGATTGACAGCCTGATTTGCAGTGTGTTTGTGCAGACCTGTCTGTCAATCAAAGTGCAGTGGCTGTAATGGCTCCCTGACCTGCCCTGATGAGGAGGCGAGTGGCTACAGGGAGGATATAACTTCATTTTCTCCCTGTAGCCGCTTCTCCAGGAAGGCAGGCTGGATTTTAACCCTATTTACTACAGATTAGCCCTATATTTGCTCTTCTGGACATGACAAATTCTCTTTAACTAACATAATCTTTGTAACAGGTTTTTAAAGTCCCATATGTACATGATTATATGTTTTTTCTTGTCACACAGTGTATGCTCTATCTTTTGGAGAACAAGTTGAGTCATCCTTTATTGGAACAGATGCTGCCAGTACTGAAAAACAGTCTCCACGATCAGTCGGAGAAGGTCCGTGTGGCTTTTGTTGAAATGCTGATAAAGATAAAAGCCCTCCGAGCTGCTAAGGTATTGCATTATTAATTCTATGTGGTTCCTTAATGTACTGTAGCCTTTCGGCTGCTAACATACAATGCCAAGGTTTAGGGACAGAAACCTAAAATGAGTGTCTAGGCCTCTAAATACATGACAAGTTTAGAATTAGGAACTTGCTGCTTACTTTAGCTATTCCCTATAGTGGCCATTACACAATGGGAGTATGGTATCGTTTAAGCCTATGTCTAAGCAGGGGATATATTGTTTAGTATCAGAACGCAGCCTGCTATAACGATATTGGAAAAAGTTCATAAGCACAGAAATCGTGATTTTGGACCTAAAACTGGAGGATGATAGATACTTTAAAGGGGTTGTCCACTACTAGGACATCCTCTTCTTAAACTAAATGTTCGGCCCTGATAAGATAATAAAGCCTATACTCTCCTCCCGTTCCTGCGGTGTCGGCGGTGATGCGGTGTCACGTGATGCCTGGCGCCCAATCAGCACTGACATCACTGTCTTCGCCTTCGGACAAACTGAACATCTATATGAATGTGTTTGCAAGTAATTTATCATGAAGGGGTTATATGTATATGTATACATCTGTGTGAGTTTGTGTATATAAATATAGACAGGTGTGGGGGGAAAAAATGATGCACAGTAAGAATGCGCTCAAAAATAAGTGTTAATAGGTTGCATTTTGTTAATTGATAAAAATAAATAAAATGTGGATGTCGCTTGTGCAAATCCTTCTGTCCCTTCATATAATCCCAGACAGACTGGATGATGTGGAGATCGGGCTCTGTGGGGGCCATGTCATCACTCCCAGGACTCCTCGTTCGTCTTTATGCTGTAGATAGTTATTAGTGATATTAGCTGTAGGTTTGGGGTCAATTTCTTGCTGCAGAATAGATTTGGAGCCAAATAGATGCCCCCTTGATGGTATTGCATGATGGATAAGTATCTGCCTGTGTTTTCCCATCACCACAACAGCAAAGAACGAAAGGATCCGCAGGAAATCTGCAGATTTCAAAGGCTATGCCTGTGTATATGCTTCAGTGGTTTCCTGCCCTTGGAGGGAGAGCTACTGTCCCAGGATTGCCAGAGAGGTAGTTCTTGTTACCTGAGGGGTAACTGCTGCTGCTGCTGGAAATTGCAGAGTCTGGCAGAAAATCGGACTTGACCCCATTAGTCTGATCCATTGGGAAGTCCTTTTGTGACCTGCACGTACTGATGCTGGGCCAACGCTGGACATCTAAAGACATTTTTAGAGTTTGCGGTCTGATGAAGTTAGGCGCTTATTCAAATTGAGACGCATCTGCACCTCGCTTCCGGTATCTGAGGGCGCAGTGTCTTGGTGCACATGCTGACCCAACATCAAAACGTTAGAGGTCACTCCAGGAAAGTGTGACTTGGTAGGATGTAGGCGCTCCTGACTGGTTGGGGAGTGCGTTTCCTGATAAATTGGTGGATTAGTGCTCCTAAGGTGCCATATTTAAAAGTGCACTCTGTAGCTGTTCATTTTATCAAAACCTTCATGGTAGTTAACTGCTCAGCGACTGGAAAAGTTACTCTTTTTTAATTTTTGCCCAAGACTATTGGTAGATCACAGTTGCCTGTATTTTATGACCAGCATATTAAGACAAAGAATAAGGGACAATCCCTTTGCAAGAGTAAACTTTTATCTGTCTATGTTAGGCTACTTTCACACTTGCGTTTTTTTGCGCTGCGTTTCGAGCGCACATGAAGCGCATTATAAAAACGCATGCAAACGCTTGTAAACGCTGCAATATTTAGTCGCATCAGCATGCGCATTTCGACAAAAAAACACAGCGTTTGTCTGCGATTTCATGCGTTTTTGCATGCGTTTGCGTTTTTTTGGCGCATGCGTTTTCTATTTGTCACATTATCATCTCTGCCTCCATCATCTCTGCCTCCATCAGCTGTCTCCATCATCTCAGCCTCCATCATCTCTGGCTCTATCATCTCTGCCTCCATCATCTCTGCCTCCATCATCTCTGCCTCCATCATCTCTGCCTCCATCATCTCTGGCTCTATCATCTCTGTCTCCATCATCTCTGGCTCTATCATCTCTGTCTCCATCATCTCTGGCTCTATCATCTCTAGCTCCATCATCTGTCTCCATCATCTCTGTCTCCATCATCTCTGGCTCTATCATCTCTGTCTCCATCATCTCTGGCTCTATCATCTCTGGCTCTATCATCTCTGGCTCCATCATCTGTCTCCATCATCTCTGCCTCCATCATCTCTGGCTCCATCATCTCTGCCTCCATCATCTCTGCCTCCATCATCTCTGGCTCCATTATTTACAGAAAAATCGCATGCGTGCAAAAGCGCTGACGAGCGCAAAGCCATGCGCACGCCAGCGCCCCCATAGACTGCAATGTTATTTTTTGCGCATAGCATGCGCACACGTGCGCACGCGTTTTTTAAAGCGGTTGGGCGGAAAAAAAAATGCAACATGTAGCGTCTGGTCGCGTATGGGCGCACACCGGGAAAATGCGCAGCGCACGACAAACGCACATGAACGCGTGCAAGCGCTAGACCCTGCGCCCGCCATGTTAAAGATAGGGGAACATTGCGCATGCGTCCGATAGCGCAAGATGCGCTGCGCAAAAAAAACGCAAGTGTGAAAGTAGCCTTAGCAGTGTATTGGTAGAAAACTAACAGAACAATCGCCATCACTGATACAAGGTCTACACTTAAGGCTGAAGTTAAGAATTGTTTCATGGTGTTTAGACATAGTACATCAACGGGAAGATATGAGGTCTCGCTATTCTAATTTCTATTCTGATGGATGAATGACTACAACATAGATTTTACAGTGAGTACCAAAAATCTTAATTTCTTGGTTGCTTCATTTGGGAATACAAGAACCATTGAACTTACTAAATCTTTCCCTGCGGTGAGAAAGCCAATACCAGTTCTGTAGAAGGAAGAATAGCCATCCCTCAGGATACTACCCGAGCAACTGCCACTTGTAGTACCCTTCTGAGAAAAAAAGGAATTTGACACTCCTAAGTGTGCAAAAGGAAGATAAAGCTTTATTAGAAATGCAATCCAAAAATAAATAACGTTTTGCTCTTAAAACTCGCACTTTTTTTTTTTTTTTTTGCTATCATGATAAGAGAGCGGAGTATAGTGCTCTGCTAGTAACCGATAGCAGCCCCAAATGATCAGCGCTGAGTTATGGACTGCACTCTAATAAAGCGTTCTCTTCCTTTTGTACACTTGTAAGTGCCGGAGTCCTTTTTTTTGTTTGATTATATGGAGTGATATCCTAACTCTGCACTCATATGGAGTGACGTATATCTTGCATCCCCTAGATACAAAGTTAAGAGCTTTACAAAGATATGGACTGAAGATTAAGTAGGGGCTCTGTGCAATAGAAGAACAGATGCCTGGAGGTTTAAGACCCCTGGAGCCTTCTACCCGATGCAGGATCTCAACAGTGGTCAAGCTGCAACAAAACTGTTTAGCCAGATGGGTTAAATCTGCCATTTCCTATCCTTACACCTTGGATGGTCATTCACCTCCTGGATATGTAATACTAGGGCCATGTTTACCTTACAGAAAGAGAGACCATTCTTCTTTTGAACAAATCTGTAGAGCAGCTGTGGATTGTTCCCTATGTCTTATTACTGTGCTTAGTCTTGCCATGTTGTCAGACTTGTGATCAGAAACTGTCTTCCACAACCTCACCCTTGAAGCAGAGTTTTGCTGTTCTTCACCTAATTTTAGCCTCCTGCACAGTTGTTTCAGTTATTAGCTGTATTTCCACCTACATATGAAAATTATAATCATTATTGCCTGTTTGGTATAATTGGTTACTCATACACCTGAACATAATCTTACAGATCCCTGACTTTTGTACAAGTTTGCTTAAAAGAATATTGACTTGTTTTAGATTTATCTTTTGTTTATTGATAGTTTTCGAGCTTCTCCTTTTGAAAGCATTCTTACTTTGCAGCTTTTTTTTTTCTAAATCTGTTATACAGTAGTTTGTGTGTATGTAACTTACTGTGTGTATTTTATTGTAATCCTTAAGTCCACTTTAATGTTTTATGGTTTCAGTTTTGGAAGTTGTGCCCCATGGAACACCTCTTGGCCCGCCTTGAAATGGATTCACGACCTGTTTGTCGCCGCCTTGTCAATCTTCTGTTTCATTCCTTCTTTCCTGTCAATGAACCAGAGGAAATTTGGTGTGAACGATGTGTAGCGCTTATACAAATGAACTCTGCAGCTGCGCGGACGTTTTATCAGTACACCTATGAGCACACGGCCCCACCAATATAGGTAATTTGCCACTTTTCTGTATTCTCCGTCTACATTACTGTTGATTATCTGACAGCATTATTTTTACTCCTTCAGTGAAACTAATGCTCATTATAAGACGCTGCTTGAATTCCTGCTTGCAGAAAACCATTTGTAATGCAGATGAGATGAACGATGAGGAGGAGGAGGAGACTTATGATGGCAACGAGAGTGAGCCTGGAAAGAGAACGAACAAGAGTGTAAGTGGAAACTTCTGCAGTATACAGAAGTGATTGCTTCCTATAATCAAATGCAATATTTGTAACGTGATGGGCTTCTTTTCTGTTGCAAGTTTTCTTTTAATTTGGACTGATTAGAATAATGTTGATTCATTCATGAAACTCGTTGGGTTTACACTTTATGACCATGATAGATGCTCTTTAACGGGCTATTGCCATGTTTAGAAGTATAGTCAATATCCATGGTATAAGGTGATAACGTGCTGATCTATGGGAGTCCGACTGCTGAGACCCCCACTGATGCCAAGTACAGGGCGATGAAATGTTCTGTCTAAATGGAGCAGTGGCCACATTTGTTCGTCAATGCTCCTTTCATTGTCTATTGGACTGCCTGAAAATACGAGTGCTGTAACTCTTATCTTCAGCAGTCCTATAGACACAAAATGCAGCGGTAGTGTGTATAGCATGGTGGGGCCAGACATATAAAGGGGTATTCCCTACTCCACGATCCTGTCCCAACATGTAGTAGGTATAATATTAGTAAATACCTCCAATTAGAAATGTATAGTTTTTGTGATTCGCTATGTCTGTCTTGATGTGCCGCATTGCAGGGTCTTGGGTATCCATGGTTACGTCCACTAGCAACTAGCTAACTGTCATTATACCAGTGGTCGTAACAATTGATACCTAAGGTCCTGCAATACCTGCACATGAGGAAAGAAACATGGCGAATCAGAAAAACTATACTACATTTCTAATTGGAGGTATTTGCTAATATTATTATTACACCTACTACATATTGGGATAGCATCTTGGAGATGGGAATGCTCCTTTAAAGTTCACCTTCCCACGTGCTTGCTTTTCTTCTATTTACGCCCTTCTCTATGAAGCCAGGGCTATAAATCAAAGAAGTGGTGTGGTGGAGATAGAGAGAAAACAAGCAGATGTGAAGGTGCACTTAAATGTTTGGCCACGCCATGATGCACTGAGCGCTTGTTCGGACAGTCCCTTTTAAGGCTTTGTTCACACAGGCTATAATATTGCTGCAGCTTTGTAGCCGATAAAGCATGATTGCAGTCACCGATTTGAAATAACTAATCACTGTAAAACTATTAAAGGGAATGTGTAAGCTGGTTTTTGCTACCTAATCTCAGAGCAGCATGATGTAGGCAGGGCTGTGGAGTCAGCAAGCCAAAGCTCCGACTCCTCAATTTCCATGACTCCGACTCCCTCATATCAGGGATGTGGAGTCGGTAAGCCAAACCTCCGACTCCTACTACAACTCCTCAATTTCCATGACTCCGACTCCACCAAAATGGGCTCCAACTCCACAGCCCTGAATGTAGGGGCAGAAATTCTGATTTCAGCAATGTGTCACTTACAGGACTGATTAGTGTACTGTAGTTTATACAAAGTCACGGTCTTATCAGCAGGATATTATTACTAGAGGACTACTTGGCATGCTGCCAGGTAGTCCAACCCCGCCCCCACCACTGATTGGTTAGCTTTCTGCCCATTAACAGTGTACACAGAAAGCAACCAATCAGTGGTGTGGGTGAGGTTATGCAGAGATCAGCATTCAGGGAACTTTTAGACGTGTGTCGCCCGTGAATGTAGTGTCACGAAATGCCTGCTTGTGTAATATAATTTCAGCAGCAGATGGAAGGAAGGGAGACACAGTCATTACTAGTGGGTAGGCGGAGCCCACACAGGATAGAACACCTCAGATTAAAAAGAGTGTTGACCGGCCCCTCCAGCTTGGGCTCCTCCTACTCCAGCTCTCCAGTCTAAAATTTGAGGTCACAGAGGATAGTCGCTGCAGGAGCAGCTCCTCAGAAAATTTTTTATTTTTAGTCGGACAGAGACTTGGACCCCTGTGGTTTTGAGGTCTCAGGGGTCTCAGCGCTGCTGGACCCCCACCTCTCCCTTGGCGGATCTGTATTACCCTTTAAGGTGGTCCCTGCAGAACCCTGCCGGCCCTGGGGGATGAGGGTTGCTTCCCTGGCGGGGACGCAAACCGCGCTTCTGGGGTCACTGCGTTCCCCGCCCTGGGGGTAAGCTATGGGCATAGCGCCACAAATCCCTGGGGGTCCCTGTGGCGCTCAGCTGGGTGAGTACTCTGCATTTTTTAATGTGTGTGAGTGCTTCAGCGGCTGCTGCGGCAGCCGCTGCTACATATTTCAGCTGCAGATGGAAGGAAGAGAGCCACAGTAATTCATTACTGATGGGTAGGCGGAGCCCCAGATCAGGATGACACCTCAGATCAAAAGCGTGTTGACTGGCTGGCTCCTCCAGCTCGGGCTCCTCCTCCTCAGCTCCTTCAGTCTAAGATTTGAGGTCTCAGAGGATGGTCGCTGCTAATGCAGCTCCTCAGAAGATTTTATTATTTTATTTCGGACAAGAGACTTGGATCACCAGTTGGTCTAGAGGTCTCAGGGGTACCAGCGCTGCTGTACCCCAACCTCTCCCTTGGCGGATCTGTATTTACATTATGGTCCCTGCAGAATCTTGCCGGCCCTGGGGGATGAGGAGAGCTTCCCTGGCGGGGACGCAAACCACACGTGCGGTCACTGCGTTCCTCTCCCTGGGGGGAAGCATGGGCACAAGCGCCACAAATCCTGAGGGGTCCCTGTGGCGCTAAGCTGGTGAGTACTTCACACAATTTTTATTATAATAATGTGTGAGTGCTTTAGCGTCTGAGTGGCAGCGCTATTACATGTATATCAGTATGCTTCAGCGCTGCGGTGACAGCGCTGTTACATGTAGATGTGGTGAACTTTTGTCCGCAGGCAGATACCTGCAGGACAGAGAGGGAGCAGGAGCGAGGGAGTTCGCGCTCAATATTTGAGCTGGCGGGGGCGTGGCCTCAGGAAGACACGCGCTCTCACTGCGGCGGCCATTACCAGGCTCCTGGGCTCCTCAGACCGCTCCTCTCCTCATAGACACCACGGCCAGCTGGGTGAGTGCTGATCCCTCACCCCGCAGCGCAGAGATCCTTATCCTGCAGCTGCGGTCTCATTAGAGACCTAAAATTTGTTAGCTGGGGCTCACACAATATATATTGTGGGGAGTTTGCGACATTAACCCTTCTGAGGGTTATTTCTACCAGCGTTTTTTGCTGAATGCCGCTGGGGTAGCTCTACCTGAAGAGAGCGTTAACCCTTCAGCGATTTAAAAAAAAAAAACAAAAAAAAAAAAACGCATATTTTGCTGGTGCTGCCGCTTTGACCTGCTAATACAGGTGAGGCATGTCTGAACAGAGTTCAGATGCCGCGGACCACGTCCCAGTGCCACTGCGGCAATCTGATACGCAGACCTCAACAGCGTCTAGCACTGCGGTCGACAGTGGTGCAAAATTGGATGATATCGCTCGCTCGATTAACAGCTTGTCTGACCTTTTAGGTCAATATGTGTCTGCTAATTCCTCTCATAGGAAGCGACGCAGGCCGTTACCGGCCTCTACACGAAGCGAGTCAGATGTATCTGATTTGGATGGTGGACTGGGTTCCCCTTTAATTTCGGATGGAGAAATATCCGATTCAGATGAGGACGAACGGCAGGGGCGTTCTTCTCTGGCGAGACGTATATGTTCCAGGAGTACCGTACTTCGCGTACAACATTACCAGCTCTGGAGGAGCTTAAGAGTGTAATAGAAGAGGAACGTCTGTGTCCAGATAAGCGTTTTCACGGAACGCATTTCTTTGATGCACTTTATCCTTGCTCTGCGGAGTTAAAGGATAATTGGACTTCTGCTCCTGAAGTGGATGTTTCCTTATCCCAGCTTAGTAAATCCTCACTACTCCCTGTTAAAGGGAGAAAAACAACTCTGGAAAAAATCTAAAACATATATAAAAACATGTGACAAGAGAATATGTGGTTAAAATAATAATCTTTATTAATGTGCAATATACAACAGAAAAAATAAAATAGAAGTAAAAAATACTGCCAACTAGAAGTATATAGCCACAAAAGATACATATACTTCTAGTTGGCAGTATTTTTTACTTCTATTTTATTTTTTCTGTTGTATATTGCACATTAATAAGATTATTATTTTAACCACATATTCTCTTGTCACATGTTTTATATATGTTTTAGATTTTTTCCAGAGTTGTTTTTCTCTATTATTCCCGAATGGTCTGCCATTCTTTGTTGGTAGTGACATTGTGATATTTTAATCACTTATTATCATTGATCGCTATCTAATTTGCTATTGAATCCCTGTTAAAGGGAAGGCGAGTTTGCAGGAGCCGTTGGACAGAAGAACGGAGATGGCGGCAAAATCAAGCTATGAGGCCGCGGGTCATGGATTCCGAGCGGTGCTAGGATCCATGTGTGCTTCTAGAGCTTCTCTAGGCTGGTTGGCAGAACGGATCTCCGTTATCTGATGTACAGGAAATTTGCGAATGGTTAGAAACTGCAGCCTGTTATATCTTTGATGCGGGTCTGGATACGGCATCCCTTCTGGCCAGAGCGCAAGCTACAGCGGTCACAGTCAGAAGAGCTTTATGGCTCAGACAGTGGGCCGGGGATGCAGTTTCCAAACAAGGTTTATTGGTCTTACCTTACAAGGGTGGCCTCCTTTTTGGATCCGACCTCACAGAGCTGATTTCCAAAGCAAAGGCGAAGGAAACAGCAATGCCATAGCGTAGGGCCATGGCTTCGGTGTCTAGCAAGCCTGGTGTCTATAGCGGTCGGCGGTCCTTTCGGGGCCGAGGACGATTCGGTCACTCCTCGTGGGGATTGGGCCGTTCTTCTTTCTCGGGAAAGAAGTCCTCTCAGAAAGCTCGTACTCCCTGGAAGCAGAATTTCCGTCAGGACAAGCGGGAATCTGATAAGAAGCCCGCCAAGTCAGACTGACGCCAGGGGTCCACTCGAGGACTCTCGAGTGGGGGGTCGCCTGCTTCATTTCAAGGCGACTTGGATGTCTCGCGTTCCAGATTCCTGGGTAACGCGGGTAGTGTCGGCAGGCTATTTCATAGAGTTTTCTTCTCGACCCCCAAATGTTTTTTGTCAGTCTCGCATTCCGTCAGAACCCGAGCTTTTTGTCGCTCTACAGCGAGAGGTCGAATTTCTGCTACAAAAGGGTGTAGTAATACCGGTTCCGTCAGAGGACCGAGGAAAAGGTTTTTATTCCAACCTTTTTGTAGTTCCCAAAAAGGAGAACAAATTTCGCCCGATTCTGGATCTCAAGCGATTAAACCGGCATGTCCACACCCGGAAATTTCGCATGGAGTCACTTCGCTCCGTTGTAGCAGCTTTGTCACAGAACGATTTTCTGGTGTCAATCGACATTCGCGACGCCTATTTGCATGTTCCCATTGGAAGGGCTCATCAGCGCTTTCTTCGGTTTGCCATAGGACAGGATCACTATCAGTTCGTGGCTCTGCCTTTCGGCTTAGCCTCAGCGCCCAGAGTCTTTACAAAAATTCTGGCGCCCCTCATGGCAATCCTTCGAAGACAGGGGGTTACGATTCTTC
The DNA here is from genome assembly GCA_033576555.1 of Oophaga sylvatica. Taxonomy (NCBI): domain Eukaryota; kingdom Metazoa; phylum Chordata; class Amphibia; order Anura; family Dendrobatidae; genus Oophaga; species Oophaga sylvatica. The sequence goes on from JARQOD010000006.1 coordinate 38,105,298, forward strand.
CTTATCTGGACGATCTTTTGATAGTGGCTTCCTCGGAAGAGGAGGCAGTGACGGCTCGCGATTTGTCTCTTCAGCTTCTGAAGGACTTCGGTTGGCTGGTCAATTGGGAGAAGTCGTTCCTGGAACCATCGAGGGCAATCCTCTTTTTGGGGATGCATTTCGACACGATTCGGACAGTAGTTTCTCTACCGCCAGACAAACAGTCATGTCTTCTTCGACATGTGCAGATTATGAAATCCTCGACAGCAATGTCCCTACGGAAGTGTATGCGTTTCTGGGACTGATGGTGGCGTCCATGGAGGCAATTCCTTTTGCCCAGTTTCATTCCAGGACTCTCCAAAGGTTCATCCTGAGTCGATGGAATCGGTCGCAATCGCTGGATTGCAGTGTCACCATTTCTCGCGCGTTGCGAGATTCCCTAGGATGGTGGTTACGTCCAGGGGCATTTTCCCTGGGGAAGTCCTTCCTCCCTCCGAAGTGGTCAGTCATAACCACCGATGCCAGCCTGACGGGCTGGGGGGTGTTTGGAACAATCTCTGGATTCAGGGGCTATGGTCATCGGAAGAGTCTGTTCTTCCGATCAACATCCTGGAATTGAGGGCGATTTTCCTTTGCCTCCAGCATTGGACGGTCCCTTTGAGCGGTCTGCCAGTCCGAGTGCAGACAGACAATGCGACGGCTGTCGCGTATATCAATCACCAAGGCGGGACAAGGAGCTCCAAACTCATGGTGGAGGTGTCCCGGATTCTGATTTGGGCCGAGGCCAGAGTACCAGCCATTTCTGCGATTCACATTCCAGGGGTTCAGAATGTTACAGCGGACTTTCTCAGTCGCAAGAAGATGGATCCCGGAGAATGGAGTCTCCACCCGGAAGTTTTTGCACTACTGTGCTCCCGTTGGGGAACTCCCCAAGTGGATTTGATGGCATCCAGGTCCAATGCCAAGTTACCGACGTTCATGTCCAGGTACAAGGACCCAAAAGCTGTGGCGGTGGATGCTCTAGTGGCTCAGTGGGATCAGTTTGAGCTAATCTATGTATTCCCGCCGATATCCTTACTTCCTCTAGTACTGCGTCGGATCAGACTAGAGAGAATTCCAGCTATTTTGATAGCTCCAGATTGGCCAAGAAGGATGTGGTTCTCGACAATAATGTCGCTGTTGGCGGCACCTCCTTTTCCACTTCCTCTTCGACCGGACTTGTTGACTCAGGGGCCCGTTTGTCATCCGGACTTGAAGTCTCTGCGTTTGACGGCGTGGCTCTTGAGACCAAATCTTAACCCGTAGAGGTTTTTCAGCCGAGGTCATTGCTACTCTTCGTGCTGCAAGAAGTCCGGCTACTACTAGGATTTACCACAAAACTTGGGAAACCTTCTTTTCGTGGTGTTTGGGGTCCTCTCGGAACCCGAGAAAATTTTCCATTCCCAATCTGTTGGCTTTTCTGCAGCATGGGTTAGACAAGGGTTTGGCAGTCAGCACTCTGAAAGGTCAGGTTTCTGCTCTGTCCTTATTGTTTCGGAGAAACATTGCCTCGCATAGGGACGTGCTTTCCTTTTTTCCGCGGTATAGCTCGTAAGTTTCCGCCGCGGAAGGCACCTGTGTCTCCTTGGCGGCTCAATCTTGTTTTGGAGGCTCTTCAGCATAAACCTTTTGAGCCTATGGATTCTGCTAGCCTTTCTTTACTTTCTTGGAAGGTGGCCTTCCTAGTAGCGGTCACCTCTTTGAGAAGAGTTTCTGAGTTAGCAGCTCTTTCTTGCTCGCCTCCTTTTCTGGAGTTTTTTCCGGATCGTGTAGTGCTTCGCACTCGGGGTGATTTTCTACCTAAAGTGGTGTCACAATTTCATGTTAACCAGGATATTGTGTTGCCTTCACTCTGTCCGGATCCGAAGAATGCGAAAGAGCGAGATTTACACACATTGGATTTAGTGCGGGCCTTGAAGTTTTATCTATCTATTACTCAAGGTTTTCGTAAGACGGACTCCCTGTTTGTGGTTCCAGCAGGTCGTCGGCGTGGTCAACGAGCTTCCAAGGATTCTATAGCTCGTTGGATCCGGTCAGCTATTTTGGAAGCTTACCGCCTTCGGGGTGAATCTTGCCCGATTAAGATTCGAGCCCATTCCACGAGAGCTGTGGCTTCATCGTGGGCTTTTCATCAAGGTGCCTCGGCAGTGCAGCTCTGCCGGGCGGCAACTTGGCGCTCTGTCCACACGTTTACAAAGTTTTATAAAGTGGACGTCAGTGCTTCCGCTGATGCAGCCCTCGGACGTAGGGTCCTGCAGGCAGCTGTAGTTTAAAGTTCTGGATGAACTTGTGTTTAGCGCTGGTTGCGCTTTGTTGTTAAGGTTGTTGGGTTTCTGCCTTTTGTTGGTTTTTTCCCACCCTTATTTTTGAACTGCTTTGGGACGTCCCATCAGTAATGAATTACTGTGGCTCTCTTCCTTCCATCTGCAGCTGAAACACGGATTTTGGTAAGAACTTACCTGTAAAATCCTTTTCAGCGAAGGAAGGAAGAGAGACACAGCACCCTCCCAAGGCAGAAGTGTGTTGATGTTTTCAGATGCAGCGCGACCCTTATCTGATTGCGATATCTGGGCTGAGGTCAGCGCGCTAAGGCTCTGTTCCAGCATCGCCAGCTCATCACAGTAGTCAGGTTCAGTGAGTAGCACCTGGAACTCTGTGGTTTTTGGCTTACTTTGCATGCATAACCTGTATTCTTGTGTTTTCTCTGAAGTTCCTTCAGAAGGGGTTATGTTGCTCCGCTGGTGATCTTGGTTCTTCCCTAAAGCTTTGGTACGACTGAAGGAGCTGAGTAGGAGGAGCCCGAGCTGGAGGAGCCAGCCAGTCAACACGCTTTTGATCTGAGGTGTCATCCTGATCTGGGGCTCCGCCTACCCATCAGTAATGAATTACTGTGTCTCTCTTCCTTCCTTCCTGAAAAGGATTTTACAGGTAAGTTCTTACCAAAATCCGTGTATTATGTTGGTGACTGGTGTTTTTTTGTCCGCAGGAGGATGCCTGCAGGACATGGGAGCGGGGCAGGAGAGGAGAACGGAGGAGTTTGCGCGCTTTCCCGGTCTTTTCGGGCAGGAAGCGCTCTGAGCGCGCGATTTCTCCTGCACTCTTCTCTTCCGGTTTCTCTCTCACAGCGCGGCGGCCATTACTGAGGCTTCCTCGGGCTCCTCACTTCCTCTCCTCCCGACAGACCGAAGGAACACAGCACCGCGGCCAGCTGGGTAAGTCGCTTCTGCCTGTCAGGGCAGAAGCTTAACTCCCTTACCCCCACAGCGCGGGCACCTTTCTGAGTAATGATTAGGTGGCAGTTTGCGCTGTCCTGCAGCTGTGGCCTCATATAGAGGCCCTTTTTTTGTCTGGGGCTCGCACACCCTTTTCATTTAAAAGAGGTTGTGGGGAGTCTGCGACTTTAACCCCTAATAGGCGGTTAACCCTTAAGTGAGGGACAGCTGGGGTAGCTCTCCCTTTAAGAGTTTTAACCCTTCAGCGTTCTTTTTCTTGTCCCATTAAGAAACCACACTGCTCTAGTTACTGACAGGTTTAACCTGCCATATACTGTGTGAAGGCATGTCAGATCAGGGTCCAGGAGGTGCGGACCGTCTTCCAGATCCGCTACAGGATCAGTCTCGCGTATCTGACACGCAGACCTCGACGGCGTCAAGCGCAGCGGTCGGAGGCTTCAGTGATGTCAAAATGGAGGCCCTCACTCGTTCTATTGATGGCCTGTCTGACCTTCTAGGTTATTGGGTGTCAGCTAGATCCTCTCATGGCAGGAAGCCCACAGGCCGGTGCCATCTTTCCCGCGTAGCGACTCGGAGATCTCTGGTATGGAGGGACACTCTGCCTCTCTTTTGGGCCGTACAGAGGCTTTTATTGGAGCCATGAGGGAGGCGTTACAGTTACCGGAGGAGGTAACTAGACGTCCTGGTAAGTCGGCCCGGATGTTTCAGGAGTCGCATAGGTCGCGATCAGCATTACATCTCTGGATGAGCTTAATGGGGCAGTGGAGAAGGAACGCCTGTGTCCAGAATAAACATTTTCAGGCGGTTTTTTGAGACGCTGTATCCGTGTTCGACGGAGTTGATTGATAATTGGATTCCTTTTCCTGAAGTGAATGTCCCTTTATCCCAGCTTAGCAAATCCTCATTACTTCCTGTTAAAGGGAAGGCGAGTCTGCAGGATCCGCTGGACGAAATCCATCTACGAGGCCGCGGGTCATGGATTCAGAGCAGTACTAGGGTCCATGTGTGCTTGTAAAGCTTCCCTGAGCTGGTTAGACCGTCTACGGACGGCGTGGCAAGATGGACCCCCACTATCCGAGGTAGATGGGCTTTTCAAGTTGTCGCAGCCCGATATGGCAGTGATGCAGGTTTGGATACTGCGTCACTGCTGTCCAGGGCACAATCCTCGGCGGTCAAGCACTGTGGCTTAGACAGTGGACCGGGGACGCGGTTTCCAAGCAAGGTTTGCTATCTTTAGCTTACAAGGGTGGTCAGCTATTTGGATCTGACCTCACGGAGCTGATTGTCAAGGCAAAGGCAAAAGAAACGGCTTTACCGCAGCAAAGAGCTGTGACTTCTGCGTCCGGCAGGCCTAGTGCCGGTAGTAGTCGACGGTCCTTTCGGTCCAGGGGACGGTTCGGTCAGCCCTCTTGGGGATCGGGTCGTCCATCTTTTTCGGGAAAAAGACCTCTCAGAAATCCCGCACTCCCTGGAAACAGAGTTTCCGTCAAGACAAGCGGGAAGCTGACAAAAAGCCCGCTAAGGCGGACTGACGCCAGGGTCTCACTCGAGGACTCTCGAGTGGGAGGTCGCCTGCTCCAATTCGAATTGACTTGGGTTTCCCGTGTTTCGGACGCCTGGGTGACGCGGGTTATGTCGGCAGGCTACTTCATAGAGTTTCTTGCTCGACCCCAGGACAGTTTTTTGTCAATCTCGCATCCCGTCAGAGCCTGAGCTATTTGCCGCTCTACTGCGGGAGGTCGATTCCCTTCTGCAGAAGGGTGTGGTGGTACCGGTTCCGCCGGAGGACCGGGGAAGAGGGTTTTATTCCAACCTCTTTGTAGTCCCCAAAAAGGAGGACAAATTTCGCCCCATTCTGGATCTCAAAAGATTGAACCGACATGTCCGCACCCGGTAATTCCGCATGGAGTCGCTTCGCTCGGTGGTGGCGGCCCTGTCGCAGAACGACTTTTTGGTGTCAATCGACATTCGCGACGCTTATTTGCATCGGAAGGGCCCACCAACGTTTCCTTCGTTTTGCCATAGGTCAGGACCATTACCAGTTTGTGGCCCTGCCATTCGGGTTGGCCTCAGCGCCCAGAGTTTTTACAAAAATTCTGGCACCTCTCGTGGCGATCCTTCGAAGACGGTGACGGCTCGCAATCTATCCCTTCAGCTCCTGGAGGATTTCGGGTGGCTGGTCAATTGGGAGAAGTCGTCTCTGGAGCCGTCGCAGTCGATCCTGTTCTTGGGGATGCATTTCGACACGGTACGAGCAGTGGTGTGTCTGCCTCCAGACAAGCAAGCATGTCTGCTTCGACATGTACAGGTTATGAATTCATCGACAGCAATGTCCCTACGAAGGTGCATGCGCCTTCTGGGTTTGATGGTGGCGTCGATGGAGGCACTTCCGTTGCCCAATTTCATTCCAAGGCTCTCCAAATGCTCGTTTGGAACCGTTGGGATCGATCGCAGGCTTCGCTGGATGGCAGTGTCATCATCTCCCACAGGGTGCGAGAGTCTCTAGGATGGTGGTTACGTCCGGAAGCGTTATCCCTGGGGAAGTCTTTCCTCCCTCCGAGGTGGTCGGTCATAACCACCGATGCCAGCCTGACGGGCTGGGGGGGTGTCTGGAACGATCTCTGGATTCAGGGAGAATGGTCGTCGGAAGAGTCTATCTTGCCGATCAACATCCTGGAATTGAGGGCAATTTTTTCTTTGCCTCCAGCACTGGACGATCCCTTTAAGCGGTCTACCAATCCGAGTGTAGACAGACAACGTGACGGCGGTCGCGTATATCATCCATCAAGGTGAGACGAGGAGCTTCAGGCTCATGATGGAGGTGTCTCGGATCCTGGTATGGGCCGAGGCCAGGTGCCAGCCATCTCTGCGATTCACATTCCTGGAGTTCAGAATGTCACGGCGGACTCCTCAGTCGCGAAAAGATAGATCCCGGAGAATGGAGTCTTCATCCGGAGATTTTTGCACTGCTGTGCTCCCGTGGGGAACTCCCCAAGTGGATTTGATGGCATCCAGGTTCAATGCCAAGTTACCGACGTTCATATCCAGGTACAAGGACCCGAAGGCTGTGGCGGTGGATGCTCTGGTGGCCCCGTGGGACCAATTCGAGCTTATCTATGAGTTCCCGCCGATATCCTTACTTCCTCTGGTGTTGCGTCGGATCAGACTGGAGAGAGTCTCGGCTATGTTGATAGCCCCGGATTGGCCAAGGAGGACGTGGTTCTCGACGCTGGTGTCGCTTCTGGCAGCACCTCCACTTCCACTCCCTCTTCGCCCGGACCTGTTAACTCAAGGGCCCGTTCGCCATCCGGACCTGAAGTCTCTGCGTTTGACGGCGTGGCTCTTGAGACCGAAATCTTGACCCGTCAAGGTTTGTCAGCCAAAGTCATTGCCACTCTGCGAGCTGTCAGAGGTCCGGCTACTACTAGGATTTATCACAAGACTTGGGAAGCCTTCTTTTTCGTGGTGTTCGGGTTTTTTCAAGGAACCCGAGGATTTTTTCCATTCCCAATTTGTTGGCCTTTTTGCAGTACGGGCTGGACAAGGGTTTGGCAGTTAGCACTTTGAAGGGGCAGGTTTCTGCTCTGTCCTTGCTGTTTCGGAAGGCTATAGCTTCGCGTAGGGACGTACGTTCCTTTTTTCGCGGAGTGACCCGTCAGTTTCCGCCGCGGAAGGCGTTTGTGTCTCCTTGGCGGCTCAAGCTTGTCTTGGAGGCTCTTCAACATGGGCCTTTTGAGCCTATGGACTCTGTTAGCCTTTCTTTGCTCTCTTGGAAGGTTGCCTTCCTAGTGGCGGTCACTTCTTTGAGATCTGAGTTGGCGGCTCTTCCTTGCTCGCCCCCTTTTCTGGAGTTTCATCCGGATGCGTAGCTTCGCACCGGGGTGACTTTCTACCTAAGGTGGTGTCACAATTTCATGTTAACCAGGATATTGTGTTGCCCTCGCTCTGTCCGGAGCCGAGGAATGCGAAGGAACGGGCTTTGCACACTTTGGATTTAGTGCGGGTTTTGAAGTTCTATTTGTCTATTACTCAAAGTTTTCGGAAGTCGGATTCTCTGTTTGTGATTCCAGCAGGTCGTCGACATGGTCAACGAGCTTCCAAGGACTCTATAGCTCGTTGGATTCGGTCGGCCATTTTGGAGGCTTACCGACTTAAGGGTGAACCTTGCCCGATTAAGATTCGAGCTCACTCCACGAGGGCTGTGGGTTCATCGTGGGCTTTTCATCAAGGGGCCTCGGCAGCTCAGCTCTGTCGGGCGGCGACCTGGCGCTCCGTCCACACGTTTACAAAATTTTATAAGGTGGACGTTAGTACTTCCGCTGATGCGGCCTTGGGACGTAGGGTCCTGCAGGCGGCTGTAGTTTAAAGTTCTTGGGAACTTGTATTTAGCGCTAGTTGCGCATTTATCTAGGTTGTTGGGAATCTGCCTCTTTTGGTTTTTTGCCCACCCTTAATTTCTGGACTGCTTTGGGACGTCCCACTAGTAATGACTGTGTCTCCCTTCCTTCCATCTGCTGCTGAAAGACAGATTTTGGTAAGACCTTACCTGTAAAATCCTTTTCAGCGAAGGAAGGAAGGGAGACACAGTTCCCTCCCATGGCAGAAGTGTGTTGTTGTGTTTTCAGATGCGGCGTGACCCTTCTCTGATAGCGATTATCTGGGCTGAGGTCGGCGCGCTAAGGCTCTGTTTCCAGCATTGCCAGCTCATCGCAGTGGTCAGGTTCAGTGAGTAGTACCTGGGACTGTGTGGTTTTTTCTGTTATATGCATAACCTGTTTCCTTGTTTTTTTCTCTGAAGTTTTTCAGAAGGGGTTATGTTGCTCCGCTGGTGATATTTGCTCTTCCTTAGCTTGTGTACGGACTAGAGAGCTGGAGTAGGAGGAGCCCAAGCTGGAGGGGCCGGTCAACACTCTTTTTAATCTGAGGTGTTCTATCCTGTGTGGGCTCCGCCTACCCACTAGTAATGACTGTGTCTCCCTTCCTTCCTTCGCTAAAAAAGATTTTACAGGTAAGGTCTTACCAAAATCCGTCTTTCTCTGTATTGCCAGCTATGGTGAGGGATAAGTTATCTGCTGTTATAACTGCGTCCACACATTTACCCGATCCCTTATTGGGAGATTGTGCACTTTTGCTTGAACCAGGAAGTGTGCACGATCCCTCAGAGGGACGGAGGTGCTTCTGGGAGGTTGCAATGTGCCAAGCAGTGAAGATGTAGCAAGATGGAGGTCTGCAGGCAGAGAAGAGGAGCGGCCCCCTCTCCCAGGACAAGCTGCACGAGGCAGGGTATCAGTCCCTAGAGCACAGAAACTTTCATTGTCCGTGCGAAATTGAAAGACTGCTCGGTTTTCATATAACGAGCACTAATGTGTTACTGCCCAGGAGCTCAGTAGCACATAGAATCATTGACACTTCTGCAAGAATGTGTTTTCCACAGGATTCGAGCTGCCTGCTCGCTGTAAGGTATCACGGATCCAGTTACTGTTTAACTTGGACCCATGGGGATCCAAGGAATCGTTTAGCAGAGGTGTAATTAGCAACAGGAAGGCTGCACGACGTCATAGCAGAGAAATTGAACTCTCACCATGCAGGCCCGACCAAAACCCTGTATGTGAATTGTATGGAAGCTTCTGGAACTGTTTGCAGAACATCAGTAAAAGGTACGAACTGATCATTACCCTGTCTAAGGCTGATTATTCTCTGTTGCACCATAACTGCTCCAACTCCCCTAGGAAGAAGCCAACCCTAGTATGGAAGGGGTTGATCATCTGGCACTGTCCATCACCACTTAACTACCAGGGGCCCTCATCAGTGCCCTGCCAAACATCCCAACTGGCATCACAAACTTTTTTATTATATTGTTAACCCCCACAATTTGACAAAGAATGGCGCATGCCCGGTTGGACCATACCAGCACTCGGACCACTGTGCACCAGTACAGTGGCCCAGCTGGGGCGGCACACATGCGACAGATGAAGGTTTTAAATCAAAAGTACAACAAGCAGCCCAGCAAGTGACACATCATTGGAATTAGGGTCTCTGTCCCTTCATCATGCTCTCAGATGGGGTAGTAAAAACCTGGTGACAGATTTCCATTTAAAAACCTTATGTGCTGTATATGTCTCACCTTTACCGCCTCTTGTGCATGTCCCCTAAATGTCTAGTCTCTCCAGCAGTTTGGGCTTTGCTGCAGAATATTGACATTTTGTTCATTTTTCAGGTATTGGAACAATGTGCTGTCTGCTGAAGATGCCGCATCCATGGCCAGTTTAATTGAAATTGTGGTCATCTTGTGGCAAAGTATCAAAAAAGCTCTCGATCAGAATGAAGAGGCCAAAAAGTACACAATAAGCAAATTTGCCACCGTGCTGCCCGATTACTTCAGGGCTTTTAAGGTACGTGTCTGTTTCTCTGTAATAGGAGGAGGTGAACTCATCCGAAACCTGAGTCATTTCATCTGCGGCTCCTGAGGACCATCATCTTCTTTATATCATGAGCTGCTCTGGGATCGGTGCTGGGGGCATCCAGGCTGGACTTCCTACGAGGGCCATTGTGCTTTTCGCTTTAGAACTAGCAGTAATTTCTTATTATGATGTTGGGATAAGTGAGGGTTGTGATTAGTAATGAGTGAGCGTGCTTGGATAAGGTGTTATCCGGGCACACACGTGTCCTAATCGAGTATTTTTGGCGTGCTCGGGAAAAAATGCTCAAGTCGCCGTAACTGCATTTCTCGCGGCTGTTCGACAGCCGCAACACATATAGGGATTACCTACTAAACATGCAATCGAACAGCCGCAACGACTCAAGCATTTTTTCCGAGCATGCCAAAAATACTCAATTAGGACACGTGCGTGCTCTGATAACTCCTTATCCGAGCACGCTCACTCATCACTAGTTGTGATGCCACAAATTGTGTCCTGAACCTTGTAGTTTAATAGCTGACATTTTCCCCTTCATTTTCCTGTATTCCGCCATAGAAGGGTTTTTATGTCACTACATACGACTCCTTCCTGTGTAAATGCTCCATTTGTTCAGCAACATAATGTGCCTTCCCTGTTTTACCTGCAGGACGAGCGCTGCACTGTAGCATTAATAATCTTGGCTTCTTTTATGCCTCCATCTGCTGTTCCTACTTTCAGGTACGCATTACTCAGATGCTTGGCATTATCTGTGTTTACTGTTAAACCTTTTACTTACACATGCATTTCGTATCTCCATTATCCTCTAGTTGTTCTGTTCTTTCTAAGCTTCGAAACCTGCACAGCGGCGCTGAAGAAAACAAGTACGCCACGCTCATAGACTGCCTGTGTCGCTGGGGGCAAGTGGGCCACATACTGGAGCTTATAAATGATTGGATGTCCGAAACCTTCCCAGAGAAAAAGGTAACGCTGGCTAAACCCGAAATTCAGTGAAGAAACTTCAAGCTACTTGTGTTTCAGAGACAATATGCCATGATTGCGGGCACTTTCTTGTATGATGCTCCTTTCTGTTTAGTTACGTGCATCAATTGTAAGGCTAAGTCACATCACTGTATAACAGACGTTATTTATCATGCATAGTATGGCCGCAATCACCAGCACTGACCTGAACTTTAAGCATCATATATACAGATGTGCTCAAAAGTTTACATACCCCATTAGAATTTTTGCTTTCTTGGCCTTTTTTTTCCAGAGATTATGAATGATAACAACAAAACTTTTTCACCACTCATGGTTAGTGGTTGGGTGAAGCCATTTATTGTCAAACTACTGTGTTTTCTCTTTTTAAATCATAATGACAACCCAAAACATCCAAATGACCCTGATCAAAAGTTCACATACCCCATTTCTTAGTACCGTGTATTGCCCCTCTAACATCAATGACAGCTTGAAGTTTTTTGTGGTAGTTGTGGATGAGGTTCTTTATTTTCTCAGATGGTAAAGCTGCCCACTCTTCTTGGTAAAAAGCCTCCAGTTCCTGTAAATTCATTGGGCTTTCTAGCATGAACTGCGTGCTTGAGATCTCCCAGAGTGGCTCAATAATACTGCGGTCAGGAGACTGAGATGGCCATTCCAGAACCTTCACTTTGTTCTGCTGTAGCCAATGACAGGTCAACTTAGCCTTGTGTTTTGGATCGTTGTTATGTTAGAACATCGAAGTACGTCCTATTCGCAGCTTTCGGGTTGATGATTGCAAATTTGCGTCCAGTATTTGCTGATATCAAGCTGCATTCATCTTTCCTTCAAATTTGACCAAGTTTCCTGTGCCTTTTGTAGCTCACACGTCCCCAAAACATCAGCGATCCACCTCTGTGCTTTACAGTAGGAATGGTGTTCCTTTCATCATAGGCCTTGCTGACCTCTCTCCAAGTGTAGCGTTTATGGTTGTGGCCAAAAAGTTCAATTTTGGTCTCATCACTCCAAATTACCTTGTTCCAGAAGTTTTGAGGCTTGTCTCTGTGCTGTTTTGCGAATTGTAGGTGAGATACTTTGTGGCATTTGCGTAGTAATGGCTTTCTTCTGGCGACTCGATCATGCAGCCCATTTTTCTTCTAGTGCCTCTTATTGAGCATCTTGAAATAGCCACACCGCTTGTTTTCAAAGAGCCCAGTATTTTAGCTGATGTTATTTGTGGATTTTTCTTTGCATCCCGAACAATTTTCCTGTCAGTTGTTGACAAAATTTTTGTTGGTCTACCTGACTGTAGATTTGTTTCTACAGAGCCCCTGATTTTCCATTTGTTAATCACAGTTTGAATGCTGCTGACGGGCATTATCAATTCCTTGGATATCTTTTTGTATCCCTTTCCTGTTTTATACAGTTCAACTACCTTTTCCCGTAGAACCGTTGACAATTATTTCAGCTGCAGATGAAGGAAGAGAGCCACAGTAATTCATTACTGATGGGTAGGCGGAGCCCCAGATCAGGATGTTACCTCAGATCAAAAGAGTGATGACTGGCTGGCCCCTCCAGCTCGGGCTCCTCCTACTCAGCTCCAGTCTAAGATTTGAGGTCCAGAGGATGGTCGCTGCTAATGCAGCTCCTCAGAAAATTTTATTATTTTAATATTCGGACAGGAGACTTGGATCACTAGTTGGTCTAGAGGTCTCAGGGGTATCAGCGCTGCTGTACCCCAACCTCTCCCTTGGCGGATCTGTATTTACTAAAAGTCCCTGCAGAATCCTTGCCGGCCCTGGGGGATGAGGAGAGCTTTCCTGGCGGGAACGCAAACCACACGTGCGGTCACTGCGTTCTTCGCCCTGGGGGGAAGCATGGGCACTGCGCCAGAAACCCCTGAGGGTCCCTGTGGCGCCTTGGCTGGTGAGTACTCCACACAAATTTTAATAATAATTATGTGTGAGTGCTTTAGCGTCTGAATGAGCAGCGCTATTACTAATGTCAGCGTTACTATGTCAGTATGCGTCAGCGCTGCTGTGACAGCGCTACTACATGTAATGTCAGTATGCTTCAGCGCTGCTGTGACAGCGCTACTACATGTAAATGTCAGTAAGCTTCAGCGCTGCTGTGACAGCGCTACTACATGTAAATGTCAGTAAGCTTCAGCGCTGCTGTGACAGCGCTACTACATGTAAATGTCAGTAAGCTTCAGCGCTGCTGTGACAGCGCTACTACATGTAATGTCAGTATGAACGCTGCTGTGACAGCGCTACTACATGTAAAGTCAGTATGCTTCAGCGCTGCTGTGACAGCGCTACTACATGAAGATGTGGTGATTTTTTGTCCGCAGGCAGATACCTGCAGGACAGAGAGGGAGCAGGAGCGGGGAGAGTTCGCGCTCATTATTTGAGCTAGCAGGGGGCGTGGCCTATCTATCCCGGTCTTTTGAGCAGGAAGACGCGCGCTCTGGCTTTTCTCCTGCGATCCCCTCACTGTGGCGGCCATTACTCAGGCTCCTGGGCTCCTCGGACCGCTCCCCTCCTCGTATAACACCACGGCCAGCTGGGTGAGTGTGGATTCCTCACCCCGCAGCGCAGCGATCGCTATCCTGCAGCTGCAGTCTCATCAGAGACATAAAAATTGGCTGGGGCTCACAAATATTTTGGTGAGTTTGCAATATTAACCCCTTTGAGGGTTATTTCTACCTGCTAAATTTGCTGACTGAATACCGCTGGGGTAACTCTGCTTGGTGGAGCGTTAACCCTTCAGCGTTTGAAAAAAAAAAAAAAAAACCGCATAGTTTTTTGCTGGTATTACCGCTTTGACCTGTTCATACAGGTGAGACATGTCTGAACAGAGTTCAGATGCCGCGGATCACGTCCCAGTGCCATTGCGGCAATCAGATACGCAGACCTCCACAACGTCTAGCGCTGCGGTTGACAGTGGTGGAAAATTGGATGATATCGCTCGATCGATTAATAACTTATCTGACCTTTTAGGTCAATATGTGTCTGCTAATTCCTCTCAGAGGAAGCGACGCAGGCCGTTACCGGCCTCTACACGGAGCGAGTCAGATGTATCTGATATTGGGCAGAGTTCCCCTTTATATTCGGATGGAGAAATATCCGATTCTGATGCGGACGAGCCGCAGGGGCGTTCCTCTATGGCGAAGCGTACGGAGGCATTAATTGAAGCCATGAGAGATATACTACAGTTACCGGAGGAGGTAACTAGTCGTCCTGGTAAAACAGCACGCATGTTCCAGGAGTCCCGTGCTTCGCGCACAACATTGCCAGCTCTGGATGAGCTTAATGGTGTAATAGAGGAGGAACGTCTATGTCCAGATAAGCGTTTTCATGGAACGCATTTCTTTGATACACTTTATCCTTGCTCTACGGAGTTAAAGGCTAATTGGACTTCTGCTCCTGAAGTGGATGTGTCTTTGTCTCAGCTTAGTAAATCCTCACTACTCCCTATTAAGGGAAAAGCGAGCTTACAGGAGCCTTTGGAGAGAAAGGCAGAATTGGCGGCAAAAGCAAGCTATGAGGCTGCGGGTCATGGATTTCGAGCAGTGCTAGGATCCATGTGTGCTGCTAGAGCTTCTCTAAGCTGGTTGGCACGTCTGAAGACGGAGT
>JARQOD010000006.1:38119656-38270416 GCA_033576555.1 Oophaga sylvatica
TTTAATAATAATTATGTGTGAGTGCTTTAGCGTCTGAATGAGCAGCGCTATTATAATGTCAGCGTTACTATGTCAGTATGCTCAGCGCTGCTGTGACAGCGCTACTACATGTAAATGTCAGTATGCTTCAGCGCTGCTGTGACAGCGCTACTACATGTAATGTCAGTAAGCTTCAGCGCTGCTGTGACAGCGCTACTACATGTAAATGTCAGTAAGCTTCAGCGCTGCTGTGACAGCGCTACTACATGTAAATTCAGTATGCTTCAGCGCTACTGTGACAGCGCTACTACATGTAATGTCAGTATGCAACGCTACTGTGACAGCGCTACTACATGTAAAGTCAGTATGCTTCAGCGCTGCTGTGACAGCGCTTCTACATGAAGATGTGGTGATTTTTTGTCCGCAGGCAGATACTGCAGGACAGAGAGGGAGCAGGAGCGGGGAGATTTCGCGCTCATTATTTGAGCTAGCAGGGGGCGTGGCCTATCTATCCCGGTCTTTTGAGCAGGAAGACGCGCGCTCTGGCTTTTCTCCTGCGACCCCTCACTGTGGCGGCCATTACTCAGGCTCCTGGGCTCCTCGGACCGCTCCCCTCCTCATAGACACCACGGCCAGCTGGGTGAGTGTGGATTCCTCACCTCCGCAGCGCAGCGATCGCTATCCTGCAGCTGCAGTCTCATCAGAGACATAAAAATTGGCTGGGGCTCACAAATATTTTTTGGTGAGTTTGCAATATTAACCCCTTTGAGGGTTATTTCTACCTGCTAAATTTGCTGACTGAATACCGCTGGGGTAACTCTGCTTGGTGGAGCGTTAACCCTTCAGCGTTTGAAAAAAAAAAAAAAAAAACCGCATAGTTTTTTGCTGGTATTACCGCTTTGACCTGCTCATTCAGATGAGACATGTCTGAACAGAGTTACGATGCCGCGGATCACGTCCCAGTGCCATTGCGGCAATCAGATACGCAGACCTCCACAACGTCTAGCGCTGCGGTCGACAGCGGTGGAAAATTGGATGATATCGCTCGATCGATTAATAACTTATCTGACCTTTTAGGTCAATATGTGTCTGCTAATTCCTCTCAGAGGAAGCGACGCAGGCCGTTACCGGCCTCTACACGGAGCGAGTCAGATGTATCTGATATTGGGCAGAGTTCCCCTTTATATTCGGATGGAGAAATATCCGATTCGATGCGGACGAGCCGCAGGGGCGTTCCTCTATGGCGAAGCGTACGGAGGCATTAATTGAAGCCATGAGAGATATATACAGTTACCGGAGGAGGTAACTAGTCGTCCTGGTAAAACAGCACGCATGTTCCAGGAGTCCCGTGCTTCGCGCACAACATTGCCAGCTCTGGATGAGCTTAATGGTGTAATAGAGGGGGAACGTCTATGTCCAGATAAGCGTTTTCATGGAACGCATTTCTTTGATACACTTTATCCTTGCTCTACGGAGTTAAAGGCTAATTGGACTTCTGCTCCTGAAGTGGATGTGTCTTATCTCAGCTTAGTAAATCCTCACTACTCCCTATTAAGGGAAAAGCGAGCTTACAGGAGCCTTTGGATAGAAAGGCAGAATTGGCGGCAAAAGCAAGCTATGAGGCTGCGGGTCATGGATTTCGAGCAGTGCTAGGATCCATGTGTGCTGCTAGAGCTTCTCTAAGCTGGTTGGCACGTCTGAAGACGGAGTTGCAAAATGAATCTCCGTTATCTGAGATACGGGAAACTTGTGAATGGTTAAGAAACGGCAGCCTAGTTATATCTTTGATGCCGGTCTGGATACGGCATCTCTGCTGGCCAAAGCGCAAGCTTCAGCGGTCACAGTCAGAAGAGCTTTATGGCTCAGACAGTGGGCCGGGGACGCAGTTTCCAAACAAGGGTTGTTGGCCTTACCTTACAAGGGTGGCCATCTTTTTGGATCCGACCTCACAGAGCTGATTTCCAAGGCTAAGGCAAAGGAATCAGCATTACCACAGCGAAGGGCCATGGCCTCGGTGTCCAGTAAGCCTGGTGTTTATAGTGGTCGGCGGTCCTTTCGGGGCCGAGGACGATCTAGTCACTCCTCGTGGGGATCGGGTCGTCCTTCTTTCTCAGGAAAGAAATCCTCTCAGAAAACTCGTACTCCCTGGAAGCAGAGTTTCCGCCAGAACAAGCGGGAACTTGACAAGAAACCCGCAAAGTCGGATTGACGCCAGGGGTCCACTCGAGGATTCTCGAGTGGGGGTCGCCTGCTTCTTTTCAAGGAGACTTGGATGGCTCGCGTTCCAGATTCCTGGGTAACGCGGATAGTGTCGGCAGGCTATTTCATAGAGTTTGCTTCTCAACCCCCAAATGTTTTTTGTCAATCTCGCGTTCCGTCGGAACCCGAGCTTGTTGTCGCTCTACAGCGAGAGGTCGAATCGCTACTACAAAAGGGTGTAGTGATACCGGTTCCGTCAGAGGACCGAGGAAAGGTTTTTATTCCAACCTTTTTATAGTTCCCAAAAAGGAGAACAAATTTCGCCCGATTCTGGATCTCAAGCGATTAAACCGGCATGTTCCATGCCCGGAAATTTCGCATGGAGTCGCTTCGTTCCGTTGTGGCAGCTCTGTCACAGAACGATTTTCTGGTGTCAATCGACATTCGCGACGCCTATTTGCATATTCCCATCGGAAAGGCTCATCAGCGCTTTCTTCGATTTGCCATAGGTCAGAATCATTACCAGTTCGTGGCTCTGCCGTTCGGCTTAGCCTCAGCGCCAAGGGTCTTTACAAAAGTTCTGGCGCCCCTCATGGCACTCCTTCGAAGACAGGGGATTACGATTCTCCCTTATCTGGACGATCTTTTGATCGTGTCTTCCTCGGAGGAGGAGGCATTGACGGCTCGGGATTTGTCTCTTCAGTTTCTGAAAGACTTCGGTTGGCTGGTCAATTGGGAGAAGTCGTCCCTGGAACCATCAGGACAATTCTCTTTTTGGGAATGCATCTCGACACGTTTCGGTCGGTAGTTTCCTACCACCAGACAAACAGTCATGTCTTCTTCGACATGTACAGATTATGACAGCCTCAACGGCAATGTCCCTACGGAAGTGTATGCGTCTTCTGGGACTGATGGTGGCGTCCATGGAGGCAATTCCTTTTGCCCAGTTCCACTCCAGGACTCTTCAAAGGTTCATCTTGAGTCGATGGAACCAGTCGCAATCGCTGGATTGCAGTGTCACCATTTCTCGCGCGGTGCGGGATTCTCTAGAATGGTGGTTACGTCCAGGGCATTCTCCCTGGGGAAGTCTTTCCTCCCTCTGAAGTGGTCAGTCATAACCACCGATGCCAGCCTGACGGGCTGGGGGGGTGTTTGGACCAATCTCTGGATTCAGGGGTATGGTCACCGGAAGAGTCTGTGCTTCCGATCAACATCCTGGAATTGAGGGCGATTTTTCTTTGCCTCCAACATTGGACGGTCCCTTTGAGCGGTCTGCCAGTCCGTGTGCAGACAGACAATGCGACGGCTGTCGCGTATATCAATCACCAAGGTGGGACAAGGAGTTCCAGACTCATGGTAGAGGTGTCCCGAATTCTGATTTGGGCAGAGGCCAATGTACCAGCCATTTCGGCGATTCACATTCCAGGGGTTCAGAATATTACAGCGGACTTTCTCAGTCGCAGAAGGATGGATCCCGGGGAATGGAGCCTCCACCCGGAAGTCTTTGCACTACTGTGCTCTCGCTGGGGAACCCCCCAAGTGGATTTGATGGCTTCCAGGTCCAATGCCAAGTTACCGACATTCATGTCCAGGTACAAGGACCCGAAGGCGGTGGCGGTGGATGCTCTAGTGGCTCAGTGGGATCAGTTCAAGCTGATCTATGTATTCCCGCCGATATCCTTACTTCCTCTAGTACTGCGTCGGATCAGACTAGAGAGAATTCCAGCTATTCTGATAGCTCCAGACTGGCCAAGAAGGGTGTGGTTCTCGACAATAATGTCGCTGTTGGCGGCACCTCCGTTTCCACTCCCTCTTCAACAGGACTTGTTGACTCAGGGGCCCATTTGTCATCCGGACTTGATGTCCCTGCGTTTGACGGCGTGGCTCTTGAGACCGAGATCTTGACCCGTAGAGGTTTTTCAGCCGAGGTCATTGCTACCCTTCGTGCTGCAAGATGTCCGGCTACTTCTAGGATTTACCACAAAATTTGGGAAACCTTCTTTTCGTGGTGTTTGGGGTCTTCTCGGAACCCGAGAAAATTTTCCATTCCCAACCTGTTGGCTTTTCTGCAGCATGGGCTAGACAAGGGTTTGGCAGTTAGCACTCTGAAAGGTCAGATTTCTGCTCTGTCCATTATTATTCCGGAGAACCATTGCTTCGAATAGAGACGTGATCTCTTTTTTCCGAGGTATCTCTCGTAAGTTTCCGCCGCGGAAGGCACCCGTGTCTCCTTGGCGGCTCAACCTTGTTTTGGAGGCTCTTCAGCATAAACCTTTTGAACCTATGGTTTCTGCTAGCCTTTCTTTACTTTCTTGGAAGGTGGCTTTCCTTGTTGCAGTCACTTCCTTGAGGAGAGTTTCTGAATTGGCAGCTCTTTCTTGCTCGCCTCCTTTTCTGGAGTTTTTTCCGGATCGTGTAGTGCTTCGCACTCGGGGTGATTTTTTGCCTAAAGTGGTGTCACAATTTCATGTTAACCAGGATATTGTGTTGCCTTCACTCTGTCCGGATCCGAAGAATACGAAAGAGCGAGATTTACACTCATTGGATTTAGTGCGGGCCTTGAAGTTTTATCTATCTATTACTCAAGGTTTTCGTAAGACGGACTCCCTGTTTGTGGTTCCGGCAGGTCGTCGGCGTGGTCAACGAGCTTCCAAGGGTTCTATAGCTCGTTGGATCCGGTCAGCTATTTTGGAAGCTTACCGTCTTCGGGGTGAATCTTGCCCGATTAAGATTCGAGCCCATTCCATGAGAGCTGTGGCTTCATCGTGGCTTTTCATCAAGGTGCTTCGGCAGTGCAGCTTTGCCGAGCGGCGACTTGGCGCTCTGTCCACACGTTTACAAGATTTTATAAAGTGGACGTCAGTGCTTCCGCTGATGCAGCCCTCGACGTAGGGTCCTGCAGGCAGCTGTAGTTTAAAGTTCTGGATGAACTTGTGTTTAGCGCTGGTTGCGCTTTGTTGTTAAGGTTGTTGGGTTTCTGCCTTTTGTTGGTTTTTTCCCACCCTTATTTTTGAACTGCTTTGGGACGTCCCATCAGTAATGAATTACTGTGGCTCTCTTCCTTCATCTGCAGCTGAAACACGGATTTTGGTAAAGACTTACCTGTAAAATCCTTTTCAGCGAAGGAAGGAAGAGAGACACAGTACCCTCCCACGGCAGAAGTGTGTTGATGTTTTCAGATGCAGCGCGACCCTTATCTGATAGCGATTATCTGGGCTGAGGTCAGCGCGCTAAGGCTCTGTTCCAGCATCGCCAGCTCATCGCAGTAGTCAGGTTCCGTGAGTAGTACCTGGAACTCTGTGGTTTTTTGGCTTTCTTTGCATGCATAACCTGTATCCTTGTGTTTTTTCTCTGAAGTTCCTTCAGAAGGGGTTATGTTGCTCCACTGGTGATCTTGGCTCTTTTCCTAAAAGCTTTGATACGACTGGAGCTGAGTAGGAGGAGCCCGAGCTGGAGGGGCCAGCCAGTCATCACTCTTTTGATCTGAGGTAACATCCTGATCTGGGGCTCCGCCTACCCATCAGTAATGAATTACTGTGTCTCTCTTCCTTCCTTCGCTGAAAAGGATTTTACAGGTAAGTCTTTACCAAAATCCGTGTTTTGCTTTTCTCCGTGACTCACAATCCAGAAACATCAGTGGCTGGATGTAAGATGCAAGAGTCTGTCTGGATCCCAGAAACTCACTCAGCTTTTATGCACACACACTGATTACAAGCAAACAGGTCACAGGTGAGGATGTTACCTTTAGTAGCCATTCAAACCCGTTTGTGTCAACTCCTGTGCATGTTATCAGGCCAAAATCACCAGGGTATGTGTGAACTTTTGATCAGGTCATTTGGATGTTGTGGCTGTCATTATGATTTAAAAAAAGAAAGCACAGTAGTTTGACAGTAAATGGCTTCACCCAACCACTAACCATGAGTGGAGCAAAAGTTTTGGTGTTATCATTCATATTCTCTGAAAAAAGGCCAAGAAAGCAAAAATTCTGCCGGGGTCTGTAAACTTTTGAGCACAACTGTTTAATGCTCTACCTCTCCGTTCACGTCATAACTAGGGTTGAGCATTCCGATACCGAAACCCGGTTCCGATACCTGAAATCCAATGTAAGTCTATGGGAACAAAATATCGGAATGCTCAACCCTAGTCATAACAAAAATTTCCAGCACAGCGACGTGTAAAAAAAAAAAAAATTGCAATTCCGCCATAGATTTTTTTTTTTCCCCCGGTGTTCATTGTGCAGTAAAATGACATTTAGCACGATCTCCAGGAAAAATGATTACGGAGATACTAAATTTTATCTAGGTCTTGGGGCTTTTTATTTACAGGAACTGTCACCATCTCATTTTGCCGCTATAAAATGCGGCTACTGCCTTTTGGGGCTTATCTACAGCATTCTATAAGCTGCAGATAAGCCCTCGGTTCGACCTGAAAGAGAAGAAAAACAAGTTTTATTATACTGACCTGGGGGCGGTCCGGTCCGATGGGTGTCGCAGGCGCTGGACCTCTCTGACTTTTCCCTGCGCACTGCAGTACTTTGCTCTTCCCTCAACAGGGCAGATCAGTACGACTGCATAGGAGCGCGGTACGAAACAAGCAGGAGGACGACAACACATGAAGATGGGAGGCGCCGGACCTGGACCTGTGACGCCCATCGGATCGGACCGCCCCCTGGGTGAGTATAATAAAACTTATTTTTATTCTCTTTCAGGTTGAATCGGGGCTTATCTACAGCGTTACAGAATGCTGTAGATAAGCCCCAAAAGGCAGTAACCGCAACTTATAGCGGCAAAATGAGGTGACAGATTCCCTTTAAGTATTTTATTTATTTATAGTAGTTTTTCCTATACACAGCAATACTGGAGTATTAGGGTGTGTTTCCACCATCAGTATTCCGTCAGTAATTGCTGCGTGTTTGATGCTGTGCGCTGGCGCAGCGTCAAACACGCAGCGTCCAGATGTTACAGCATAGTGGAGGGGATTTCAAGAAATCCCGTCTCCACTATGCGTAAAAACACGCAGGCGGAAGACCTGCGTTAACGGACATGCTGCGCGTCTTTTCAGATCGCAGCATGTCCTATTCCCTTGTGGAGACGCTCCGTCGCCGCAAGGGAAATAACACAGGTCTATCTAACGCTGCGGTGATTCCGGATGTGTTTCAATGAGCACATCCGGATTCACCGCGCGTTCACAAGGGGGCGGGGCTTTGGGTGGAGCGGACTTTCCACTCCGTCCAAAGCGCTGTGTTTCCTGACGGTGGAAACACAGCCTTACTGTATATAAAAGGAATCAGATGATTGCAGGTTCAAATTCCCCTAAGTGCTGACCGGAGGCAACATCTGGCCATTTGACTGTTCCATTCCAGCCCGCGAACCGAGACAGCCAAGGGGCTGGAAACAGTGGCTCACGGGTCGCACCATGCCCTCTGCCGCTGCTGTCATCGCTCTCTGCTTCCGATGCAGAGATCAGTGAATACATTGTCAATCCAAATAATCGAGTGACACCGCTGAGGTGATGATGTCAGTGCACTTGAGACAGGAGCAGAGGCAGAGCCCCGGGAAAACGGGAGCGAGGCGACTATGTGGTGTGTTTTTGTGTTTATGGGATGTTTATAAGTATATAAAATTTATACTGTACATAGGGAGGCTATTGAAGCTCATACTGTATATACGGGGGCTCAAGCTGTATATAGGAGGCTATGGGGCTCATACTGTATATAGGGGTCACGCTGTATATAGGAGGCTATATGGGGATCATACTATATATATATATGGGCTCATGCTGTATATAGGAGGCTATGTGGGGGTCATACTGTATATAGGGGTCACGCTGTATATAGGAGGCTATATGGGGATCATACTATATATATGTGGGCTCATGCTGTATATAGGAGGCTGTATGGGCTCTTGCTGTATGTATAAGGCTATGTGGGGGCTCATGTTGTAAATAAGATGTTGTGCAGGCTCATTCTATTTATAGGGGGCTGTGGGGGGCTCTTATGGTTTATACAGGGCTCTTGCGGCATACTGAGGGCTGTGTGGTGGCATATAGGGGGCTATTATGGTATATAGGGGGCAGCATGCGGGATCATATTGTATATAGGGGCTGCAGGCGGGCTCATATTGTTTATAGGGGGATGTCAGCATTCTTAATTCTGCTCAATATTAAGTCATATAATTAATATTAGTTTAAAATAATTAGAATTAATATTGAGTAGAAGTAATTTAAGTCTATTGGTTCGGCCCTCCACAACAGTCATGGTCTCTCATGTGGCCCCTCAGGAAAATTAATTGGCCACCCCTGCCCTAAGGTGTCTAACACATACAGTGAAAAGTGTAATAAAAAAAAAATATATAAAAATGTGAATTTTTTTTAATAATTCAAAGTTATTGAAAAAAAATTACATAAACGTGGTACTGATACCACAGTGTGTTAAACGTCCGTTATAGCATAATATAGATCATATTATAAATTTTGTAACCCGATTGGTAAATGTCGAAAACAGAAAAAATGTAAAACACAACATAGCAATAAGAAGCAATCAAGTGATCGTCGGGTCAGTAAGTGATTATTCTTGTGGAAAAGTAGTAAAATGTAGAAAATATTTATAACTTTGTTACCTATACTATAAAGTGATGTAATTATTTATCCGGTAAGATGCACATCATTTTTTTTCAACAAGACAGGAAGTAGTTAAAAATTATCATTCACTATATAAAAAAATATATAAACTGTTATAGTGTTAAACTGCAGAATAAAGTTAAATGGGTTGTTCCCGGTCCCTGGGTGCAGTTTGTTGTGTACACGTGCTGTGTTCGCCCTTCCCAGGTTCAGAGCGGAGTCTCCCCTTCTGCTCCCGCTGATCCCAAGGAACTGATATTGAAATGTCAATGGCACTGCATCCAATCAATGAGCTCAGCGGCTCTCCCTGTATGGACCGAACATACCACTGAGAACATGCTCAATGACTGGCTGCCGACATGACGTCAATGCTGTTGCCAATAGGGTTTTGGAGTCGGTAAGCCAATCCTCCGACTCCAACTCCTCAATTTCCATGACACCGACTCCACCAAAATGGGCTCCGACTCCACAGCCCTGGTTGCCAATATCAGATACCAGGAGCAGCAGCAGAAACTCCGCACTGGACCCGGGGTGGGATAGTAAAGTCCAGTTTGTTTTTGTTATTAAAAAAAACTACACCCAGGTAACTTTTGAACAATTTGTCTGGTTGGCTTCTCCACGCCTTACTCCGCCTAAGGCACCTGGAATGTGACAATGACAAAAAAAAATGTTTTGTACTAGGGCCCAAAATGGGCAAGTCCTTAATGGATTAAAGTTAGTTCTTGTGTTTTTTGTTTTTTTTTCCACTCTGTTTTATTTTTTACAATAGAGACAAAAGAATTCTGGACGACAAGTCCGCATTCAGAATACGATGGAGAGTAAGCCGGAGCTCGCTCTGGACTACATGGAGTACATTCTGACCCACACTATGAATCGGGAATACCTTCTCTCTGTACAGACAAAAAAGTTAAATAGTCTTTTAAAAGTTCTGGGCCTTGTAAAAGTAAGTAATGAAGTCTCAGTCTGCGTATGTGGAGATGGCTGACTGCTACATGTGCTGCTTCTTAAAGGGGTGCTCGGGCATATGATCTTGATTACCTATCAATATTATAGGTTATTGATATCTGATCGGTGGAGATCACACAGCTAGCACCCCCACTGATCATCTGTCATCAATCTAAGCACTGTACGGAGCTAATAGCACCACTCTGCTCAGCGTGAAGAGGTCACTGCAGCTTATCCTAAAGATAGATCATCAATATTATGTGCACAAGCAATTACATTTCTGGTAGTTTTTATAACTTTTATGTAAACAGACAAGATAATGTTTTTGTGTGAGAATTTCCCTTACAGCATCAGTAAAGTCAAAAGGCAATAGCTGTGCATCTGTGGCCATTTACGCCACTAAGACCCTCTGTGGTGCCATTAGTTGCAGATCTGGGCCCGCCATGTCAGGTGCACCCTGCATTCATACGATAGTCCAACTGAAACGGCACCATTGCTTATTGATCGCTATGTACTCTGTGTTCCCATCAGAGTCCCAAGTTGTGCCTTATAGCACCTCACGCTTCAGTTGTGTGACGGACATTTACAACAGTGCATTAGCAAAGCCCACAATCAAATGCTGTATATGTGCATCTTTTGGTTTATTTTCTGATTAAATACCGGAACAGAGGTCATGGGACACCCAGTGATTTAATACAGCATGTATGTAGGAATAAATCAGCTATACAATTTCATCATACGAAGAATACTCTATATTTCCTGAAATAGTCATACCATTTAAAGCAGGGGTGGGGAACGTCAGGCCCACCGGCCGTTTATGGCATGCAGTGACCTTTTCTCTGTGGGCGTATTCCCAGGGACAACACTGCTCAGGCTGAAGCTGCATTTTGATGGCTTCAGGCATTTTAATTTCTTCTTACTCTTCAATGAAAGATTATGTCCTCGCAGTGCCAGCGTCAGGACGTACTTTGTGGGCGAAGGCAGCTCACGATGTGCTCCAGTCTCACAGCAGACATCAGCAGCGGCATCGTCTCCTGTGATGTCTGCGCCCCACCCACATGTCTCATTTACTGTGTATACCGCTGCTCCGTGTCTCATGCGATGTCTGCTCCCCAGCGCTATGTCTGCAGTGTTGTCTACTCTCCAGCCCCGTGTCTGCAGTGATGTCTACTCCCCAGCCCCGTGTCTGCAGTGTTGTATACTCCCCAGCCCCGTGTCTGCAGTGTTGTCTGCTCCCCAGCCCCATGTTTCCTGTGTGATGTATGGGGCAGTCTGTGTCCCTTGTGTGATGAAGGGGCAGTCTTGTTGTCCCCTGTGTGATGTATGGGGCAGTCTTGGTGTCCCCCGTGTGATGTATGGGGCAGTCTTGGTGTCCCCTGTGTGATGTATGGGGCAGTCTTGGTGTCCCCTGTGTGATGTATGGGGCAATCTTGGTGTCCCCTATGTGATCGTCTTCTGTGATGTCTATGCCCCACCCACATGTCTCATTTACTGTGTATACCGCTGCTCCGCGTCTCATGCGATGTCTGCTCCCCAGCCCCATGTCTGCAGTGTTGTCTACTCCCCAGCCCCATGTTTCCTGTGTGATGTATGGGGCAGTCTGTGTCCCTTGTGTAATGTATGGGGCAGTCTGTGTCCCTTGTGTGATGTATGGGGCAGTCTGTGTCCCTTGTGTGATGAAGGGGCAGTCTTGGTGTCCCCTGTGTGATGTATGGGGCAGTCTTGGTGTCCCCTGTGTGATGTATGGGTCAGTCTTGGTGTCCCCTGAGTGATGTATGGGGCAGTCTTGGTGTCCCCTGTGTGATGTATGGGCAGTATTGGTGTCCCCTGTGTGATGTATGGGGCAGTCTTGGTGTCCCCTGAGTGATGTATGGGGCAGTCTTGGTGTCCCCTGTGTGATGTATGGGGCCGTCTTGGTGTCCCCTGTGTGATGTATGGGGCAGTCTTGGTGTCCCCTGTGTGATGTATGGGGCAGTCTTGGTGTCCCCTGTGTGATGTATGGGGCAGTCTTGGTGACCCCTGTGTGATGTATGGAGCAATCTTGGTGTCCCCTGTGTGATGTATGGGGCAGTCTTGGTGTCCCCTGTGTGATGTATGGGGCAGTCTTGGTGTCCTCTGTGTGCTGTATGGGGCCATCTTGGTATCTCCTGTGTGATGTATGGGGCAGTCTTGGTATCTCCTGTGTGATGTATGGGACAGTCTTGGTGTCCCCTGTGTGATGTATGGGGCAGTCTTGGTGTCCCCTGTGTGATGTATGGGGCAGTCTTGGTGTCCCCTGTGTGATGTATGGGGAAGTCTTGGTGTCCCCTGTGTGATGTATGGGGCAGTCTTGGTGTCCCCTGAGTGATGTATGGGGCAGTCTTGGTGTCCCCTGTGTGATGTATGGGTCAGTCTTGGTGTCCCCTGTGTGATGTATGGGGCAGTCTTGGTGTCCCCTGTGTGATGTATGGGGCAGTCTTGGTGTCCCCTGAGTGATGTATGGGGCAGTCTTGGTGTCCCCTGTGTGATGTATGGGGCCGTCTTGGTGTCCCCTGTGTGATGTATGGGGCAGTCTTGGTGTCCCCTGTGTGATGTATGGGGCAGTCTTGGTGTCCCCTGTGTGATGTACGGGGCAGTCTTGGTGACCCCTGTGTGATGTATGGGGCAATCTTGGTGTCCCCTGTGTGATGTATGGGGCAGTCTTGGTGTCCCCTGTGTGATGTATGGGGCAGTCTTGGTGTCCCCTGTTTGATGTATGGGGCAGTCTTGGTGTCCCCTGTGTGATGTATGGGGCAGTCTTGGTGTCCCCTGTGTGCTGTATGGGGCCGTCTTGGTATCTCCTGTGTGATGTATGGGGCAGTCTTGGTATCTCCTGTGTGATGTATAGGGCAATCTCTGTGTCCCCTGTGTGCTGTATGGGGCAGTCTTGGTATCTACTGTGTGATGTATGGGGCAGTCTTGGTATCTCCTGTGTGATGTATAGGGCAATCTCTGTGTCCCCTGTGTGATGTATGGGGCAGTCTTGGTATCTCCTGTGTGATGTATGGGGCAGTCTTGGTATCTACTGTGTGATGTATGGGCAGTCTTGGTGTCCCCTGTGTGATGTATGGGGCAGTCTTGGTGTCCCCTGTGTGCTGTATAGGGCAGTCTTGGTTTCCCCTGAGTGATGTATGGGGCAATCTTGGTGTCCCCTGAGTGATGTATGGGGCAATCTTGGTGTCCCCTGTGTGATGTATGGGGCAGTCTTGGTGTCCCCTGTGTGCTGTATGGGGCAGTCTTGGTGTCCCCTGTGTGCTGTATGGGGCAGTCTTGGTTTCCCCTGAGTGATGTATGGGGCAGTCTTGGTATCTCCTGTGTGATGTATAGGGCAATCTGTGTCCCCATGTGTGATATTTAGGGCAATCTCTGTGTCTACTGTGTGAGGTCTAGGGAAGTCTCTGTCTTCTGTGTGATATATATATATACAGCAGATCTCCCATTGCTTGAGTTCTATAAATGTAATGTGAGCAGTGATGATTTTCCCCCTTGAGGAGACCTGCGAAAACATATCACCAAAAGTTGTCTGCGCTCCAGACCGCTGTAAACCTGGAACAGTTACAAGTAGCAACATCTTCCATACCCCCTAACATCACAGCTGCACCAAAGAGAACCAGGTTCAGCCATCACCTTAGGGAAGATTTAAAGGGAACCTGTCAGCAGGATTGTGCACAGTAACCTACAGACAGTGTCAGGTAGGCACCGTTGTACTGATTAATGATACCTTGGTTTATGAAATCCGTCTTGTGGTTGTTGTGTAATCTTTATTTTAAATTTTGAGTTAATGATATGATCAGGGGCGGCCTGTGGGGAGTCTTCATGTGGTGCTCTGATGGGGTATTCATCAGTATGACTTCTGACAGGTCACTGAATTATATATTATAGGTTTAATTATGTATATATTCTCTTTAAAACATAAAATCCCCTTCATTGGCACCTGCACTTCAGCATAATCACATATATAATGTGTATGTAGTCCTTTTTTTTCATGTTATCCATAAATTCCTAAAAAAAAAAAAATCTGTTTGAAAATGGCGCCAGCCGCACCTGCACCATCCTGCTAGAGAAAAAAAAAATATTTGATGCTATAAATAAATTCATTAAAAAAAAGTGTCTCAAAATCCGATCCAGTAGCTGCTACTCCCCAGGCACCTGCGGCAACACCTTGAAGGAGGCAATTTTTTTTTTATATAAAAGAATTAAATGCCAATTACACATGCGATCATGCTGTAGTGCCTGCTAAAGGGTATTTTTTCTCAATATATACAATATTCATTATGTGAACTAGGGGGCAGATCACTGAGGGATCAGTGACCTGTCAGAAGCCATACACATGAATACCTAAGCAGAGCACCACATGAAGACCTCCACAGGCCGCCTACAAATAAAGATTAAGCAACAACCACATGACGGATTTCATCAACCAAGGTATCATTGTATACAGTATAACAGCACCAACCTGACACTGTCCGTAGGTTACTCAGCACAATCCTGCGACAGGTTCCCTTTATCTCCCTTTTAGCCACGTAGATACCGCTGTTGCGAATGACAGTGGTATTTAAGCGGTTAATCTTCTCCAAGCTGTTTAAAAAATAGGACAGAGCCGAATCAGCAGGGTATCAGCTGTCATATACCGCTGCCACCCTCAGGATTTGCACCCGCGGTGGGCACTGTTTACTTATTTCTCAGCATTGTTAAAAAGTGGCGCTAAGGAATAAGGCCCTTTAGTGCCCTCCGTTAAAAGGCTTATTGGTATTGGCTGTCGTTAAGGAGTTAAAATGCCTTATTGACCCATGATGATGCATACTATAAGTTATCATGGGGTTAATACTCGTCGTCTAGGTTACTGGCCACCGCTGCAGACTAATGACGATGGCCGAGCATGCACAGTTGTTAATAAAGCTAGCCTCTGCAGCCCACGATCCCACAAGCTTTAATTCCCCTGAGTTACTCCAATGCTGCACAAGCAAAGCTGCCTCTGCTGGCGGCATTGAAGATTGCACCGTTCAGTGCAGCTGTGCTACTGATCTAAGATGCCAGTCATCAGGAGTGCACCCCACACCTCTACCATAGCAAACAGGGAGGCAGGGGTCAAAACACAAGAACAACACTTTGATTTACTTGTTGACTTTCCCACTACATCTAGAAGTCTGTTCCTTGTGTCCATTAATGAGGAGTTGAGCTTTTGGTATGCTCTCATGTATATGATTTTTACACGTACATTATTGGTCACTAGTGATGGACTTATTTCTTGATCACTCATATTATTGATGAAATTGACTTTCCGCTGATGGCGGCTTTATCTATTTTAGGAGGTACTATTGTCATTGATGAAGCAGTCAGACGATGCATCACACAAGGTCACTCGAGAGACCGCCCTGAGGGCCTTCAGCCTGTACTGCAGGCTCAGCATCCACCTCCAATACAAGGTAATCATACTACAGTGATTGGGAGTCTGGAAGACACTGGATCGCGATGCCGGCATTATAGGGGCTCTTGCTGACGAGCGTCCGCTCTGCTTTTGATTTATAGTTTAACTCAGAAGGAAGAACGTATCTGTCAGTCTTGGAGGACATGGGGTCGTGGATTGAAAAGCAGCTTCTTGCACTCCTTGGCTCTGGTGAAGACTTTTCAGATCAGAAGATTGATTTGTCTCTAGAAATACTGAAGGTGAGCTCTTTCATAACTGTTAATTTATAAGCTACCAAGGGGTATTTTTCCTAGCAGCGCACATAAGAGTCTTCGAATTTGGCTTTTGTTTATATCACATTTGAGCTTTCCGTCGGGTGTGTACGACATGAAGATTTCCTGACGTATGCCTCCAACATGTGCCAGCCTATAGACTTATAATGGCATACATTGCCCAACTGTACTTTTTTATAGTGAAAAAAACGTTATACCATTATATACCTTCCAAAGGGTCATTTGAGGCCCATGGTTACCTTTCACATTTACATCGAGAGGCGCATGAATATAGCCTAACACACAGGGGGATCGTTTTCTACTGTTTTTACTTATATACTTTTATTTTTGTTTAAATGATTCTGAATCTCGTTAAAAAAATAAAATATATCTTCTAGGCTCCCACCCTTATTGGATTTGCTGTTTTGCCAGGCCCTGTATTTAATGTGTAGCATTTTTTTCTCAAGGCCTGTCCAGCTTCTTTTTTCAAGCGCTACATGGTCAGAAGTCCTCTCCGGTCATTCTTGTTACATGTGGGGCATCACCAAATCCACCTTTTGAGTGGTCTGGATAGAGTCACAGTAAAGGGAATCTGTCAGCAGTTTTTTTTTTTCTCTATTTAAACTAAGAACAGCATGATGTAGGGGTAGAGGTCCTGATTCCAGCTATGTCATTTGCTTAGCAGCTTGCTGTAGTTTTCATACAATCAGTGTTTTATCAGCAGGAGGTTATCACTGTAGGACTAGTGGTCCTGTGCCAGACAGTCCAGATAATCTGCGTAACCCCGCCCCCAACACTGATTGTACAGTATACACAGAAAGCTGCATGTGCCTGCTGTTATATAAATATTTTTGTCAGTGATTCTTCTATATATTTTTTCTAATAGACATACCTGGCTATCTGTAAAGATGTAGTAATGGTTGGCCTTGCTGACACTGAATTTCAAGCACAAATTCTTCAAATTGCTATATTGATAATACAAAGTGGTGAGTATGTGTGACAGGTGTGATTGACTGCAGTCATAGCAAGTGTCAGTGTAACACGGGGGGACTTAAAACCTGGAGGATTGAATCTGAACATATTTTATAATTATACATTAATATAATACTCGGACAGCCCCTTATTCTGAATGTTTGTGCCTGGGAAAATAATAACACTTCGGCACTGGCGCTGTTCCAGCAATGATGGCACTGCCTCTCCCGGGCTCTCCTGACATTGTTACATCACGCTATCCCTACTGCTGCTCTCACCTCCGGATGTATGTGATTCGTCCAAAGACTGATTTATGTCATGCTATCCCTGGGTGGGAGAGCCAGTGCCGACACCCCTGAAATAGCGCTGGAACTGGAGGGAGTATAAGTGTTACTGTTTTACTGGGGGCAAACATACGGATTGAGACGGGTTGTCTGAGTAGTGGACACACAGCCCCTATAAAGCTACTGTATATGTGTATCATGTTAAAGCGACTTTATATATTGAACGTCTGAGGGGTCGGTCAGTCCCTGGGACCCCCAGAGATTGGTACATTGCTACTTACTCGACTCCTTATCTCCTTCAGACTTCAATGACAAGAGACCGCTCTCCACTATACTCCATGGAGACTGTGACGGGCACATTTGGGGTCTCCGAATTCTCCTAGTAGCTATGGGTGTCAATGCAAAATGGAAGTAGCACGATGGGGGTCTTGTCTTTTGAGTAAAGGGTATGCCACACTAAGCGAGATCGCTAACGAGATCGCTACTGCGTCACCATTTATGACGCAGCAGCGATCTCGTTAGCGCCGCAGCTGTGTGTGACATGTAGCGGCGATGTGGCCCCTGCTGAGATGTCGCTGATCGCTTATGAACGTTCTGAGCCGTTTTTTGGTCGTTGGTGTCCCGCTGGTGAGCCTGAATCGCTGAGTGTGACACCCTTTATGAACGACTTCACCAGCGTCGCAGGCGGGACTAGGTTTTCCCAACGACCGCAGAGGTCGTTATACAGATCGCTGATCTCTGATGAGATGTATTTGGAATCACACTAGCGATCTCGCCAGGTCGTGTCGTTGTCGTGATCGCTGGTGCGATTGCTAAGTGTGGCAGTGCCTTAATTCAGCCGCACAGGGGGTGAGAATGATGAATGATGCCTGTGTGTGATATCAGGCTGGGGGTTTTATCCTGTTGTGAAAAAGCAGAGAAAATCTCCAATCCTAAGAGCTGCTAATGTGCTGTGTGATTTTCTGCTTCTCAGAGAAGTCCTATAACTGCCTGCCAGTGCTAGTGTCTGTGCTGAAGGAGATCACAGACGTCTGCCTGGCTCAGAAGATGAGTAGCACTGCTTCTGAACTGGATAAACACCTCGATGCCATTCAGACAATCTTCCACAAAGCTCTGGAGACTGCAGCTCGTAGACTGAGGAGACAGCAGGATGAAGCACTCCAGGTACATGGCATGATTGCACAGGACTGGGAATGTGTTTTGTTCTTTTTTTTTTTCTTTATATTAGGAAAGGTGGGGTATTTTGGCATCAAAACGGGGGTATCAGGATATGTGATACATACCGATAGGTTACTTATGGGACGCACTATTCAGTCATATCTTTATCTGATATAGCCAAAATGGGGTGACAGATTCCCTTTAATAAGATGCTCTCTTGTACTTATTAGCAGTATTATACTGAATGGTATAAGTATAATACTCAAAAGATCTACATCAAATTATAACAGACACAATAGACCAATATATAAAGGTAACGTTACCAGCAGAATAAGAAGCCAGGAACCCAACACACCCGGCCCACGTTTCGCAATGTAATGCTTCGTCCAGGGGTGAAAAAGTACTGATTTGCAAAGTAAGAATTAAAATGACCATGAAAGTGGTTAGACAGCACTGACACCCACCGTGTATAGTGAAGGCTAAGCTTCTGAGCTTGCTCTATTCTTCAGTACCAGCATCCGACATAGGACTTACTAGTACCTTGTATATTTGGAAGGGGTTAAAAGGAAGATCCCATCAGAATGCAAATGTCGCAGGTACTTGACATTGGTGAACGCTTTACTGAGCATTTATACTGTTTTGGCACGGCTTGGAGATTTCTGCAACTTCCATAGAAATACAAGTAAAGACTTTGTTCTGTAATTGCGGTGTTTTTCTTTGTCTCGTCAAAATCTAGAAATATAATTGTTTTGTTTTTTCAGCTGCAGAATGGAAGGGAGGGAGACACAGGAATTCATTACTGATGGGTAGGCGGAGCCCCAGATCAGGATGTTACCTCAGATCAAAAGAGTGATGACTGGCTGGCCCCTCCAGCTCGGGCTCCTCCTACTCAGCTCCAGTCTAAGATTTGAGGTCCAGAGGATGGTCGCTGCTAATGCAGCTCCTCAGAAGATTTTATTATTTTAATATTCGGACAGGAGACTTGGATCACTAGTTGGTCTAGAGGTCTCAGGGGTATCAGCGCTGCTGTACCCCAACCTCTCCCTTGGCGGATCTGTATTTACTCAAAGTCCCTGCAGAATCCTTGCCGGCCCTGGGGATGAGGAGAGCTTCTCTGGCGGGAACGCAAACCACACGTGCGGTCACTGCGTTCTTCGCCCTGGGGGGAAGCATGGGCATTGCGCCAGAAACCCCTGAGGGTCCCTGTGGCGCCTTGGCTGGTGAGTACTCCACACAAATTTTAATAATAATTATGTGTGAGTGCTTTAGCGTCTGAATGAGCAGCGCTATTACTAATGTCAGTATGCTTCAGCGCTGCTGTGACAGCGTTACTACATGTATGTCAGTATGCTTCAGCGCTGCTGTGACAGCGTTACTACATGTAATGTCAGTATGCTTCAGCGCTGCTGTGACAGCGCTACTACATGTAATGTCAGTATGCTTCAGCGCTGCTGTGACAGCGCTACTACATGTAATGTCAGTATGCTTCAGCGCTGCTGTGACAGCGCTACTACATGTAATGTCAGTATGCTTCAGCGCTGCTGTGACAGCGCTACTACATGTAATGTCAGTATGCTTCAGCGCTGCTGTGACAGCGCTACTACATGTAATGTCAGTATGCTTCAGCGCTGCTGTGACAGCGCTACTACATGTATGTCAGTATGCTTCAGCGCTGCTGTGACAGCGCTACTACATGTAATGTCAGTATGCTTCAGCGCTGCTGTGACAGCGCTACTACATGTAATGTCAGTATGCTTCAGCGCTGCTGTGACAGCGCTGTTACAAGGAGATGTGGTGATTTTTTGTCCGCAGGCAGATAGCTGCAGGACAGAGAGGGAGCAGGAGCGGGGAGAGTTCGCGCTCATTATTTGAGCTGGCGGGGGGCGTGGCCTATCTATCCCGGTCTTTTGAGCAGGAAGACGCGCGCTCTAGCGTTTCTCCTGCGACCCCCTCACTGTGGCGGCCATTACTCAGGCTCCTGGGCTCCTCGGACCGCTCCTCTCCTCATAAGACACCACGGCCAGCTGGGTGAGTGCGGATTCCTCACCCCGCAGCGCAGCGATCGCTATACTGCAGCTGCAGTCTCATCAGAGACATAAAAATTGGCTGGGGCTCACAAATATATATACATATTTTGGTGAGTTTGCAATATTAACCCCTCTGAGGGTTATTTCTACCAGCAAAATTTGCTGACTGAATACCGCTGGGGTAACCCTGCTTGGTGGAGCGTTAACCCTTCAGCGTTTGAAAAAAAAAAAAAAAAAAAAAAACCGCATAGTTTTTTGCTGGTATTACCGCTTTGACCTGCTCATACAGGTGAGACATGTCTGAACAGAGTTCAGATGCCGCGGATCACGTCCCAGTGCCATTGCGGCAATCAGATACGCAGACCTCCACAGCGTCTAGCGCTGCGGTCGACAGCGGTGGAAAATTGGACGATATCGCTCGATCGATTAATAACTTGTCTGACCTTTTAGGTCAATATGTGTCTGCTAATTCCTCTCAGAGGAAGCGACGCAGGCCGTTACCGGCCTCTACACGGAGCGAGTCAGATGTATCTGATATTGGGCAGAGTTCCCCTTTAAATTCGGATGGAGAAATATCCGATTCAGATGCGGACGAGCCGCAGGGGCGTTCCTCTATGACGAAGCGTACGGAGGCATTAATTGAAGCCATGAGAGATATACTACAGTTACCGGAGGAGGTAACTAGTCGTCCTGGTAAATCAGCACGCATGTTCCAGGAGTCCCGTGCTTCGCGCACAACATTGCCAGCTCTGGATGAGCTTAATGGTGTAATAGAGGAGGAACGTCTATGTCCAGATAAGCGTTTTCATGGAACGCATTTCTTTGATACACTTTATCCTTGCTCTACGGAGTTAAAGGCTAATTGGACTTCTGCTCCTGAAGTGGATGTGTCTTTGTCTCAGCTTAGTAAATCCTCTCTACTCCCTATTAAGGGAAAAGCGAGCTTACAGGAGCCTTTGGATAGAAAGGCAGAATTGGCGGCAAAAGCAAGCTATGAGGCTGCGGGTCATGGATTTCGAGCAGTGCTAGGATCCATGTGTGCTGCTAGAGCTTCTCTAAGCTGGTTGGCACGTCTGAAGACGGAGTTGCAAAATGAATCTCCGTTATCTGAGATACGGGAAACTTGTGAATGGTTAGAAACGGCAGCCTGTTATATCTTTGATGCCGGTCTGGATACGGCATCTCTGCTGGCCAAAGCGCAAGCTTCAGCGGTCACAGTCAGAAGAGCTTTATGGCTCAGACAGTGGGCCGGGGACGCAGTTTCCAAACAAGGGTTGTTGGCCTTACCTTACAAGGGTGGCCATCTTTTTGGATCCGACCTCACAGAGCTGATTTCCAAGGCTAAGGCGAAGGAATCAGCATTACCACAGCGAAGGGCCATGGCCTCGGTGTCCAGTAAGCCTGGTGTTTATAGTGGTCGGCGGTCCTTTCGGGGCCGAGGACGATCTAGTCACTCCTCGTGGGGATCGGGTCGTCCTTCTTTCTCAGGAAAGAAATCCTCTCAGAAAACTCGTACTCCCTGGAAGCAGAGTTTCCGCCAGAACAAGCGGGAACTTGACAAGAAACCCGCAAAGTCGGATTGACGCCAGGGGTCCACTCGAGGATTCTCGAGTGGGGGGTCGCCTGCTTCTTTTCAAGGAGACTTGGATGGCTCGCGTTCCAGATTCCTGGGTAACGCGGATAGTGTCGGCAGGCTATTTCATAGAGTTTGCTTCTCAACCCCCAAATGTTTTTTGTCAATCTCGCGTTCCGTCGGAACCCGAGCTTGTTGTCGCTCTACAGCGAGAGGTCGAATCGCTACTACAAAAGGGTGTAGTGATACCGGTTCCGTCAGAGGACCGAGGGAAAGGTTTTTATTCCAACCTTTTTATAGTTCCCAAAAAGGAGAACAAATTTCGCCCGATTCTGGATCTCAAGCGATTAAACCGGCATGTCCATGCCCGGAAATTTCGCATGGAGTCGCTTCGTTCTGTTGTGGCAGCTCTGTCACAGAACGATTTTCTGGTGTCAATCGACATTCGCGACGCCTATTTGCATATTCCCATCGGAAAGGCTCATCAGCGCTTTCTTCGATTTGCCATAGGTCAGAATCATTACCAGTTCGTGGCTCTGCCGTTCGGCTTAGCCTCAGCGCCAAGGGTCTTTACAAAAATTCTGGCGCCTCTCATGGCAATCCTTCGAAAACAGGGGATTACGATTCTCCCTTATCTGGACGATCTTTTGATCATGGCTTCCTCGGAGGAGGAGGCGTTGACGGCTCGGGATTTGTCTCTTCAGTTTCTGAAGGACTTCGGTTGGCTGGTCAATTGGGAGAAGTCGTCCCTGGAACCATCGAGGACAATCCTCTTTTTGGGAATGCATCTCGACACGTTTCGGTCGGTAGTTTCCCTACCACCAGACAAACAGTCATGTCTTCTTCGACATGTGCAGATTATGAGATCCTCAACGGCAATGTCTCTACGGAAGTGTATGCGTCTTCTAGGACTGATGGTGGCGTCCATGGAGGCGATTCCTTTTGCCCAGTTCCACTCCAGGACTCTTCAAAGGTTCATCTTGAGTCGATGGAATCAGTCGCAATCGCTGGATTGCAGTGTCACCATTTCTCGCGCGGTGCGGGATTCTCTAGAATGGTGGTTACGTCCAGGGGCATTCTCCCTGGGGAAGTCTTTCCTCCCTCTGAAGTGGTCAGTCATAACCACCGATGCCAGCCTGACGGGCTGGGGGGGTGTTTGGAACAATCTCTGGATTCAGGGGGTATGGTCATCGGAAGAGTCTGTGCTTCCGATCAACATCCTGTAATTGAGGGCGATTTTCCTTTGCCTCCAACATTGGACGGTCCCTTTGAGCGGTCTGCCAGTCCGTGTGCAGACAGACAATGCGACGGCTGTCGCGTATATCAATCACCAAGGTGGGACAAGGAGTTCCAGACTCATGGTAGAGGTGTCCCGAATTCTGATTTGGGCAGAGGCCAATGTACCAGCCATTTCGGCGATTCACATTCCAGGGGTTCGGAATGTTACAGCGGACTTTCTCAGTCGCAGAAGGATGGATTCCGGGGAATGGAGCCTCCATCCGGATGTGTTTGCACTACTGTGCTCTCGCTGGGGAACCCCCCAAGTGGATTTGATGGCATCCAGGTTCAATGCCAAGTTACCGACATTCATGTCCAGGTACAAGGATCCGAAGGCGGTGGCGGTGGATGCTCTAGTGGCTCAGTGGGATCAGTTCGAGCTGATCTATGTATTCCCGCCGATATCCTTACTTCCTCTAGTACTGCGTCGGATCAGACTAGAGAGAATTCCAGCTATTTTGATAGCTCCAGACTGGCCAAGAAGGGTGTGGTTCTCGACAATAATGTCGCTGTTGGCGGCACCTCCTTTTCCACTCCCTCTTCAACCGGACTTGTTGACTCAGGGGCCCGTTTGTCATCCGGACTTGATGTCCCTGCGTTTGACGGCGTGGCTCTTGAGACCGAAATCTTGACCCGTAGAGGTTTCTCAGCCGAGGTCATTGCTACCCTTCGTGCTGCAAGATGTCCGGCTACTACTAGGATTTACCACAAGATTTGGGAAACCTTCTTTTCGTGGTGTTTGGGGTCCTCTCGGAACCCGAGAAAATTTTCCATTCCCAACCTGTTGGCTTTTCTACAGCATGGGCTAGACAAGGGTTTGGCAGTAAGCACTCTGAAAGGTCAGATTTCTGCTCTGTCCTTATTGTTTCGGAGAACCATTGCTTCAAATAGAGACGTGCTTTCCTTTTTCCGAGGTATATCTCGTAAGTTTCCGCCGCGGAAGGCACCCGTGTCTCCTTGGCGGCTCAACCTTGTTTTGGAGGCTCTTCAGCATAAACCTTTTGAGCCTATGGTTTCTGCTAGCCTTTCTTTACTTTCTTGGAAGGTGGCTTTCCTTGTTGCAGTCACTTCCTTGAGGAGAGTTTCTGAGTTGGCAGCTCTTTCTTGTTCGCCTCCTTTTCTGGAGTTTTTTCCGGATCGTGTAGTGCTTCGCACTCGGGGTGATTTTTTGCCTAAAGTGGTGTCACAATTTCATGTCAACCAGGATATTGTGTTGCCTTCATTCTGCCCGGATCCGAAGAATGTGAAAGAGCGAGCTTTTCACACATTGGATTTAGTGCGGGCCTTGAAGTTTTATCTATCTATTACTCAAGGTTTTCGTAAGACGGACTCCCTGTTTGTGGTTCCAGCAGGTCGTCGGCGTGGTCAACGAGCTTCCAAGGATTCTATAGCTCGTTGGATCCGGTCAGCTATTTTGGAAGCTTACCGTCTTCGGGGTGAATCTTGCCCGATTAAGATTCGAGCCCATTCTACGAGAGCTGTGGCCTCATCGTGGGCTTTTCATCAAGGTGCCTCGGCAGTGCAGC
The DNA here is from genome assembly GCA_033576555.1 of Oophaga sylvatica. Classification (NCBI taxonomy): domain Eukaryota; kingdom Metazoa; phylum Chordata; class Amphibia; order Anura; family Dendrobatidae; genus Oophaga; species Oophaga sylvatica. The sequence continues at coordinate 38,143,913 of JARQOD010000006.1, forward strand.
TCTGCCGAGCGGCAACTTGGCGCTCTGTCCACACGTTTACAAAGTTTTATAAAGTGGACGTCAGTGCTTCCGCTGATGCAGCCCTCGGACGTAGGGTCCTGCAGGCAGCTGTAGTTTAAAGTTCTGGATGAACTTGTGTTTAGCGCTGGTTGCGCTTTGTTGTTAAGGTTGTTGGGTTTCTGCCTCTTGTTGGTTTTTTCCCACCCTTATTTTTGAACTGCTTTGGGACGTCCCATCAGTAATGAATTCCTGTGTCTCCCTCCCTTCCATTCTGCAGCTGAAACACGGATTTTGGTAAGAACTTACCGGTAAAATCCTTTTCAGCGAAGGAAGGGAGGGAGACACAGCACCCTCCCAAGGCAGAAGTGTGTTGATGTTTTCAGATGCAGCGCGACCCTTATCTGATAGCGATTATCTGGGCTGAGGTCAGCGCGCTAAGGCTCTGTTCCAGCATCGCCAGCTCATCGCAGTAGTCAGGTTCCGTGAGTAGTACCTGGAACTCTGTGGTTTTTGGCTTTCTTTGCATGCATAACCTGTATCCTTGTGTTTTTTCTCTGAAGTTCCTTCAGAAGGGGTTATGTTGCTCCGCTGGTGATCTTGGCTCTTTTTCCTAAAAGCTTTGGTACGACTGGAGCTGAGTAGGAGGAGCCCGAGCTGGAGGGGCCAGCCAGTCATCACTCTTTTGATCTGAGGTAACATCCTGATCTGGGGCTCCGCCTACCCATCAGTAATGAATTCCTGTGTCTCCCTCCCTTCCTTCGCTGAAAAGGATTTTACCGGTAAGTTCTTACCAAAATCCGTGTTTTAACAAAAGTGCTGGATTCTCTTTGCTTTCACCTGTAGCTCCTTCAGTCCATGCAGGTCCCTCTTGGCCAGTTTATCCAGACGGTTCAGTGCTGGTGTGCAGCGTCCCCAGAGGTGCACCGAGGAATGCTCTCCACCATCATCGCAGCTTCTGTCGTCGAGATAAGCCATTCACTACGGAAAGTACGTATTGCTGGATATTCCACCATGAAGGTTAATCGGTCCATTCTTCGTGGTGGTGTTGTGTTCGGTACCGTGGGAAATTTGTGGAGTAATAGTCACATTGTTGTCTTTGGTGATGGCACTTTTTTGGGGGTCTGGTCGGCAGATGAAGGATTATTGTATGAAGTAACCATAAGTAGAGCGTTATAGTTTCTGTTCGCATATCACTATGTAATCATGTTTCACGTATGCGATGCCATATGTCTCCTTAAAGGGGTATTCCAAGATCCTATCCAAATATGTAGTAGATTTAATAATAATATTAGCAAATACCTCCAATTAGAAATGTAATATAGTTCTTATTCTCTGTCGCTTACCCCATGTGCAGGGCATTGCAGTAGCTTAGGTATCTATGGTTATGACCACTCAGTGATAGTTAGCTAGCTGTTAGTGGTCGTAACCATGGATACATGAACTACTGCAATGCCCTGCACATGGGGTAAGCAACATAGCGAATAACAAGAACTATACTACGTTACTAATTGGAGGTATTTGCTAATATTCTTATTATTACACCTACTACATATTGGGATAGGATCTTGGAGATGGGAATACCCCCTTTAATGCCCCTGTGCAGCCAGTGTGTTTTTGTCATCCATTGGGCCTTTTTGTGTAGGACTGTGTATTGTAAGGTGGTGAACACATGGAGCACCAATAGCGTATACCCGAACACTACAAAGCAATGTCAGAAGAATGCTAAAACCAGAACAAACTGTGAAATAGGAGAGAGTCTAGAGCAGTGCTTCCCAAACTCCAGTCCTCGCGGCCCCCACGGGTCATGTTTTCAGGATTTCCTTTGTATTGCGCAGATGGTGGAAATATCATCAAGGCATCAGGAATTCTCTCACCTGTGCAACACTATGGAAATCCTGAAAACATGACCCGTGGGGCCTCGAGGACTGGAGTTTGGGAAATACTGGTCTAGAGAATAAGGAAATGGGATTGTACTCTATGCGATTTTCCTATACAGAGAGAGAGGAACAAGGGGAAAGAGCTTAGCTTGTAAGTACAAGGATAGGAAGAGAAATGGAGGCCGATAGAATCAGACATTCAAAGCTAAGATGTTACTTAGAGGGTTATTTGCATTTTTGTCTTTCATGGTCAAGATGCGAATCGTGGTCTTTTTCAAAACCCCACTTCTAGAGGGTACTAGAAGCAAAGTGCAGCTGTGCTACCAGGGCTGTGGAATCAGTAAGCCAAACCTCCGACTCCAACTCCTTAATTTCCGTGACTCCCAACTCCACCAAAATGGGCTCCGACTCCAACTCCACAGCCCTGCGTGCTACTGTATGTAACTCCATAGAAATTAATGTTCCTCCCATTTGTGTAGATGGCACAGCTGTGTTCGGCAGTTCTTGTAGCCCAGCCTCTGGTGGCCGGGACCTAGAAGTCATTAATCCCATGTTGGCCATGAAATACACAGATCTGAATAATCCTACGTATATGACAATATTTGTCTTATTCTATGGAAATCTCGTGAAGATTTTTTTTTCCTTCAGTCATTGTTGCCTGTTATGTTGTGAAAATGTCAGTGGATGAGTATACTTTCCCTGTGGCCTCTCATATGCTCTCTGACATGTGGAGCCAGTATGTTCAGAGCCGCTGGTTGATGGATGTGCACAAGACAAATCATGTCCCAACTAGAAGCCTATGTCTCTGTTATATGTAATTCTCAAGTGTTTGTGTTTCTGAGATTTCAGACACTTTTAGAATTAGGACTTAAAGGGTTTTACAATTGTCCGATATTTAGTATCGCTCTTTTTAGATTCCAGACCCAAGTGAAATTCAGACACCGGCGTCCGTTTCCGATCTCCCTCCGCTGTCACGGTGTTTGATGTCCATTGTTATAAGAACATCCAGTGTCCTGAGGTAAGGTTCACATGTACATGGGGCATCTATGCCGGGGCTGTTCCTAAAACTTCCAATCCTCAAAACTTTTGTATCTGATCTCCAGCTGATCATGCTCCCAGCTAGTCCAGCTGCCTCTGGTTGGTTATCACAAAAATATAACCGAGCACGAAGGTGCTGGGACGCTGCCGTCTATGTGCAGTACTAATACAAACATGGCTCCTTCATGCAAAATACGGTAAATAATTTAGCCTCCCATGACTCCTAAGCATTAAACGTGTAGGCGTCAAATTGTATTTCCTGGTTACCAAGTGCCGTTTCTGAAGCATCTGAGGGCTGGAATTTTTTGCCTGGGATGGGGCAAATAAGTGTGAAATAGAAGGGGTTGAACAAAGAAATGACATCACAAAACTTTTCTTATTTCAAATACCTTTATTTGGCTCCAAAAAGTATTCATTGCTGTACAAGAAGGCACCTATTCTCCGTTGCATTTTTACTGGCAACAAATTTTTAGAGATGCAGAAACGTTGCAGAAATTTCTGCAATCCAATACTCAGGGCTCCAGACTTCAAGGGGTTATCCAGGACTAGATAGAATTGGTTTGTTTCTTTAGTTTTTTTTTATGTTGGTTGTAATACCACATTCATGTATCTTGCAACCCATTGTCACATGTGAACTGTTCTGGAACAAAACAGATGGATATTTCTAAATCCTAAATTGTTCCTTGAACCTGCAATCGCGTTAAAGTATTTGACCACAAAGATGCAAAGTTTTAAGCTGCCGTCTGACCACAAAGGTAGTTGTCAGTGCTATCCACCGCAAATGTTTCTGGCTTTACATCTCAGCTTGCCCCATGTTCTTCCACCCCAATATGTGATGTACATGTCTATCACGTCAGGACGGGGTTAAAAATCACCTTTTGGTTCATAAAGTGTAAAAATGTAGGGACTAAGTGATATTTCATGTTTGCAGTGGCAGCCGTCCTAGTCGCCTTCTGGAGCCCTGAAAAACAAAACAGTTCACACAGAGCATGAAGAGCAATGACACGTGTGCGTTATTTAAGCTTTTGGCATTGGAAGTCGTCCTGTACGTTCACTGACAGGTTTCCATTTTGCATCGTTTCCAGTTCATTTGTAGCGGAATTGGCAGAGTGCATCGCAGTGGGAGAGATTGAAGGGATCCTGAGTCTGACTGCGTCCTTACATATCATTATGGTCAGCTCCAAAGGTACTTTGTCCGCAGTTGTCCTTGTATCTTGAACTTCATTGCATAATAATAAGTAATGTACTAATTAATGTATAAAGGAAAAGTCTGTCTTCCCTTGTCATGTTTAGGGGCAAAATTCCATGCTGATTATTTTATTAAAGCATCCTTCCAGCATTTTGTTTTTCTATGTCTTTTTTTCAGCTGCAGATGAAGGAAGAGAGCCACAGTAATTCATTACTGATGGGTAGGCGGAGCCCCAGATCAGGATGTTACCTCAGATCAAAAGAGTGATGACTGGCTGGCCCCTCCAGCTCGGGCTCCTCCTACTCAGCTCCAGTCTAAGATTTGAGGTCCAGAGGATGGTCGCTGCTAATGCAGCTCCTCAGAAAATTTTATTATTTTAATATTCGGACGGGAGACTTGGATCACTAGTTGGTCTAGAGGTCTCAGGGGTATCAGCGCTGCTGTACCCCAACCTCTCCCTTGGCGGATCTGTATTTACTCAAAGTCCCTGCAGAATCCTTGCCGGCCCTGGGGGATGAGGAGAGCTTCTCTGGCGGGAACGCAAACCACACGTGCGGTCACTGCGTTTTTCGCCCTGGAGGGAAGCATGGGCACTGCGCCAGAAACCCCTGAGGGTCCCTGTGGCGCCTTGGCTGGTGAGTACTCCACACAAATTTTAATAATAATTATGTGTGAGTGCTTTAGCGTCTGAATGAGCAGCGCTATTACTAATGTCAGCGTTACTATGTCAGTATGCGTCAGCGCTGCTGTGACAGCGCTAATACATGTAATGTCAGTAGGCTTCAGCGCTACTGTGACAGCGCTACTACATGTAATGTCAGTATGCTTCAACGCTGCTGTGACAGCGCTACTACATGTAATGTCAGTATGCTTCAGCGCTACTGTGACAGCGCTAATACATGTAATGTCAGTATGCTTCAACGCTGCTGTGACAGCGCTACTACATGTAAAGTCAGTATGCTTCAGCGCTGCTGTGACAGCGCTACTACATGTAAAGTCAGTATGCTTCAGCGCTACTGTGACAGCGCTAATACATGTAATGTCAGTAAGCTTCAGCGCTGCTGTGACAGCGCTACTACATGTAAAGTCAGTATGCTTCAGCGCTGCTGTGACAGCGCTACTACATGAAGATGTGGTGATTTTTTGTCCGCAGGCAGATAGCTGCAGGACAGAGAGGGAGCAGGAGCGGGGAGAGTTCGCGCTCATTATTTGAGCTAGCAGGGGGCGTGGCCTAGCGATCCCGGTCTTTTGAGCAGGAAGACGCGCGCTCTGGCTTTTCTCCTGCGACCCCCTCACTGTGGCGGCCATTACTCAGGCTCCTGGGCTCCTCGGACCGCTCCCCTCCTCATATAGACACCACGGCCAGCTGGGTGAGTGTGGATTCCTCACCCCGCAGCGCAGCGATCGCTATCCTGCAGCTGCAGTCTCATCAGAGACATAAAAATTGGCTGGGACTCACAAATATATATTTTGGTGAGTTTGCAATATTAACCCCTTTGAGGGTTATTTCTACCTGCTAAATTTGCTGACTGAATACCGCTGGGGTAACTCTGCTTGGTGGAGCGTTAACCCTTCAGCGTTTGAAAAAAAAAAAAAAAAAAAAACCGCATAGTTTTTTGCTGGTATTACCGCGTTGACCTGCTCATACAGGCGAGACATGTCTGAACAGAGTTCAGATGCCGCGGATCACGTCCCAGTGCCATTGCGGCAATCAGATACGCAGACCTCCACAGCGTCTAGCGCTGCGGTCGACAGCGGTGGAAAATTGGATGATATCGCTCGATCGATTAATAACTTATCTGACCTTTTAGGTCAATATGTGTCTGCTAATGCCTCTCAGAGGAAGCGACGCAGGCCGTTACCGGCCTCTACACGGAGCGAGTCAGAGGTATCTGATATTGGGCAGAGTTCCCCTTTATATTCGGATGGAGAAATATCCGATTCAGATGCGGACGAGCCGCAGGGGCGTTCCTCTATGACGAAGCGTACGGAGGCATTAATTGAAGCCATGAGAGATATACTACAGTTACCGGAGGAGGTAACTAGTCGTCCTGGTAAATCAGCACGCATGTTCCAGGAGTCCCGTGCTTCGCGTACAACATTGCCAGCTCTGGATGAGCTTAATAGTGTAATAGAGGAGGAACGTCTGTGTCCAGATAAGCGTTTTCATGGAACGCATTTCTTTGATACACTTTATCCTTGCTCTACGGAGTTAAAGGCTAATTGGACCTCTGCTCCTGAAGTGGATGTGTCTTTATCTCAGCTTAATAAATCCTCACTACTCCCTATTAAGGGAAAAGCGAGCTTACAGGAGCCTTTGGATAGAAAGGCAGAATTGGCGGCAAAAGCAAGCTATGAGGCTGCGGGTCATGGATTTCGAGCAGTGCTAGGATCCATGTGTGCTGCTAGAGCTTCTCTAAGCTGGTTGGCACGTCTGAAGACGGAGTTGCAAAATGAATCTCCGTTATCTGAGATACGGGAAACTTGTGAATGGTTAGAAACGGCAGCCTGTTATATCTTTGATGCCGGTCTGGATACGGCATCTCTGCTGGCCAAAGCGCAAGCTTCAGCGGTCACAGTCAGAAGAGCTTTATGGCTCAGACAGTGGGCCGGGGACGCAGTTTCCAAACAAGGGTTGTTGGCATTACCTTACAAGGGTGGCCATCTTTTTGGATCCGACCTCACAGAGCTGATTTCCAAGGCTAAGGCAAAGGAATCAGCATTACCACAGCGAAGGGCCATGGCCTCGGTGTCCAGTAAGCCTGGTGTTTATAGTGGTCGGCGGTCCTTTCGGGGCCGAGGACGATCTAGTCACTCCTCGTGGGGATCGGGTCGTCCTTCTTTCTCAGGAAAGAAATCCTCTCAGAAAACTCGTACTCCCTGGAAGCAGAGTTTCCGCCAGAACAAGCGGGAACTTGACAAGAAAACCGCAAAGTCGGATTGACGCCAGGGGTCCACTCGAGGATTCTCGAGTGGGGGGTCGCCTGCTTCTTTTCAAGGAGACTTGGATGGCTCGCGTTCCAGATTCCTGGGTAACGCGGATAGTGTCGGCAGGCTATTTCATAGAGTTTGCTTCTCAACCCCCAAATGTTTTTTGTCAATCTCGCGTTCCGTCGGAACCCGAGCTTGTTGTCGCTCTACAGCGAGAGGTCGAATCGCTACTACAAAAGGGTGTAGTGATACCGGTTCCGTCAGAGGACCGAGGGAAAGGTTTTTATTCCAACCTTTTTATAGTTCCCAAAAAGGAGAACAAATTTCGCCCGATTCTGGATCTCAAGCGATTAAACCGGCATGTCCATGCCCGGAAATTTCGCATGGAGTCGCTTCGTTCCGTTGTGGCAGCTCTGTCACAGAACGATTTTCTGGTGTCAATCGACATTCGCGACGCCTATTTGCATATTCCCATCGGAAAGGCTCATCAGCGCTTTCTTCGATTTGCCATAGGTCAGAATCATTACCAGTTCGTGGCTCTGCCGTTCGGCTTAGCCTCAGCGCCAAGGGTCTTTACAAAAGTTCTGGCGCCCCTCATGGCACTCCTTCGAAGACAGGGGATTACGATTCTCCCTTATCTGGACGATCTTTTGATCGTGGCTTCCTCGGAGGAGGAGGCATTGACGGCTCGGGATTTGTCTCTTCAGTTTCTGAAAGACTTCGGTTGGCTGGTCAATTGGGAGAAGTCGTCCCTGGAACCATCGAGGACAATTCTCTTTTTGGGAATGCATCTCGACACGTTTCGGTCGGTAGTTTCCCTACCACCAGACAAACAGTCATGTCTTCTTCGACATGTACAGATTATGACATCCTCAATGGCAATGTCCCTACGGAAGTGTATGCGTCTTCTGGGACTGATGGTGGCGTCCATGGAGGCAATTCCTTTTGCCCAGTTCCACTCCAGGACTCTTCAAAGGTTCATCTTGAGTCGATGGAACCAGTCGCAATCGCTGGATTGCAGTGTCACCATTTCTCGCGCGGTGCGGGATTCTCTAGAATGGTGGTTACGTCCAGGGGCATTCTCCCTGGGAAGTCTTTCCTCCCTCTGAAGTGGTCAGTCATAACCACCGATGCCAGCCTGACGGGCTGGGGGGGTGTTTGGAACAATCTCTGGATTCAGGGGGTATGGTCACCGGAAGAGTCTGTGCTTCCGATCAACATCCTGGAATTGAGGGCGATTTTTCTTTGCCTCCAACATTGGACGGTCCCTTTGAGCGGTCTGCCAGTCCGTGTGCAGACAGACAATGCGACGGCTGTCGCGTATATCAATCACCAAGGTGGGACAAGGAGTTCCAGACTCATGGTAGAGGTGTCCCGAATTCTGATTTGGGCAGAGGCCAATGTACCAGCCATTTCGGCGATTCACATTCCAGGGGTTCAGAATATTACAGCGGACTTTCTCAGCCGCAGAAGGATGGATCCCGGGGAATGGAGCCTTCACCCGGAAGTCTTTGCACTACTGTGCTCTCGCTGGGGAACCCCCCAAGTGGATTTGATGGCTTCCAGGTCCAATGCCAAGTTACCGACATTCATGTCCAGGTACAAGGACCCGAAGGCGGTGGCGGTGGATGCTCTAGTGGCTCAGTGGGATCAGTTCAAGCTGATCTATGTATTCCCGCCGATATCCTTACTTCCTCTAGTGCTGCGTCGGATCAGACTAGAGAGAATTCCAGCTATTCTGATAGCTCCAGACTGGCCAAGAAGGGTGTGGTTCTCGACAATAATGTCGCTGTTGGCGGCACCTCCGTTTCCACTCCCTCTTCAACAGGACTTGTTGACTCAGGGGCCCATTTGTCATCCGGACTTGATGTCCCTGCGTTTGACGGCGTGGCTCTTGAGACCGAGATCTTGACCCGTAGAGGTTTTTCAGCCGAGGTCATTGCTACCCTTCGTGCTGCAAGATGTCCGGCTACTTCTAGGATTTACCACAAAATTTGGGAAACCTTCTTTTCGTGGTGTTTGGGTCTTCTCGGAACCCGAGAAAATTTTCCATTCCCAACCTGTTGGCTTTTCTGCAGCATGGGCTAGACAAGGGTTTGGCAGTTAGCACTCTGAAAGGTCAGATTTCTGCTCTGTCCTTATTATTCCGGAGAACCATTGCTTCGAATAGAGACGTGATCTCTTTTTTCCGAGGTATCTCTCGTAAGTTTCCGCCGCGGAAGGCACCCGTGTCTCCTTGGCGGCTCAACCTTGTTTTGGAGGCTCTTCAGCATAAACCTTTTGAACCTATGGTTTCTGCTAGCCTTTCTTTACTTTCTTGGAAGGTGGCTTTCCTTGTTGCAGTCACTTCCTTGAGGAGAGTTTCTGAATTGGCAGCTCTTTCTTGCTCGCCTCCTTTTCTGGAGTTTTTTCCGGATCGTGTAGTGCTTCGCACTCGGGGTGATTTTTTGCCTAAAGTGGTGTCACAATTTCATGTTAACCAGGATATTGTGTTGCCTTCACTCTGTCCGGATCCGAAGAATACGAAAGAGCGAGATTTACACACATTGGATTTAGTGCGGGCCTTGAAGTTTTATCTATCTATTACTCAAGGTTTTCGTAAGACGGACTCCCTGTTTGGGTTCCGGCAGGTCGTCGGCGTGGTCAACGAGCTTCCAAGGGTTCTATAGCTCGTTGGATCCGGTCAGCTATTTTGGAAGCTTACCGTCTTCGGGGTGAATCTTGCCCGATTAAGATTCGAGCCCATTCCACGAGAGCTGTGGCTTCATCGTGGGCTTTTCATCAAGGTGCTTCGGCAGTGCAGCTTTGCCGAGCGGCGACTTGGCGCTCTGTCCACACGTTTACAAGATTTTATAAAGTGGACGTCAGTGCTTCCGCTGATGCAGCCCTCGGACGTAGGGTCCTGCAGGCAGCTGTAGTTTAAAGTTCTGGATGAACTTGTGTTTAGCGCTGGTTGCGCTTTATTGTTAAGGTTGTTGGGTTTCTGCCTTTTGTTGGTTTTTTCCCACCCTTATTTTTGAACTGCTTTGGGACGTCCCATCAGTAATGAATTACTGTGGCTCTCTTCCTTCATCTGCAGCTGAAACACGGATTTTGGTAAAGACTTACCTGTAAAATCCTTTTCAGCGAAGGAAGGAAGAGAGACACAGTACCCTCCCACGGCAGAAGTGTGTTGATGTTTTCAGATGCAGCGCGACCCTTATCTGATAGCGATTATCTGGGCTGAGGTCAGCGCGCTAAGGCTCTGTTCCAGCATCGCCAGCTCATCGCAGTAGTCAGGTTCCGTGAGTAGTACCTGGAACTCTGTGGTTTTTGGCTTTCTTTGCATGCATAACCTGTATCCTTGTGTTTTTTTTCTCTGAAGTTCCTTCAGAAGGGGTTATGTTGCTCCGCTGGTGATCTTGGCTCTTTTCCTAAAAGCTTTGATACGACTGGAGCTGAGTAGGAGGAGCCCGAGCTGGAGGGGCCAGCCAGTCATCACTCTTTTGATCTGAGGTAACATCCTGATCTGGGGCTCCGCCTACCCATCAGTAATGAATTACTGTGTCTCTCTTCCTTCCTTCGCTGAAAAGGATTTTACAGGTAAGTCTTTACCAAAATCCGTGTTTTTCTTTCCTTTTTTACTGCAGTAGTGGTGCTTTATCTCTAAGTTCCCTGCCCCCTGTCTTATTCTGTCCCTCCGGCATCTTCATCTGCTATGGCCCCGCTCCTGACTGTTTCCCCCAGTTTGTGACCAACCGGCAGGTCCAGTGTTTCATGGAGGGCGCCAGAGGTCACAACTCAATACAGGTCAATGAAAGCCTCCTTCTGACTTTCATAGACTTGTATTGAGAGCTTGTGATGTAGCCTTTGACTTCCCGACAGTCAGAAGATACGCTCTCAAGATGACGCTGTGGGACCGGAGCGGCTCCAAAAAACAGTAAGGAAACTGAGGGTGAGTATAAGAAGGGGCAGGGGACTTAGATTTAAAGCATCATTCATCTTATTAGTTGCTATAGTTCAATTTTTTTAAGCAAATCCCTAGATCCCCTGCATCGCCTTAATGTTAAATGATAAGATTCTGTCTGCCTTCAGCCACCACTAGAGGGAGCCCGAGTGCTATGTAGAAATTGCGTAATGCACCTATGCACTCTACGCCCTCTAGTGGTGGCTGCAGTTTACTAGACTTTAAAGAGGTTGTTTGCTACCTTTTCTCTGGTGATCTATCCTTAGAAAAGGTCATCAATGTCTGATCGACCGATGTTTGGCACCCCCGCAGATCAGCTGTTATCTGTGGCAGCCGCTGGCTGTAAGTACTCACTGGCAGAGCTAGCCATCTTCTTGTAGTGACCGCCGCAGGGCACTACACATCCGCCTCCTACTGATTTGTTTAGGAGGAGGACGTGCAGTACCTTGTGGCGGCCACTATCAGCTCCTCAAGTGAGTACTTCCGACAGCAGCCGACACCGAAAACAGCTGATCGGTGGTGGTGGCGGGTGTCAAACCCCAGCCGATCAAACATTGATGACCTATACTAAGACTGTATGTGGCACAAGATGATAATCTTTCAGTATAAAAAAAAAACTGTTCAAACCAAGCACAACCCTCGGTGTGGCTGAGCAGTTCAGTGCATCTTCCCACTTACTTGTTTCCCATCCATCTTTGCTTTTCTCTAGAGCTGTAAATCAAACAGGGAGTTGGGATAGATGCAAAACAAGTAGGTGGGAAGGTGCACAGGACTGTTTGGCCACACCAAGGGTTCACCGAGCACATGATTGAGCTTGGTTTGAATAGTCATTTTGTGCTGACGGACTCCATTAAATAACCATTGTAAAGATATGGTAAGAAATTATTTAGCCCAAACAGTTGAACTGATTTAGACATTAATTTTAGCCTGTCCATGCTCATTAGTTCGATGTTGGCAAGTCCTGACAGGATAATATGGAGTGTGCATTTTAAAGTGTTATGTTCTGTAATGAAACAAGTCAAAATGGACTTTTACGCAAAGATTTGTAAAGATTTGCTGCTTCATTCTGGTTTGTGTGTATAGTTTAACATAAAACAATGTCATCAAATAGGTAAAACCATGTCAGCTGCCGTCAAAAACACAGCATCAATTATTCATCGGAAACTGAAAACGTACAGAGAGATCACAATGGAAGACGATGACAATATAGAGAGGTAAATTGTGAATATTAGCGGGATACGTAAGGAAGAGCCTCTAAGATCTGCTGCGGTTTCATATAAGATCTCAGTGGTGTGACTTAGGTCTTGTGTTCCTGAGCAAACCCCGGGTCATGAGCTAGATATCTTCTGTAGGTTTCACTGTCTCCAGAGAGGAAGAGGACTTGAACTCATCTCCGGCCTCTTCACTGTAGACCAAGCCTTGGAGATCACTATGCACTTGAGGTTATATTATAAGGTTGCGGTGATGATGAGACCTTTTGACGCATAGTGGGCTCCGGCCTGGAGGCGGCCGGAAGTCTTGGTCTACAGTGAGGAGGCTAGAGATGCAGCGACAGCGGAAAGAAGAGGACTGGATGGCAGTCTGTGATCTCAGCGGTTAGCAAAGTATTATTTTTATTTATTTTTTAAATATCTAACACTCATAACTAGCAGTCGTACATATGTCAGGGACTGCTTGTATATGTAATGTGGCAGCCATACAGCTTTGCAGGGCTCGGCAGTACCTCCATAGGTCTCACATTTTCACAATCTGCCATTTTCTATCTAATGTATATGGCCACCATTAGACAGAAAAGTATACTACAACGGCAAATTGCAGTAAGAGATCACTAGAGGTACATGTTAATGTGACACGATCCAAGTGGCTGCATAGAAATAGACCAACACGGCCCTTGGGATATAAAGATTGAGATGCGTTCCTTCAGCCACTAATCAGAAACCTAGATTGGCCCTCCGCACCTGGTGACGTCACATTGCATGTCTGTAGTGATCATCAATGGTCCGGATACACTGTAGGTTTGTGACTTGTGCTGACGTGGAGGATGTCTCCGTGTGTTCTTATCTGATCGGCATCAGCCTCGCGCCGGACTGACGTGCACTAATGGAAGTGTCTTTCTTTTTCAGGGCCGTATACGAATCATCAATGAGGACTTTAGATCAGCTCTTACAGCCATAATTCACTTACCGGAGGAAATATGCTGGTCTATAGAACTCTTACAATGTACAGATTGTTAACTATGAGGGTCTTGGGAGGGAGGGGGATATTATTTTTTTTTTTGTAAGAGTCAATTGTATTTTTTGCCATTTCCTTTTGTAAATTTAAAATATTATATTGTTTATTTTAGTTTTTTGTGTAGATGCTTTTCTGATCATAAACACTATGGCAGGAATACCTCAGCCTTCCAATAGATAGTGTCATTCCCCCTATATTCACCCCCTGGGTTTGCTCAGCAGATCTAGCTCACCTAGAAATCATCAAAAGTTAAGTATGATGAGCCTTATACATGTGCTTCTCACAAAATTAGAATATCATCAAAAAGTTAATTTATTTCAGATCTTCAATACAAGAAGTGAAACTCCTATATTATATAAGTCATTACAGTGTGATTTATTATAAGTGTTTATTTCTGTTAATGTTGAGGATTATGGCTTACACCCATTGAAAACCCAAAAGTCATTATCTCAGTATATTAGAATAATTAACAAAAAACACCTGCAAAGGCTTCCAAAGCGTCTAAAAAGGTCCCTTAGTTTGTTTCAGTAGGCTCCACAATCGTGGGGAAGACTGCGGACTTGACAGATGTCCAGAAGGCAGTCATTGACACACTCCACAAGGAGGGTAAGCCACAAAAGGTCATTGCTAAAGAAGCTGGCTGTTCAGAGTGCTGTATCCAGATCCCCGTGAGTTTTTTTTGGTTACCTATTAGGGTATGTTTCCACGATAAGGAAACACTCCGGATTTGCTGCGTGTTTGGCGCTGTGCGTTGGCGCAGCGCCAAACACGCAGCGTCCAGATGTTACAGCATAGTGGAGGGGATTTCAAGAAATCCCGTCTCCACTATGCGTAAAAATACGCAGGCGGAAGACCTGCGTTTCCGGACATGCGGCGCGTCTTTTCAGACCACAGCATGTCCTTGCGGCGACGCAGCGTCGCCGCAAGGTAAATAACACAGGGCTATGCAGCCCTGCGTTCTTTCCGGATGTGTTCCGGAGGTGTCCGGAACACATCCGGAAAGAGCGCGCGTCAGAAAGGGGGCGGGGCTTTGGGCGGAGCGGAATTTCCACTCCGTCCAAAGCGCTGTGGTTCCGGACCGTGGAACCACAGCCTTAGTGGCCCCATCACAGGATATTTAGTAATCTTATGCAATTGCTTTTGTTTTGAAAATGTGACCACCCTCTGATAACTGCACAGGACGGCCATGCCTAAGTCTGTACCTGTCCTATACTGTACTGAAAACAGACCAGCCGTCACAGGATGAGACAATGGTAGAATTTTTTGCACAAGCAGAACTATTGGAAAATGTGACAATGTTGTATGGAACTGTCCTCTGTACAGAAATCTTAGAAAATTGTAGAACTTTTTTTATTACGCTAATAATAAGCTTTATTTCAGCTGCAGATGAAGGAAGAGAGCCACAGTATTCATTACTGATGGGTAGGCGGAGCCCCAGATCAGGATGTTACCTCAGATCAAAAGAGTGATGACTGGCTGGCCCCTCCAGCTCGGGCTCCTCCTACTCAGCTCCAGTCTAAGATTTGAGGTCCAGAGGATGGTCGCTGCTAATGCAGCTCCTCAGAAGATTTTATTATTTTAATATTCGGACAGGAGACTTGGATCACTAGTTGGTCTAGAGGTCTCAGGGGTATCAGCGCTGCTGTACCCCAACCTCTCCCTTGGCGGATCTGTATTTACTCAAAGTCCCTGCAGAATCCTTGCCGGCCCTGGGGGATGAGGAGAGCTTCTCTGGCGGGAACGCAAACCACACGTGCGGTCACTGCGTTCTTCGCCCTGGGGGGAAGCATGGGCACTGCGCCAGAAACCCCTGAGGGTCCCTGTGGCGCCTTGGCTGGTGAGTACTCCACACAAATTTTAATAATAATTATGTGTGAGTGCTTTAGCGTCTGAATGAGCAGCGCTATTACTAATGTCAGTATGCTTCAGCGCTGCTGTGACAGCGTTACTACATGTATGTCAGTATGCTTCAGCGCTGCTGTGACAGCGCTACTACATGTAATGTCAGTATGCTTCAGCGCTGCTGTGACAGCGCTACTACATGTAATGTCAGTATGCTTCAGCGCTGCTGTGACAGGCCATTACTCAGGCTCCTGGGCTCCTCGGACCGCTCCTCTCCTCATAAGACACCACGACCAGCTGGGTGAGTGCGGATTCCTCACCCCGCAGCGCAGCGATCGCTATCCTGCAGCTGCAGTCTCATCAGAGACATAAAAATTGGCTGGGGCTCACAAATATATATATATTTTGGTGAGTTTGCAATATTAACCCCTTTGAGGGTTATTTCTACCAGCTAAATTTGCTGACTGAATACCGCTGGGGTAACTCTGCTTGGTGGAGCGTTAACCCTTCAGCGTTTGAAAAAAAAAAAAAAAAAACCGCATAGTTTTTTGCTGGTATTACCGCTTTGACCTGCTCATACAGGTGAGACATGTCTGAACAGAGTTCAGATGCCGCGGATCACGTCCCAGTGCCATTGCGGCAATCAGATACGCAGACCTCCACAGCGTCTAGCGCTGCGGTCGACAGCGGTGGAAAATTGGATGATATCGCTCGATCGATTAATAACTTATCTGACCTTTTAGGTCAATATGTTCTGCTAATTCCTCTCAGAGGAAGCGACGCAGGCCGTTACCGGCCTCTACACGGAGCGAGTCAGATGTATCTGATATTGGGCAGAGTTCCCCTTTAAATTCGGATGGAGAAATATCCGATTCAGATGCGGACGAGCCGCAGGGGCGTTCCTCTATGACGAAGCGTACGGAGGCATTAATTGAAGCCATGAGAGATATACTACAGTTACCGGAGGAGGTAACTAGTCGTCCTGGTAAATCAGCACGCATGTTCCAGGAGTCCCGTGCTTCGCGCACAACATTGCCAGCTCTGGATGAGCTTAATGGTGTAATAGAGGAGGAACGTCTATGTCCAGATAAGCGTTTTCATGGAACGCATTTCTTTGATACACTTTATCCTTGCTCTACGGAGTTAAAGGCTAATTGGACTTCTGCTCCTGAAGTGGATGTGTCTTTGTCTCAGCTTAGTAAATCCTCTCTACTCCCTATTAAGGGAAAAGCGAGCTTACAGGAGCCTTTGGATAGAAAGGCAGAATTGGCGGCAAAAGCAAGCTATGAGGCTGCGGGTCATGGATTTCGAGCAGTGCTAGGATCCATGTGTGCTGCTAGAGCTTCTCTAAGCTGGTTGGCACGTCTGAAGACGGAGTTGCAAAATGAATCTCCGTTATCTGAGATACGGGAAACTTGTGAATGGTTAGAAACGGCAGCCTGTTATATCTTTGATGCCGGTCTGGATACGGCATCTCTGCTGGCCAAAGCGCAAGCTTCAGCGGTCACAGTCAGAAGAGCTTTATGGCTCAGACAGTGGGCCGGGGACGCAGTTTCCAAACAAGGGTTGTTGGCCTTACCTTACAAGGGTGGCCATCTTTTTGGATCCGACCTCACAGAGCTGATTTCCAAGGCTAAGGCGAAGGAATCAGCATTACCACAGCGAAGGGCCATGGCCTCGGTGTCCAGTAAGCCTGGTGTTATAGTGGTCGGCGGTCCTTTCGGGGCCGAGGACGATCTAGTCACTCCTCGTGGGGATCGGGTCGTCCTTCTTTCTCAGGAAAGAAATCCTCTCAGAAAACTCGTACTCCCTGGAAGCAGAGTTTCCGCCAGAACAAGCGGGAACTTGACAAGAAAACCGCAAAGTCGGATTGACGCCAGGGGTCCACTCGAGGATTCTCGAGTGGGGGGTCGCCTGCTTCTTTTCAAGGAGACTTGGATGGCTCGCGTTCCAGATTCCTGGGTAACGCGGATAGTGTCGGCAGGCTATTTCATAGAGTTTGCTTCTCAACCCCCAAATGTTTTTTGTCAATCTCGCGTTCCGTCGGAACCCGAGCTTGTTGTCGCTCTACAGCGAGAGGTCGAATCGCTACTACAAAAGGGTGTAGTGATACCGGTTCCGTCAGAGGACCGAGGGAAAGGTTTTTATTCCAACCTTTTTATAGTTCCCAAAAAGGAGAACAATTTCGCCCGATTCTGGATCTCAAGCGTTTAAACCGGCATGTCCATGTCCGGAAATTTCGCATGGAGTCGCTTCGTTCCGTTGTGGCAGCTCTGTCACAGAACGATTTTCTGGTGTCAATCGACATTCGCGACGCCTATTTGCATATTCCCATCGGAAAGGCTCATCAGCGCTTTCTTCGATTTGCCATAGGTCAGAATCATTACCAGTTCGTGGCTCTGCCGTTCGGCTTAGCCTCAGCGCCAAGGGTCTTTACAAAAATTCTGGCGCCCCTCATGGCACTCCTTCGAAGACAGGGGATTACGATTCTCCCTTATCTGGACGATCTTTTGATCGTGGCTTCCTCGGAGGAGGAGGCGTTGACGGCTCGGGATTTGTCTCTTCAGTTTCTGAAAGACTTCGGTTGGCTGGTCAATTGGGAGAAGTCGTCCCTGGAACCATCGAGGACAATTCTCTTTTTGGGAATGCATCTCGACACGTTTCGGTCGGTAGTTTCCCTACCACCAGACAAACAGTCATGTCTTCTTCGACATGTACAGATTATGACATCCTCAACGGCAATGTCCCTACGGAAGTGTATGCGTCTTCTGGGTCTGATGGTGGCGTCCATGGAGGCAATTCCTTTTGCCCAGTTCCATTCCAGGACTCTCCAAAGGTTCATCTTGAGTCGATGGAACCAGTCGCAATCGCTGGATTGCAGTGTCACCATTCCTCGCGCGGTGCGGGATTCTCTAGAATGGTGGTTACGTCCAGGGGCTTTCTCCCTGGGGAAGTCTTTCCTCCCTCCAAAGTGGTCAGTTATAACCACCGATGCCAGCCTGTCGGGCTGGGGGGGTGTTTGGAACAATCTCTGGATTCAGGGGGTATGGTCATCGGAAGAGTCTTTTCTTCCGATCAACATCCTGGAATTGAGGGCGATTTTCCTTTGCCTCCAACATTGGACGGTCCCTTTGAGCGGTCTGCCAGTCCGAGTGCAGACAGACAATGCGACGGCTGTCGCGTATATCAATCACCAAGGTGGGACAAAGAGTTCCAGACTCATGGTGGAGGTGTCCCGAATTCTGATTTGGGCAGAGGCCAGTGTACCAGCCATTTCGGCGATTCACATTCCAGGGTTCAGAATATTACAGCGGACTTTCTCAGTCGCAGAAGGATGGATCCCGGGGAATGGAGCCTCCACCCGGAAGTTTTTGCACTACTGTGCTCTCGCTGGGGAACCCCCCAAGTGGATTTGATGGCATCCAGGTCCAATGCCAAGTTACCGACATTCATGTCCAGGTACAAGGACCCGAAGGCGGTGGCGGTGGATGCTCTAGTGGCTCAGTGGGATCAGTTCGAGCTGATCTATGTATTCCCGCCGATATCCTTACTTCCTCTAGTGCTGCGTCGGATCAGACTAGAGAGAATTTCAGCTATTCTGATAGCTCCAGACTGGCCAAGAAGGGTGTGGTTCTCGACAATAATGTCGCTGTTGGCGGCACCTCCGTTTCCACTCCCTCTTCAACCGGACTTGTTGACTCAGGGGCCCGTTTGTCATCCGGACTTGATGTCCCTGCGTTTGACGGCGTGGCTCTTGAGACCGAAATCTTGACCCGTAGAGGTTTTTCAGCCGAGGTCATTGCTACCCTTCGTGCTGCAAGATGTCCGGCTACTTCTAGGATTTACCACAAAATTTGGGAAACCTTCTTTTCGTGGTGTTTGGGGTCTTCTCGGAACCCGAGAAAATTTTCCATTCCCAACCTGTTGGCTTTTCTGCAGCATGGGCTAGACAAGGGTTTGGCAGTCAGCACCCTGAAAGGTCAGATTTCTGCTCTGTCCTTATTGTTCCGGAGAACCATTGCTTCAAATAGAGACGTGCTCTCCTTTTTCCGAGGTATATCTCGTAAGTTTCCGCCGCGGAAGGCACCCGTGTCTCCTTGGCGGCTCAACCTTGTTTTGGAGGCTCTTCAGCATAAACCTTTTGAACCTATGGTTTCTGCTAGCCTTTCTTTACTTTCTTGGAAGGTGGCTTTCCTTGTTGCAGTCACTTCTTTGAGGAGAGTTTCTGAATTGGCAGCTCTTTCTTGTTCGCCTCCTTTTCTGGAGTTTTTTCCGGATCGTGTAGTGCTTCGCACTCGGGGTGATTTTTTGCCTAAAGTGGTGTCACAATTTCATGTTAACCAGGATATTGTGTTGCCTTCACTCTGTCCGGATCCGAAGAATACGAAAGAGCGAGATTTACACACATTGGATTTAGTGCGGGCCTTGAAGTTTTATCTATCTATTACTCAAGGTTTTCGTAAGACGGACTCCCTGTTTGTGGTTCCGGCAGGTCGTCGGCGTGGTCAACGAGCTTCCAAGGGTTCTATAGCTCGTTGGATCCGGTCAGCTATTTTGGAAGCTTACCGTCTTCGGGTGAATCTTGCCCGATTAAGATTCGAGCCCATTCCACGAGAGCTGTGGCTTCATCGTGGGCTTTTCATCAAGGTGCTTCGGCAGTGCAGCTTTGCCGAGCGGCGACTTGGCGCTCTGTCCACACGTTTACAAGGTTTTATAAAGTGGACGTCAGTGCTTCCGCTGATGCAGCCCTCGGACGTAGGGTCCTGCAGGCAGCTGTAGTTTAAAGTTCTGGATGAACTTGTGTTTAGCGCTGGTTGCGCTTTGTTGTTAAGGTTGTTGGGTTTCTGCCTTTTGTTGGTTTTTTCCCACCCTTATTTTTGAACTGCTTTGGGACGTCCCATCAGTAATGAATACTGTGGCTCTCTTCCTTCATCTGCAGCTGAAACACGGATTTTGGTAAAGACTTACCTGTAAAATCCTTTTCAGCGAAGGAAGGAAGAGAGACACAGCACCCTCCCACGGCAGAAGTGTGTTGATGTTTTCAGATGCAGCGCGACCCTTATCTGATAGCGATTATCTGGGCTGAGGTCAGCGCGCTAAGGCTCTGTTCCAGCATCGCCAGCTCATCGCAGTAGTCAGGTTCCGTGAGTAGTACCTGGAACTCTGTGGTTTTTGGCTTTCTTTGCATGCATAACCTGTATTCTTGTGTTTTTTCTCTGAAGTTCCTTCAGAAGGGGTTATGTTGCTCCGCTGGTGATCTTGACTCTTTTCCTAAAAGCTTTGGTACGACTGGAGCTGAGTAGGAGGAGCCCGAGCTGGAGGGGCCAGCCAGTCATCACTCTTTTGATCTGAGGTAACATCCTGATCTGGGGCTCCGCCTACCCATCAGTAATGAATACTGTGTCTCTCTTCCTTCCTTCGCTGAAAAGGATTTTACAGGTAAGTCTTTACCAAAATCCGTGTTTTTGCAAAGTAGCTCACACCAACCCAACCAGAGGCCCCTCTGTAGACAGTAGTGTTTCAGGGATTTCTGCCCCTTATCTCTAGTGTATGGTACTGGTTGGCTCAGTTAGATGCCTCAACAACACTCAGCTGTGGTACTGGTTCTCATTGAAGGGACCCAACTTTGTAAACATGGAGACTTATTTTCGAGTCAATGCTCCACGGAGAAAAAAATATGCAAAGTAACTTATACCAGTGAAACTAGAGCCCCATCTGGGGGCTTTTGCCACACATCAATACAGGGCAGAGTACTGGTTGGCTGGACAAGATGCCTAGACATATCTCAGGGAATGGTGGGGACTGACTCTTATTGGAGAGACCCAACTGTGTATAGAGACTTATTTTGAAGGCAGTGATCCATGGAAAAAAAAATAGCAAAATAATTCATCAATGGGAGCCAGTTCTTCCCACTAATCTGTGTGTAGGCATTTTGTATGACCCAAAAGTACCCTCCTCAAGAACTGATGGGGGCAAAAACCCCATAACAGTGCAGTCTATAGATGTGTCTCCAGTTTGGCTGGTATAAGTTACTTTGCATATTATATCACCATGGAACATTGCCTTCAATATACACCGCTCAATATTGAAATTGCAACAAGAAGGAAATGTAATGGAATTATGGAAATCAGGAGCAATAGACATGTTAATGATATACAAATAATAAAAATAGGAAACAAAATTTTCAAAACATTTTGATTTCTCCAGTATTGAGTATGAGTGCCATGGGCAGAAATACAAACACACTTTTAGACCTTAGAATGCTATCAATGAAGTTATTAATGGTCTGAGGAATGTTCTGCCACGCTGAATGTACTTAGACATAAAAAAACCTCATCAAGATCCTCTACTGGTAACTCCCTTTGCAATTGCCAATCAATGACATCCCACATGTGCTCGATGGAAGACAAGTCCGGAGACACTGCAAGCCATGATGGCATGTTTAAGCTACACAGGCTGCTTACAGTAGGACAAGCAACGTGCAGCCTGGCATTCTCGTGTTGAAAAATGCATTCCTGGACAATTTGGAGAAATGGCCGTACCACTTGTTCCATGATTGATCCATTCTGGACTGCAAGTGAAATTAGATGACACATATCAAGTCTAAGGCGTCCGTGTCTACACAAACCGAATCAGAAGGCATTTGCACGACATTGGGCTACAAGCCAGATGGCCAGCTACAGGTGTTCCATTGATGTCATGCCACCACTTAAAGGTTCTCGTAGTGCTGAACAAGACGGCAATGGAGGCTGGAATGGAGGTCTGTCTTCTTCAATAACGAGTCCTTCTATTTTCTTTGACACATTGATAGCCACACAATGTGAGCAATACCATGAAGAGTCCTCCATAACGGTTCATCACAGTGGTCTTTCACTTGTAATTATGGTGTGGGGTGGCATAATGTACAGTAGCCGGACCCCTCTAGTTTTCATTCCATACACACTAACAGCTCTGCATTACATTGATTTGGTTGTGAAACCAGTGGTGTGGCCATTTCTCAATACAACAACACTAGGTTGCATGTTGCTTGTGCAACATTGCCTAACTGTGCTGCCATGGTCTGCAGCGTCTCCAGACTTGTCTCCCATCAAGCATGTATGAGACGCCATTGGTCAACAATTGTAAAGTAGCTGCCAGCAGCGGATCTTGATGTTTTACTCAATTGTATTTAGCATTATCATTAGTAACGTTACTGATAGTCGTCAAGGCTGTAAGTTAGGGGATTTTTGTTTCTGGCGTTCATACTCAATGCTGAATAAATCTAGATGTTTTGAAAATGGTTTAATTTTTTTATCATTAACATGTCTGTCGATCCTGTGATTTTCTTAATTCATGACTTTTCCTTCTTGGTGTTGCAGTTATACTGTTCAGTGTACTTGGGTCTCTGCAATGTGAGCCCAAACTTTAGTGCTAAAATTTAAACAACCCACTAGGACTAAAAAACAAAAAGAATGGTTTAACATGCCACAGAAGCGACGTCCAGCATTACAAAGAAAGTGGCGCTTGTGAGATGGGTGTATTGCAGTTGAATGTCTACAATATGGGCTAGATCTCTATAATCACTGGATCTTAGCTATATACTGTCTAGAGCAGCACTGTAGGCTTAATGTATGTGAATAATATGCTGGCTTGAATTAGATATTTATAAGCGAGGAAGATGTGCGGAAATGATCTGATACTGAAATATAGCTCAGATATGAGATCCATATGGTGAGCTGACAAAATGTAGTCCTACAAGATCAATCTACCATCTCTTGTGTAGATGGAGTTTGAAAATAGAATATCTCAGGAAGCGAATATCACTCACTCCCATCGTCTCTGCTTCCCCCTGAACACATGTTCATCTAGAGAAACACAAGGAGACCTTGGGGGTTGATCGAGTTTATTAACTATATTCAGCATTTAGCAAGAAGCTCTTCTGTCTGATACAAGGGAAGAGATGTGGATGGAAAACCTATAAATAAGCCTGTCGTCTTATAAAGGATTTGTCCCTGGTGCTTGTATCCCCAATTAATACTATCTGTATATACTGTACACCGACATTATGACATTAAAGGAAACCTGTCAGAAGGTTTGTGCCGCAAAAAGCAACATCACTACGTGGTCTATTGCAGCCATCACAAAAGGTCTCCTTAGTTGCCCCACTTGTACAATTTAACTAATACTGAAATATACTGCACATTATGCCTATTAGGCCTACCAAGGCAAAGAAACTGAGATGCTGCCGGGTCAAGTCAAGCTGTATGTAACGGGCTCGGTGGTGGAACCACTATGTCGAAGCCCATGGAAGGCCTGGAGGTGGTGACTAGGAGCCTCACCCAATCTGACCCATGGATACGCAACACCGAGATCTGAGGAGAGACAATGGAGGTGGTCCAGGTGCTACTCCAGGACTGACCTTAGGTAGATGGCAGCTGGACCCCTAGGAATGGGAAGCTGGGCTGGCCTGGGAGAATGTCCAACAGATGCAGGCAGTCAGAGTAAGATGACAGGAACTGCAGGTGCTGACAGGACCAGCTGCTGTTGATGAGCACTAGCAGGTGCAACTGGACCGGCTGCTGTTGAGGTGAGCATCTGCGGGTGCAACTGGACCAGGCTGTCATTGAGGTGAACACTGCAGGTAAAACTGGACCGGCTGCCGTTGAGGTGATCAATGGTGGGTGCAACTGAACCGGCTGCCATTGAGGTAAGCACTGGCTTGGGCAGCAGGCTGAGATACAAGTGCTGGGACCTGAGCACTGATAAGCGCATTAGGACAACATTGCACAGGCACCTCCATGTTGGAGGCGGTGCTTTAAATAGTAGGTGTCCTGCAACTATAGGCTGGAGACACTTTAGAGGAACGCACGTGGCTCTTTAAGAAAGGACGTGTGCACATGCCCTGAGCACAGTGCCTGGGAAGCCGCGTGCAGTTGCAGGTCTGAAAGGAGCAGGAGGGGAATGAGTATGCTGGTGTTTCTGCAGGGAGAGAGGGACTGCAGGCAGAGACATGGCCGGAATGTTCCAGCTTCTGGTAAAATTTTCAGAGTAAATCTTATTCCATGAAAAAACCAATTAAATAGTGGACAGGAGCAAGAGACGTGGCCTCTACACTGTCCATGTCTTATTGTCGCCCTGTTTGGCTTTATTGACGTCCCTTACAACAAGGAACACAATCGTCAGTCCTGTCCTGAGGAACCGCAGTCAAGCCTTACTGGGTGACAGCTTGACTTGATTCTTCAATGTCTCCACCATCCTTACCTGATCATAGATCTGGGTGGCATATGACCCAAGTGGGATTTCATTTTGTTGTCTTTGCTCTAAAACCATAGACAGGTAAAGTGAATAATATTGATCCTGTGACCATAGTTGGAACTTATTAAGCAGCAAGTGAAGAATCTGAGTATGGCCAGATGGTGCGAGTGACCGTATACAGCTGAAACTCCACCCAACTCGATGGCCAATTATTGAATGATTTTGTTTCACAGCTTTGCGGCTGTTGGCCCCAAACGGGAAAGAGGAGCTTTGGCCACGTTTCCACTGCACTGTAACCACATAATCTGGCTGCATCCCCGAAAAGCATGAAAAACTCCTTATTTAACAGGACAAAATAAGTATCTGCGCATCGGGTCTGTGGTATGTATTTGTGTAGGGGTCTTGTCTGGGGTCTGTGTTTAGGGGTTCAATCTTGGGGCTTGGATTTGTTTAAGTTTAATCTGGGGTTTGTATTCTTCATACGCGATTATGGTTTCATGATTCGCACTTGTTTGTTAAAAAAAAGTGGCCTCCATGAATTCTTAGGAAGGAAATAACCCTTTTATGCCCCATAATTACTGGTGGGTCCTTTTGGTACCACTCTCTGGTACAATATATTTTGGATGGAGGTAAATATATCGACATATAGGCCCCTATTCATCATTTCCTCTGTGCCTGTTTTTGTCTAGTTTTGTGTATTTTGCGTCTTTTTTTGTTTGCACACAGTTCATTATTCAATTTGCGCCTTTTTTGAAGACTGATTCATATATACTTTCCTGTCCCTTTTGTTTTCTGCTGTGGAGGTAGGTGGAGTTTATTGTTTCCAGATTTTTTGGGCTGATTCATTAATTGTGACTTTCTAAAAAGTCACAATTTGATGTACGGTAATTTCACTCCAGTTTCCTCCTGGTGTATTTCTGAGTATGCATAGTTTTTGCCACTTCCGGTGCCAAAGTTGCAAAAACTGTTGAAGACATGTAAAAAGCCCATTATTGACTTTACACCTAATTAATGAATAAAGAGCGCAGTTTTACAAATTTGGCAACAAAACATCAACTAAGACCAAAAGACATTAAAAGGAAAGTGACTAGAAAAAACAAATTCATCATTTCAGCTGCAGATGGAAGGAAGAGAGCCACAGTATTCATTACTGATGGGTAGGCGGAGCCCCAGATCAGGATGTTACCTCAGATCAAAAGAGTGCTGACTGGCTGGCCCCTCCAGCTCGGGCTCCTCCTACTCAGCTCCAGTCTAAGATTTGAGGTCCCAGAGGATGGTCGCTGCTAATGCAGCTCCTCAGAAGATTTTATTATTTTATATTCGGACAGGAGACTTGGATCACCAGTTGGTCTAGAGGTCTCAGGGTACCAGCGCTGCTGTACCCCAACCTCTCCCTTGGCGGATCTGTATTTACTCAAAGTCCCTGCAGAATCCTTGCCGGCCCTGGGGGATGAGGAGAGCTTCTCTGGCGGGAACGCAAACCACACGTGCGGACACTGCGTCCCTCGCCCTGGGGGGAAGCATGGGCACTGCGCCAGAAACCCCTGAGGGTCCCTGTGGCGCTTTGGCTGGTGAGTACTCCACACAAAATGTTATTATTAATGTGTGAGTGCTTTAGCGTCTGATGACAGCGCTATTACATGTATATCAGTATGCTTCAGCGCTGCGGTGACAGCGCTATTACATGTTTATCAGTGTATTTCACCAGCCTCTCCCTTGGCGGATCTGTAACTACATAATGGTCCCTGCAGAATCCTTGCCGGCCCTGGGGGATGAGGAGAGTTTTCCCTGGCGGGGGCGCAAACCACTCACTGGGGTCACTGCGCTTCCCGCCCTGGGGGGAAGCATGGGCATAGCGCCAGAAACCCCTGGGGGTCCCTGTGGCGCTGAGCTGATGAGTTTTCCACACAATTTTTATTATAATGTGTGAGTGCTTCAGCGCTGCTGTGACAGCGCTACTACTGTATGTCAGTATGCTTCAGTGCTGCTGTGACAGCGCTGTTACAAGTAGATGTGGTGATTTTTTGTCCGCAGGCAGATAGCTGCAGGACAGAGAGGGAGCGGGGGAGTTCGCGCTCATTATTTGAGCTAGCAGGGGGCGTGGCCTATCTATTCCCGGTCTTTTGAGCAGGAAGACGCGCGCTCTGGCGTTTCTCCTGCGACTCCCTCACTGTGGCGGCCATTACACAGGCTCCTGGGCTCCTCAGACCGCTCCTCTCCTCATAAGACACCACGGCCAGCTGGGTGAGTGCTGATTCCTCACCCCGCAGCGCAGCGATCGCTATCCTGCAGCTGCAGTCTCATTAGAGACATAAAATTGGCTGGGGCTCACAAACATATATACTGTGGTGAGTTTGCAATATTAACCCTTCTGAGGGTTATTTCTACCAGCAAAATTTTTTGACTGAATACCGCTGGGGTAACCCTGCCTGGTGGAGCGTTAACCCTTCAGCATATAAAAAAAAAAAAAAAAAAAGAAGAAGAAAAACCGCATAGTTTTTGCTGGTATTACCGCTTTGACCTGTTCATACAGGTGAGACATGTCTGAACAGAGTTCAGATGCCGCGGACCACGTCCCAGTGCCATTGCGGCAATCAGATACGCAGACCTCCACAGCGTCTAGCGCTGCGGTCGACAGCGGTGAAAAATTGGACGATATCGCTCGATCGATCAACAACTTGTCTGACCTTTTAGGTCAATATGTGTCTGCTAATTCCTCTCAGAGGAAGCGACGCAGGCCGTTACCGGTCTCTACACGGAGCGAGTCAGACGTATCTGATATTGGGCAGAGTTCCCCTTTAAATTCGGATGGAGAAATATCCGATTCAGATGCGGACGAGCCGCAGGGGCGTTCCTCTATGGCGAAGCGTACGGAGGCATTAATTGAAGCCATGAGAGATATATTACAGTTACCGGAGGAGGTAACTAGTCGTCCTGGTAAATCAGCACGCATGTTCCAGGAGTCCCGTGCTTCGCGTACAACATTGCCAGCTCTGGATGAGCTTAATAGTGTAATAGAGGAGGAACGTCTATGTCCAGATAAGCGTTTTCATGGAACGCATTTCTTGGATACACTTTATCCTTGCTCTGCGGAGTTAAAGGCTAATTGGACTTCTGCTCCTGAAGTGGATGTGTCTTTATCTCAGCTTAGTAAATCCTCACTACTCCCTATTAAGGGGAAAGCGAGCTTACAGGAGCCTTTGGATAGAAAAACAGAATTGGCGGCAAAAGCAAGCTATGAGGCTGCGGGTCATGGATTCCGAGCAGTGCTAGGATCCATGTGTGCTGCTAGAGCTTCTCTAGGCTGGTTGGCACGTCTGAAGACGGAGTTGCACAATGAATCTCCGTTATCTGAGATACAGGAAACTTGTGAATGGTTAGAAACGGCAGCCTGTTATATCTTTGATGCCGGTCTGGATACGGCATCTCTGCTGGCCAAAGCGCAAGCTTCAGCGGTCACAGTCAGAAGAGCTTTATGGCTCAGACAGTGGGCCGGGGACGCAGTTTCCAAACAAGGATTGTTGGCCTTACCTTACAAGGGTGGCCATCTTTTTGGATCCGACCTCACAGAGCTGATTTCCAAGGCTAAGGCGAAGGAATCAGCATTACCACAGCGTAGGGCCATGGCCTCGGTGTCCAGTAAGCCTGGTGTCTATAGTGGTCGGCGGTCCTTTCGGGGCCGAGGACGATCTAGTCACTCCTCGTGGGGATCGGGTCGTCCTTCCTTCTCAGGAAAGAAATCCTCTCAGAAAACTCGTACTCCCTGGAAGCAGAGTTTCCGCCAGGACAAGCGGGAACTTGACAAGAAGCCCGCAAAGTCTAATTGACGCCAGGGGTCCACTCGAGGATTCTCGAGTGGGGGGTCGCCTGCTTCTTTTCAAGGCGACTTGGATGGCTCGCGTTCCAGATTCCTGGGTAACGCGGATAGTGTCGGCAGGCTATTTCATAGAGTTTGCTTCTCGACCCCCAAATGTTTTTTGTCAGTCTCGCGTTCCGTCGGAACCCGAGCTTGTTGTCGCTCTACAGCGAGAGGTCGAATCTCTGCTACAAAAGGGTGTAGTGATACCGGTTCCGTCAGAGGACCGAGGGAAAGGTTTTTATTCCAACCTTTTTATAGTTCCCAAAAAGGAGAACAAATTTCGCCCGATTCTGGATCTCAAGCGATTAAACCGGCATGTCCATGCCCGGAAATTTCGCATGGAGTCGCTTCGCTCCGTTGTGGCAGCTCTGTCACAGAACGATTTTCTGGTGTCAATCGACATTCGCGACGCCTATTTGCATATTCCCATCGGAAAGGCTCATCAGCGCTTTCTTCGATTTGCCATAGGTCAGAATCATTACCAGTTCGTGGCTCTGCCGTTCGGCTTAGCCTCAGCGCCAAGGGTCTTTACAAAAATTCTGGCGCCTCTCATGGCAATCCTTCGAAGACAGGGGATTACGATTCCCCCTTATCTGGACGATCTTTTGATCGTGGCTTCCTCGGAGGAGGAGGCGTTGACGGCTCGGGATTTGTCTCTTCAGTTTCTGAAGGACTTCGGTTGGCTGGTCAATTGGGAGAAGTCGTCCCTGGAACCATCGAGGACAATCCTCTTTTTGGGAATGCATCTCGACACGTTTCGGTCGGTAGTTTTCCTACCACCGGACAAACAGTCATGTCTTCTTCGACATGTGCAGATTATGAGATCCTCAACGGCAATGTCTCTACGGAAGTGTATGCGTCTTCTGGGACTGATGGTGGCGTCCATGGAGGCAATTCCTTTTGCCCAGTTCCACTCCAGGACTCTCCAAAGGTTCATCTTGAGTCGATGGAATCAGTCGCAATCGCTGGATTGCAGTGTCACCATTTCTCGCGCGGTGCGGGATTCTCTAGAATGGTGGTTACGTCCAGGGGTATTCTCCCTGGGGAAGTCTTTCCTCCCTCCGAAGTGGTCAGTCATAACCACCGATGCCAGCCTGACGGGCTGGGGGGGTGTTTGGAACAATCTCTGGATTCAGGGGGTATGGTCATCGGAAGAGTCTGTTCTTCCGATCAACATCCTGGAATTGAGGGCGATTTTCCTTTGCCTCCAACATTGGACGGTCCCTTTGAGCGGTCTGCCAGTCCGAGTGCAGACAGACAATGCGACGGCTGTCGCGTATATCAATCACCAAGGTGGGACAAGGAGTTCCAGACTCATGGTAGAGGTGTCCCGAATTCTGATTTGGGCAGAGGCCAGTGTACCAGCCATTTCGGCGATTCACATTCCAGGGGTTCAGAATGTTACAGCGGACTTTCTCAGTCGCAGAAGGATGGATCCCGGGGAATGGAGTCTCCATCCGGATGTTTTTGCACTACTGTGCTCTCGCTGGGGAACTCCCCAAGTGGATTTGATGGCATCCAGGTCCAATGCCAAGTTACCGACGTTCATGTCCAGGTACAAGGACCCGAAGGCGGTGGCGGTGGATGCTCTAGTGGCTCAGTGGGATCAGTTCGAGCTGATCTATGTATTCCCGCCGATATCTTTACTTCCTCTAGTACTGCGTCGGATCAGACTAGAGAGAATTTCAGCTATTTTGATAGCTCCAGACTGGCCAAGAAGGGTGTGGTTCTCGACAATAATGTCGCTGTTGGCGGCACCTCATTTTCCACTCCCTCTTCAACCGGACTTGTTGACTCAGGGGCCCGTTTGTCATCCGGACTTGATGTCCCTGCGTTTGACGGCGTGGCTCTTGAGACCGAAATCTTGACCCGTAGAGGTTTCTCAGCCGAGGTCATTGCTACCCTTCGTGCTGCAAGATGTCCGGCTACTACTAGGATTTACCACAAAATTTGGGAAACCTTCTTTTCGTGGTGTTTGGGGTCCTCTCGGAACCCGAGAAAATTTTCCATTCCCAACCTGTTGGCTTTTCTGCAGCATGGGCTGGACAAGGGTTTGGCAGTCAGCACTCTGAAAGGTCAGATTTCTGCTCTGTCCTTATTGTTCCGGAGAACCATTGCTTCAAATAGAGACGTGCTCTCCTTTTTCCGAGGTATATCTCGTAAGTTTCCGCCGCGGAAGGCACCCGTGTCTCCTTGGCGGCTCAAACTTGTTTTGGAGGCTCTTCAGCATAAACCTTTTGAGCCTATGGTTTCTGCTAGCCTTTCTTTACTTTCTTGGAAGGTGGCTTTCCTTGTTGCAGTCACTTCCTTGAGGAGAGTTTCTGAGTTGGCAGCTCTTTCTTGTTCGCCTCCTTTTCTGGAGTTTTTTCCGGATCGTGTAGTGCTTCGCACTCGGGTGATTTTTTGCCTAAAGTGGTGTCACAATTTCATGTTAACCAGGATATTGTGTTACCTTCACTCTGTCCGGATCCGAAGAATGCGAAAGAGCGAGATTTACACACATTGGATTTAGTGCGGGCCTTGAAGTTTTATCTATCTATTACTCAAGGTTTTCGTAAGACGGACTCCCTGTTTGTGGTTCCAGCAGGTCGTCGGCGTGGTCAACGAGCTTCCAAGGATTCTATAGCTCGTTGGATCCGGTCAGCTATTTTGGAAGCTTACCGTCTTCGGGGTGAATCTTGCCCGATTAAGATTCGAGCCCATTCTACGAGAGCTGTGGCCTCATCGTGGGCTTTTCATCAAGGTGCCTCGGCAGTGCAGCTCTGCCGAGCGGCAACTTGGCGCTCTGTCCACACGTTTACAAAGTTTTATAAAGTGGACGTCAGTGCTTCCGCTGATGCAGCCCTCGGACGTAGGGTCCTGCAGGCAGCTGTAGTTTAAAGTTCTGGATGAACTTGTGTTTAGCGCTGGTTGCGCTTTGTTGTTAAGGTTGTTGGGTTTCTGCCTTTTGTTGGTTTTTCCCACCCTTATTTTTGAACTGCTTTGGGACGTCCCATCAGTAATGAATACTGTGGCTCTCTTCCTTCCATCTGCAGCTGAAACACGGATTTTGGTAAGAACTTACCTGTAAAATCCTTTTCAGCGAAGGAAGGAAGAGAGACACAGCACCCTCCCAAGGCAGAAGTGTGTTGATGTTTTCAGATGCAGCGCGACCCTTATCTGATAGCGATTATCTGGGCTGAGGTCAGCGCGCTAAGGCTCTGTTCCAGCATCGCCAGCTCATCGCAGTAGTCAGGTTCCGTGAGTAGTACCTGGAACTCTGTGGTTTTTGGCTTTCTTTGCATGCATAACCTGTATCCTTGTGTTTTTTCTCTGAAGTTCCTTCAGAAGGGGTTATGTTGCTCCGCTGGTGATCTTGGCTCTTTTTCTAAAAGCTTTGGTACGACTGGAGCTGAGTAGGAGGAGCCCGAGCTGGAGGGGCCAGCCAGTCAGCACTCTTTTGATCTGAGGTAACATCCTGATCTGGGGCTCCGCCTACCCATCAGTAATGAATACTGTGTCTCTCTTCCTTCCTTCGCTGAAAAGGATTTTACAGGTAAGTTCTTACCAAAATCCGTGTTTCGGTGCCATAATGTTTAGTGTGATCTATGTTGTTTGCTTTTCACCACTTTTTATGGCTTGTGTAGCACGCCTCTCCACTGAACAGATACAAGGATTGCTACTGAAGCATCCAAGTAACCAGATTACATGAAGCGGGATCCACAATCCGAGATCATCCTCGGAAAATCTCACAGACAGTATCAATACACAAATGCCAGGATCTATAAGACATGAATCAGCCCAGAGTCTGTCATTTATTGGAGATCTTTCTGAGATTTCTGTATTCAGTGCTTGGTGATATGAGTTCTGACATTTGTAGTATCTCCCAACAGAACAACATAAGATCCTAGTGGATAAGCAGCCGGTTGATGCTTTATCGTTTGTTCTAGACTCTGCAGCAGGTGTCATTACTTGACATGATGCCCAGAAGAGCAAGAAAGGGATGAGAGAGAACTAGCAGCTGATGACACTACTGAGGCAGCACAGAACACAACAGTCTCCGGAGAGGACGCCAGTCCCACCGATCCTCTGTAAATACAGTTTAAACCATTAACAAATGCTAATTCACTGTCATGTGATTCCTTCAAAGAGCTAATTAGGTTATTCTTGATATAAGTTCCTTCAACTACATCTCTTCTATTATTTTGTAGAAGATATTACAACCATAGACTAAATAATTTGGCAATGATTAGACCAGATCTGGGAAAAATGCGGTTCTATGGCTGTTATGCTACAGCCCACAGACCGGAACAGCCGAATGGCTGGAAACAGTGGTGTCCCACGCCACCTGGCCATTCTCTGCCCGTTATCTCAATTTCATCGATATCTGCATCCTTGAAATACAGATGGCGATGAATATAATGCCGTCAGCTCAGTCTTCCACCATTGAGCCTGTGCAGCAGGTGCGATGATAACACTACATCATGGCTGCTCTGCAGAGCTCATAAGACTGCACACACAGAGCAACAGGAACAGGATTCGGTGAGTAGTTTTATTTTTCAGCTGCAGATGGAAGGAAGAGAGCCACAGTAATTCATTACTGATGGGTAGGCGGAGCCCCAGATCAGGATGACACCTCAGATCAAAAGCGTGTTGACTGGCTGGCTCCTCCAGCTCGGGCTCCTCCTACTCAGCTCCTTCAGTCTAAAGGGTATGCCACACTAAACAGCGTCGCTAACGAGATCGCTAAAATACGTCACTATTTAGCAATCTCGTTCGTGACGCTAACGGTGTGGCATGTAGCAACGACGTGGCCCCTGCTGTGATCTCGCTGATCGTTCACTAGAGTTCTGGACCGTATTTAGATCGTTGGCGTCCCGCTGGTGAGCCTATATCGCTGTGTCTGGCACCTTTTGTGAGCGATGTGCGCTGTTTTTTACATCGCAATGACCGTTAAAGTCGTTAATGAGATCGCTAACCGCTTTTGAGTCGTTAACGAGATCACTAAGTGTGGCAGCTACTAGAGATATTAAAACGATCACAAAAACGATCTCATTAGCTTGCGTCGTTATTGAGATCGCTAACGAGATCACTAAGTGTGGCAGTACCTTAAGATTTGAGGTCTCAGAGGATGGTCGCTGCTAATGCAGCTCCTCAGAAGATTTTATTATTTTATTTCGGACAAGAGACTTGGATCACCAGTTGGTCTAGAGGTCTCAGGGTACCAGCGCTGCTGTACCCCAACCTCTCCCTTGGCGGATCTGTATTTACATTATGGTCCCTGCAGAATCTTGCCGGCCCTGGGGGATGAGGATGGCTTCCCTGGCAGGGACGCAAACCACACGTGCGGTCACTGCGTCCCTCGCCCTGGGGGGAAGCATGGGCACAAGCGCCACAAATCCTGAGGGGTCCCTGTGGCGCTAAGCTGGTGAGTACTCCACACAATTTTTATTATAATAATGTGTGAGTGCTTTAGCGTCTGAGAGTGGCAGCGCTATTACATGTATATCAGTATGCTTCAGCGCTGCGATGACAGCGCCGTTACATGTAGATGTGGTGAGCTTTTGTCCGCAGGCAGATACCTGCAGGACAGAGAGGGAGCAGGAGCGAGGGAGTTCGCGCTCAAAATTTGAGCTGGCCTAACGCTTCCCGGTCTTTTGTGCAGGAAGACGCGCGCTCTGGCGCTTCTCTTCCGACTCCCTCACTGCGGCGGCCATTACAAAGGCTCCTGGGCTCCTCAGACCGCTCTTCTCCTCATAGACACCACGGCCAGCTGGGTGAGTGCTAATTCCTCACCTCGCAGCGCAGAGATCGCTATCCTGCAGCTGCGGTCTCACTGGAGACCTGTATATTTAGCTGGGGCTCACACAATATATATTGTGGGGAGTTTGCGACATTAACCCTTCTGAGGGTTATTTCTACCAGCGTTTTTACTGAAAACCGCTGGGGTAGCTCTACCCGAAGAGAGCTTTAACCCTTCAGCGATTTATAAAAAAAAAACGCATATTTTGCTGGTGCTGCCGCTTTGACCTGCTATACAGGTGAGGCATGTCTGAACAGAGTTCAGAAGCCGCGGACCATGTCCCAGTGCCACTGCGGCAATCTGATACGCAGACCTCAACAGCGTCTAGCGCTGCGGTTGACAGTGGTGCTAAATTGGATGATATCGCTCGCTCGCTTAACAGCTTGTCTGACCTTTTAGGTCAATATGTGTCTGCTAATTCCTCTCATAGGAAGCGACGCAGGCCGTTACCGGCCTCTACACGAAGCGAGTCAGATGTATCTGATTTGGATGGTGGACAGGGTTCCCCTTTAAGTTCGGATGGAGAAAGATCCGATTCAGATGAGGACGAACGGCAGGGGCGTTCTTCTCTGGCGAAACGTACGGAGGCATTGATTGACGCCATGAGAGAGGTTTTACAGTTACCGGAGGTGGTAACTAGTCGTCCTGGTAAATCAGCACGTATGTTCCAGGAGTACCGTACTTCGCGTACAACATTACCAGCTCTGGAGGAGCTTAATAGTGTAATAGAAGAGGAACGTCTGTGTCCAGATAAGCGTTTTCAACGGAACGTGTTTCTTTGATGCACTTTATCCTTGCTCTGCGGAGTTAAAGGATAATTGGACTTCTGCTCCTGAAGTGGATGTTTCCTTATCCCAGCTTAGTAAATCCTCCTTACTCCCTGTTAAAGGGAAGGCGAGTTTGCAGGAGCCGTTGGACAGAAAAACGGAGGTGGCGGCAAAATCAAGCTATGAGGCCGCGGGTCATGGATTCCGAGCGGTGCTAGGATCCATGTGTGCTTCTAGAGCTTCTCTAGGCTGGTTGGCACGTCTAAAGACGGCGTTGCAGAACGGATCTCCGTTATCTGATGTACAGGAAATTTGCGAATGGTTAGAAACTGCAGCCTGTTATATCTTTCATGCCGGTCTGGATACGGCATCCCTTCTGGCCAGAGCGCAAGCTACAGCGGTCACAGTCAGAAGAGCCTTATGGCTCAGACAGTGGGCCGGAGACGCAGTTTCCAAACAAGGTTTATTGGCCTTACCTTACAAGGGTGGCCTCCTTTTTGGATCCGACCTCACAGAGCTGATTTCCAAGGCAAAGGCGAAGGAAACAGCATTGCCACAGCGTAGGGCCATGGCTTCGGTGTCTAGCAAGCCTGGTGTCTATAGCGGTCGGCGGCCCTTTCGGGGCCGAGGACGATTCGGTCACTCCTCGTGGGGATCGGGTCGTTCTTCTTCCCCGGGAAAGAAGCCCTCTCAGAAAGCTCGTACTCCCTGGAAGCAGAATTTCCGTCAGGACAAGCGGGAATCTGACAAGAAGCCCGCCAAGTCAGACTGACGCCAGGGGTCCACTCGAGGACTCTCGAGTGGGGGGTCGCCTGCTTCATTTCAAGGCGACTTGGATGTCTCGCGTTCCAGATTCCTGGGTAACGCGGGTAGTGTCGGCAGGCTATTTCATAGAGTTTTCTTCTCGACCCCCAAATATTTTTTTTTGTCAGTCTCGCATTCCGTCAGAACCCGAGCTTTTTGTCGCTCTACAGCGAGAGGTCCAATTTCTGCTACAAAAGGGTGTAGTAATACCGGTTCCGTCAGAGGACCGAGGAAAAGGTTTTTATTCCAACCTTTTTGTGGTTCCCAAAAAGAACAAATTTCGCCCGATTCTGGATCTCAAGCGATTAAATCGGCATGTCCACACCCGGAATTTTCGCATGGAGTCACTTCGCTCCGTTGTAGCAGCTCTGTCACAGAACGATTTTCTGGTGTCAATCGACATTCGCGACGCCTATTTGCATGTTCCCATCGGAAGGGCTCATCAGCTCTTTCTTCGGTTTGCCATAGGACAGGATCACTATCAGTTCGTGGCTCTGCCTTTCGGCTTAGCCTCAGCGCCCAGAGTCTTTACAAAAATTCTGGCGCCCCTTATGGCAATCCTTCGAAGACAGGGGATTACGATTCTTCCTTATCTGGACGATCTTTTGATAGTGGCTTCCTCGGAAGAGGAGGCAGTGACGGCTCGCGATTTGTCTCTTCAGCTTCTGAAGGACTTCGGGTGGCTGGTCAATTGGGAGAAGTCGTTCCTGGAACCATCGAGGGCAATCCTCTTTTTGGGGGATGCATTTCGACACGATTCGGACAGTAGTTTCTCTACCGCCAGTTTCATTCCAGGGTCCTCCAAAGGTTCATCCTGAGTCGATGGAATCGGTCGCAATCGCTGGATTGCAGTGTCACCATTTCTCGCGCGGTGCGAGATTCTCTAGGATGGTGGTTACGTCCAGGGGCATTTGCCCTGGGGAAGTCCTTCCTCCCTCCGAAGTGGTCAGTCATAACCACCGATGCCAGCCTGACGGGCTGGGGGGGTGTTTGGAACAATCTCTGGATTCAGGGGGTATGGTCATCGGAGGAGTCTGTTCTTCCGATCAACATCCTGGAATTGAGGGCGATTTTCCTTTCCTCCAGCATTGGACGGTCCCTTTGAGCGGTCAGCCATCCCGAGTGCAGACAGACAATGCGACGGCTGTCGCGTATATCAATCACCAGGGCGGGACATGGAGCTCCAGACTCATGGTGGAGGTGTCCCGGATTCTGATTTGGGTCGAGGCCAGAGTACCAGCCATTTCTGCGATTCACATTCCAGGGTTCAGAATGTTACAGCGGACTTTCTCAGTCGCGAGAAGATGGATCCCGGAGAATGGAGTCTCCACACGGAAGTTTTTGCACTACTGTGCTCCCGTTGGGGAACTCCCCAAATGGATTTGATGGCATCCAGGTCCAATGCCAAGTTACCGACGTTCATGTCCAGCTACAAGGACCCAAAGGCTGTGGCGGTGGATGCTCTAGTTGCTCAGTGGGATCAGTTCGAGCTAATCTATGTATTCCCGCCGATATCCTTACTTCCTCTAGTACTGCGTCGGATCAGACTAGAGAGAATTCCAGCTATTTTGATAGCTCCAGATTGGCCAAGAAGGATGTGGTTCTCGACAATAATGTCGCTGTTGGCCGCATCTCCTCTTCCACTTCCTCTTCGACCGGACTTATTGACTCAGGGACCCGTTTGTCATCCGGACTTGAAGTCTCGGCGTTTGACGGCGTGGCTCTTGAGACCGAAATCTTAACCCGTAGAGGTTTTTCAGCCGAGGTCATTGCTACTCTTCGAGCTGCAAGAAGTCCGGCTACTACTAGGATTTACCACAAAACTTGGGTAACCTTCTTTTTGTGGTGTTTGGGATCCTCTCGGAACCCGAGAAAATTTTCCATTCCCAATCTGTTGGCTTTTCTGCAACATGGGTTAGACAAGGGTTTGGCAGTCAGCACCCTGAAAGGTCAGGTTTCTGCTCTGTCCTTATTGTTTCGGAGAACCATTGCCTCGCATAGGGACGTACTTTCCTTTTTCCGCGGTATAGCTCGTAAGTTTCCGCCGCGGAAGGCACCTGTGTCTCCTTGGCGGCTCAACCTTGTCTTGGAAGCTCTTCAGCATAAACCTTTTGAGCCTATGGATTCTGCTAGCCTTTCTTTACTTTCTTGGAAGGTGGCCTTCCTAGTAGCGGTCACCTCTTTGAGGAGAGTTTCTGAGTTTAGCAGCTCTTTCTTGCTCGCCTCCTTTTCTGGATTTTTTTCCGGATCGTGTAGTGCTTCGCACTCGGGGTGATTTTCTACCTAAAGTGGTGTCACAATTTCATGTTAACCAGGATATTGTGTTGCCTTCACTCTGTCCGGATCCGAAGAATGCGAAAGAGCGAGCTTTGCACACATTGGATTTAGTGCGGACCTTGAAGTTTTATCTCTCTATTACTCAAGGTTTTCGTAAGACGGACTCCCTGTTTGTGGTTCCAGCAGGTCGTCGGCGTGGTCAACGAGCTTCCAAGGATTCTATAGCTCGTTGGTTCCGGCCAGCTATTTTGGAAGCTTACCGTCTTGGGGGGGAATCTTGCCCGGTTAAGATTCGAGCCCATTCCACGAGAGCTGTGGCTTCATCGTGGGCTTTTCATCAAGGCGCCTCGGCAGTGCAGCTCTGCCGGGCGGCAACTTGGCGCTCTGTCCACACGTTTACAAAGTTTTATAAAGTGGACGTCAGTGCTTCCGCTGATGCAGCCCTCGGATGTAGGGTCCTGCAGGCAGCTGTAGTTTAAAGTTCTAGATGAACTTGTGTTTAGCGCTGGTTGCGCTTTTTTGTTAAGGTTGTTGGGTTTCTGCCTTTTGTTGGTTTTTTCCCATCCTTATTTTTGAACTGCTTTGGGACGTCCCATCAGTAATGAATTACTGTGGCTCTCTTCCTTCCATCTGCAGCTGAAACACGGATTTTGGTAAGAACTTACCTGTAAAATCCTTTTCAGCGAAGGAAGGAAGAGAGACACAGCACCCTCCCAAGGCAGAAGTGTGTTGATGTTTTCAGATGCAGCGCGACCCTTATCTGATTGCGATATCTGGGCTGAGGTCAGCGCGCTAAGGCTCTGTTCCAGCATCGCCAGCTCATCACAGTAGTCAGGTTCCGTGAGTAGTACCTGGAACTCTGTGGTTTTTTGCTTACTTTGCATGCATAACCTGTATTCTTGTGTTTTCTCTGAAGTTCCTTCAGAAGGGGTTATGTTGCTCCGCTGGTGATCTTGGTTCTTCCCAAAGCTTTGGTACGACTGAAGGAGCTGAGTAGGAGGAGCCCGAGCTGGAGGAGCCAGCCAGTCAACACTCTTTTGATCTGAGGTGTCATCCTGATCTGGGGCTCCGCCTACCCATCAGTAATGAATTACTGTGTCTCTCTTCCTTCCTTCGCTGAAAAGGATTTTACAGGTAAGTTCTTACCAAAATCCGTGTTTTTTTCAATTGTCAGTACTTGTGGGGAACTTTAGGGACATCATACTGTGTGAGGAGGCTGTGTGGGGACATCATACTGTGTGAGGTGGCTCTGTGGGGACATCATACTGTGTGAGGTGGCTCTGTGGGGACATCATACCGTGTGAGGTGGCAGTGTAGGGACTCATACCGTGTGAGGTGGCTACTGTGGGGGACATACTGTGTGAGGAGGCTGTGTGGGGACAGCATACTGTGAGGTGGCTCTGTGGGGACATCATACTGTGTGAGGTGGCTCTGTGGGGACATCATACTGTGTGAGGTGGCTCTATGGGGACATCATACTGTGTCAGGAGGCAGTATGGGGGACTCTGGAGACATCATACTGTGGGGGGGCTCTGTGGAGACATACTATATGGGAACATCTTATTCTGTTGGAATCTGTTCATCAAATTACAATAGCTGAATAATAGGAGCAGTATGATTTATAAACTTTATAAAAAGCAGTAAATTATATAGTTTTGATTTGCTGCTACAAGTAAGAACACGTTACAATGAGCCTTATCGTAAAACATGTATTAGTAGCAGCGAGGCAACAGGCTTAATTTTTACTCAATATTAAATGCAAAAAATTAATATAAAATAATGAGTAAATTAAATTTGGCTTGTTGCTTCAGCACTTCACAATGGTCAAGGTCATTCATGTGGCCCCTTGGAAAAATTAATTGTCCATCCCTGGATTAGACTGATATTGTAATGTTTTTTAATACACGGGTCATTAAAGAGGCAAGAATTGAAAGATAATTACAATTTTTCCTCATGAAAAATTGTTCATTTTTATTGTGCTGTGGCTCAGTAACCACTATGGCAAATCAGCATCAACTGGAAGATTTTTGGAGCAAGACAAATGACTGCAGGGCATACAAGGGTAAGAAATGGTCCCCATGATGCACATCAGACATTGTAACAATCACACATTATAGCAATACCCATTAGTTAACTACCATGATTATGGTATCTAAAAAGTACATCCCCTCTTGTTGCCTAAGTTCCCTCCCCAAATTAAATCCAGCTCCTGCTTTAGCCCTATTGAGTAATTGAAGGCCCCTCTACTTTTTGCTGCCTGGCACAGAATGTACACTGTGCTATTCTTTATGGACACTGATGAACCCCGCACGTAGCCACCCCACCTGACGTCACTATTACAGCAGAAGGATCACATAGTACGGTCCCCTCTTTGCACCAACGTGACATTCCACAACCCTAAATGGACACATAAGATCAGCTTGGTACAGTTTTACACAGACACCCCCTGTCCACACAGGCATGGGGAGTGAGGATGTGGCCTACGCAGTCACTGACATGGCACCACACCCGGCCTCAACCCTGACAGGTGCATTCACAAGCACCAGTGAAATAGCTCCTGGTCAGGCCGGTAGGACTGCCACCAGTTCCTGGTAAGATATAAGCCCGGTCTGTTAACGGGCTTATATCAGGCCAGAAACCAGCCCCGGTAGCATGGAAAGTTAAGCCGAGAGGTAGGATGTATGGATTCGTGGATTGACATAAATGAGCAACCCAAGGTTAAATTATATACACTGCTCAAAAAATAAAAGCAACACTGATTGACAATCAATTTCACATGCTGTTGTGCAAATGGAATAGACAACAGATGGAAATCATTGGCAATTAAGACACACTCAATAAAGGAGTGGTTCTGCAGGTGGGGACCGCAGACCTCATCTCAGTACCAATGCTTTCTGTCTGATGTTTTGGTCCCTTTTGAAAGTTGGTTGTGCTTTCACACTCGTGGTAGCATGAGACGGACTCTACAACCCACACAAATGGCTCAGGTCGTGCAGCTCATCCAGGATGGCACATCAATGCGAGCTGTGGCAAGGTTTGCTGTGTCTGTCAGCGTAGTGTCCAGAGGCTGGAGGCGCTACCAGGAGACAGGCCAGTACACCAGGAGATGTGGAGGGGGCCGTAGGAGGGCAACAACCCAGCAGCAGGACCGCTACCTCTGCCTTTGTGCAAGGAGGAGCACTGCCAGAGCCCTGCAAAATTACCTCCAGCAGGCCACAAATGTGCATGTGTCTGCACAAACAAAAACCAACTCCATGAGGATGGTCTGAGTGCCCGACGTCCAGAGATTGGGGTTGTGCTCACAGCCCAACATCGTGCAGGACGCTTGGCATTTGCCACAGAACACTAGCATTGGCAAATTTGCCACTGGCACCCTGTGCTCTTCACAGATGAAAGCAGGTTCACACTGAGCACATGTGACAAACGTGACAGAGTCTGGAGACGCCGTGGAGAGTGATCTGCTGCCTGCAACATCCTTCAGCATGACCGGTTTGGCAGTGGGTCAGTAATGGTGTGGGGTGGCATTTCCTTGGAGGACCTCACAGCCCTCCATGTGCTCGCCAGAGGTAGCCTGACTGCCATTAGGTACCGAGATGAGATTCTCAGACCCCTTGTGAGACCATATGCTGGTGCGGTTGGCCCTGGGTTCCTCCTAATGCAGGACAATGCCTGACCTCATGTGGCTGGAGTGTGTCAGCAGTTCCTGCAAGATGAAGACATTGAAGCTATGGACTGGCCCTGCCTGTTCCCCAGACCTGAATCTGATTGAGCACATCTGGGACATCAGCCAACATCACGCTCCATCCACTAACGTCACGTTGCACCACAGACTGTCCAGGAGTTGACGGATACTTTAGTACAGGTCTGGGAGGAGATCCCTGAGGAAACCATCCGCTGCCTCATCAGGAGCATGCCCAGGCATTGTAGGGAGGTCATACAGGCACGTGGTGGACACACACACTACTATCATTTTGACTTGTTTTAAGGACATTACATTCAACTTTAATTTTGTGTGTGACTCCAATTCCAGTTGGTTAATACAATTGATTTCCATTGATGATTTTTGTGTGATTTTGTTGTCAGCACATTCAACTTTGTTCAGAACAAAGTATTCAATGAGAATATTTCATTCATTCAGATCTAGGATGTTATTTGAGTGTTCCCTTTATGTTCCCTTTATTTTTTTGAGCAGTGTATTTAATTGCACACTAGACAATACAATATATACACAATGGTTATATATATACAGTGGTCAGATTTTCAAAAACAGGTGAAGTAAAAAAGATATACGTAGATGAATCATGTCAATTACCGGTTTGATTTTGACCATGTGTGCGCTGCGAGCATGGACTGCCAGCTGGTTCCTAGTTGCTTCCTAGCAGGTTACTTGACATGGCCCCTATTTTTGAAGTGAACAGCAAGCATAACAGAGAGAGAGCACATTGCCTTACACAAGCCTTTATCCCTTTGGTTGGTCACATCCTTTTCTGCCCCCAGGTGGGTCCTTATCCCCTTCCCTGGAGGTTTGTAACTACAGCTACCAAAACCTATGAAAGATCATAACTTCCCAACGGAAGGTCATAGGGTGGCGGTTTGGGTGCCATCGGATCAGACAGGACCCTGTTACGCGTTGAGAACAAACATGGCTTGGCTACCTGGCTCCTTCTAGCCATTCTGTATATCTCCCCATCTCTGTGATGCTAAAACAGATCGAGACCCTGGAAGGCATTTGGCCCGTTCCAGAGATCTTGAAAATCTAACCGGTGTGGCTAGGATATATGATAAATCCATATTCTCCTTTTCAAATCACAGTTAACTGAGCAAAGCAGTTAGATGGCAGGATCTCCAAAGGGGGTCTCCCTGTAGGAGCTTGGATACTAGCTAGCTGATGGGGTTATGAATTTCTTTTTTGAAGCTGAGAAGCCTGGGCCCACTGCTGAGCCAGGTATCCTGTTACAGCTGCACAAAGGAAAGGGGTTTTATAATCCCATGCCAAGTAGGATACAAATGATTGATTTGAAATTACTCCAATATTCTTGACTCCAATATTCTTCACAGACACCATATGGCACTTTGTGTGTACTAGATGGCTTTATGTTGGCAAAGTATATCATTATGTTGTTACTATTTGGGTTTATTTAAATACAGCACAACAATGGACACAGTATGGCACTATGGGAAACAGCAGGGAGGAGGAACACTGAGGAGCTGTCAATCAGACTAGGAGGACTGTATTGAATTTAAATTTTCATACAGTCATTCTGACATAGTTGTTTAAACTAAATACACCGGCGTCATCAGGTTGTCCCCTTTCCCACCTCTTAGGGATTAATGTTTGTATATCTTAAACAGTTATTTCTGTATTTTATTTTTTTTTTAAATATAGGAAATATTTGGAAAATGAAAGTATATACTTAATCTATTCAGCTATTGTATTTCCTTTGCTTTCACAAAAAGAGAATACAGATTTTTTTTTATCTCTAAATCAAAGGGTCTTGTAAAATATTTGGGACAACGCTGGTTTTCAGAGGAAAAAGAAACTTCAAATGAAAAATTGACTCGTGTTGAGGACGCATTTGCAGGATATGTGCTGGGTTTGTATTCTTTGTAGACAATAAAAAGGAAAGGTAATTATGGAGAACTAAATGCCTCATTTCAAAAGCAGAGATGCTATTGAGACTTCAAAGTACAGGTCAGGATCTGTGGTCCGACACATGATCAGAAACCAAGAAAAAGGTTTTGATCATCTTCTGAGTCCCTCGGTCAGAAATATGAGCATTTACCCCAAACAAGCTCGAAAAAATAGCTGCAGTATGTACATTGAAAAACTGCCTTTACCTTGTGATCTGTAGGACTTCAGGTCTTAGGATTCTAATAACATGTAATATCTGTACATTTCTTCTTCGAGGTGTAGACCACTTTTCAGACCTGCGCATGGTAGAATACTAGGAAAAATCTGAAAAATTAATTTGAGAATCTGAATATCTACAATAAGGCCGAGCTACAAGGCCACTTGAGTACAAGTTGTGGTAATATCACGGTGTCACAAGCACAAAAATGTGTTTCATTATGGTAGAGATATACTGCAGATGGACCATGATTCATTCATTCAAGATGGTAAGTTGTAATGCTGCCAGGGACTAAAAAGTATTTTCATGAAATCAAGTCACAAACTTTACTAAGATGCTCAGCTATGGCTAAAATACACAGCCCCCTACGAAATTATCTACTCTATCTACCACCGGTAGAAGCTTATGCGAAA
This sequence comes from Oophaga sylvatica, assembly GCA_033576555.1. Taxonomy (NCBI): domain Eukaryota; kingdom Metazoa; phylum Chordata; class Amphibia; order Anura; family Dendrobatidae; genus Oophaga; species Oophaga sylvatica. Next base: position 38,187,953 of record JARQOD010000006.1, read on the forward strand.
TGACGTAGGGGATGGGGATGTGCAGCTGTCTTGGTCTCCTTAAAGGTCCTGTCATCAACCATCTTCTCAGGTAATGTACTCTCTTCTTGGTTCTGGTGACTCTTTATTCCTATGGCACCCCTAGGAATGCTGTACTGTGACTTTATTTTCCGGACTTCTCTGTTTCAGTAGCAGTCCAAACTATCGTATGCTGTCCTTTGTACCTTTATAGCAGCTTTTTATGCCAAATGTTATCTGTTTTAACGGATTCCCTTATTACAGCACTAAGCACTTTACATTGGAGTTTTTGGCCAGATACCACTTGGGACAGTGTCTATAATATCAATTATTACTTAAGTAGCAAATGACACAAAAATAGTAGTTGCTCCATTAGGAAATCTGACAGAAACTAAAAACATAATAGTAGGTGGATAGGCTCTACTCAAAAAGTAACTCAGTAATGAGAAAGCTTTCACTGTATCATTAATGTCACTTACAATTAGTGCTGCTGTGATTATCAGATCTTCTTATAAAACATGTTACTTGTTTAGAAATACTATTCGGTCAAATAATTGTGCAATTTCACAGCTGAAAGGATGACTCAGCTTTAATGAACTTTGTGACATTTTATTTTTCACAAAACCGAAATGGTGTGATCACTTTATGGAATTAAATTATAGGCTGATAAACTAATAACTTTATATATTAGGCTTCACTTCAATAACTTCCCATTATCAACATATGTGACAAAGCATGTGTAACACTCCATTATGACATAAGAGTTTGTATTAAGAAAATTACACATAATTCAAATGTACTTGAGGCAGGGGTCCAAGGTCTCGTCCAGGAAATTGTCAGCTGGTATGTTCGCTTCCATATGTGTCTCATTATAATCTGTGCCCATATATCAGTCCTGGTATTTGCCAGTGGGTATGTCTGCTCCCACATGTGTTTATATGTAATCTGTGCTTACATGTGTGTCTTCTCTATAAGAGTGGCATTGCCCCATTATAATTATTGGTAGCACCATGTTGTCCTATATATAGACCGTTTATATATCTACACATGTGATTGATTTTTTTTTTTTTTTGTGTGTTCACCCTATGTAATGGCACTTGCCCGTTATGTGAATTGATGACATCAATATACTTCACATGTGGAATTTATCTAAAATATGTAATTATGGGTGATACATATATCGACTATGCTTGGTATTATATCTGCGATTATACCTATACGTGTATATGGACGTTGCTTTGGTATCCCTGCTATGTTCAAATTCATGTGGTGACTTATGCACGTCACTTTATTCAGCTCCTTTGCTACCATTGATAATATCATTTTTAAATTAATAAAGTTGTATTTTTCTGAATATGGACTTTTTGCACTGTTTTTTTCTGTGGTCTTTTTAATGCTATGTATGCAGTGTGTCCTATATAGTCCAGTGAGATTGAGTTGTCCCTATTAGACTATATATATATACACTTGTTGTTATTATGTCATTCTGGGGTCACCTTAAGTGTCATCCTGTTCTCCTACTGGACATAAACCGCAGATTCACTGGACATACACAGGAGATACACCAGAGATACACAGGAGATATACAGGAAATGCACAGGACATACACAGGAAATACACATGAGATGCACAGGACATACACAGGAGATACACCGGACATACACCGGAGATACACAGGAAATACACAGGAGATATACCGGAGATACACAGGAAATACATGGGACATACACCGGACATAAACCGCAGATACACTGGACATACACAGGAGATACACCGGACATACAGGACATGCACAGGAGATACACAGGAGATACACCGAATACACAGGAAATACACAGAACATACACAAGAGATACAACGGACATAAACCGCAGATACACTGGACATACACAGGAGATACACCGACCATACACTGGACATACACCGGAGATACACAGGAAATACACAGGACATACACCGGAGATACACAGGAAATACACAGGACATACACCGGAGATACACAGAACATACACATTAGATACACCGGACATAAACCGCAGATACACTGGACATACACAGGAGATACACCGACCATACACCGGACATACACAGGAGATACAAAGAAGATACACCGGACATACACAGGAGATACACCAGACATACACAGGAGATACACCGTATATACACAGGACATACACCTGATTAATGCCCTCCTTGCCCAGGCTGAGATTTTGGTGAGCAGCCCTCTCTTTGCAGGTTTGTTGTGGTACCATGTTCTTTCCATTTGATGATAATGGATTTGATGGCGCTTCGGGGGAACATCAGAGATTGGGATATTTTTTTTTTATAATCCAACCCTGACTTGTACTTCTCAACAAATTATAATCCAACAGGGATAACTATTTATTGATGAGTAAAGGAGGTAGTAAAAAGTAGAAAAAGGAAGAAAAATGTAGTAGCAGTAAATCAAGTAACCTTCCTGCTCTTTCCCTAAGTTCTTTTGCTGCTGAATCAGTGGCAGCAGCAATGGTGGCAGCAGCGGCAACAGGCACAGTCCTTTAGCCAATTCCTGGATCAGGAAGTTCCTGCTCCTTTTTGGGGCTGTTAACCCAACCCCCTGGTTAACTCCTGCTATTCCTGACTCTAACATACATTATACACTAGATTGGAACATGGAATACAGGAACAGTACTCATGACATTAATAACACCTTAATACAATAACAGACATTATACATTGCAAACCCAGCACATACATTACAGTACAAGGTAAATAGGGATAAAAAGGGTAATACATAAGGCATAAAAAATACAGACATTACTGAACTGGTACATCGTCCGGGTACCACATAAAACGCACGGGCCCAGCACACGGGAGAGAGGGGGCAGACGAGGGTCCCCTCCACAGGCACACTTGCACACAATGCTTTAAGGAACTAGGCAGTGAGATTGTTCCAATCATCTTGGAGAACTAACCACTGATTTTCTGTGGATGTTGCTTTTGCAAATCCTGTCACATAATCCATCACAGACTCAATAATGAGGGCTCTGTGGGGGCCATATCATCACTTTCAGGAACTCCTTGTTCCATTTTAAGTTGAAGATAGTTCATAATGGCACTGGCTGAATGTTTGAGGTCTTTGTCCTGCTTCAGGATATATTTTGAGCCAATCAGACGCAGGGTCTCCATCAGGGCATTACTGCCCCTACTGCTGTATGGGGCCCAGTGAGCAGCAGTGCAGAGGAAGACCCCGCCTCCTGTTCTTCTACTCACTGGGCCCCACAGTGCGCTAAAGTGCTGTGCGCTGCGGCACACATGTCGGTGCTAGGGCCTGAGAGCTTTCTCGGAGCTCCATGGCTGTCTAACTTAGACGACTGCGCAGCTCCTGCTCCCTTCCCTGGACTTCTAGTCAAGTGTCAGTGCGTACGTGATACGTCATTGCGTATGCGCCGACATGTACAAGGACACCAGAAGCAGAGCTGCACCTGCTGGGGATTACCTGTGAGGTAAGTATGAAAAATGTTTTTTTTCTTTATAAAATGAATTAAATGGGTGAGGGGGGCTGCAAATGATGGAATGGGGGTCTGCAAATGATTGTGGAGGGCTGAAAATGATGGAAGGGGGCTTAAAATGATGGAGGGGCTGAAAATGATGGAAGGGGGCTGCAAATGATGAAGGGGCTGCAAATGAAGGAGGGGGGCTGCAAATGATTAAGGGGGTTGTAAATGATGGGAGGGGGTTGCAAATGATGGAGGGGCAGCAAATGATGGAGGGGGGCTGCAAATGATGAAATGGGGGAAGGGGACTGCACATGATGGAGGGGAGGGCTGCAAATGATGGAAGGAGCTGCAAATGATGGAGGATGCTGCAAATGATAGAGGGGCTGAAAATGATGAATGGAGGGCTGCAAATGATGGAGGGAGCTGCAAATGATGAAGTGAGGGAGGTGACGGGACTGCACATGATGAAGTATAGGGAGGGGGATTGCAAATGATGAAGTGGGGGTAGAGGGACTGCGCAAGATGGAGGGTGGCTGCAAATAAAGAAGTGAGGGGGCGAAGGACAGCAAATGAAGGGAGGGAGACTGCAAATGATGAAGTGATTGGGAGGAGGACATCAAATGATGTGAGAGGGAGAGGACTACAAATGATGAAGTGAGGGGGACTACAAATGATGAAGTGAGGGGGAGGGAGACTGCAAATGATGAAGTGAGGGGCATGATACACAGATTCTGAAAACCTCACGCATGTCCTGTGTATTTCCTGTGTATCTCTCGTGTATCTCCTGTGTATTTCCTGTGTATCTCCGGTATATCTCCTGTGTATTTCCTGCGTATCTCCGATGTATCTCCTGTGTATATACGGTGTATCTCCTGTGTATGTCCTGTGCATTTCCTGTATATCTCCGGTGTATCTCCTGTGTATTTCCTGTGTATCTCCGGTGTATCTCCTGTGTATTTCTGTGTATCTCCTGTGTATGTCCTGTGCATTTCCTGTGTATTCCTGTGTATTTCCTGTGTATCTCCTGTGTATCTCCTGTGTATCTCCGGTGTATCTCCTGTGTATCTCCTGTGTATCTCCTGTGTATCTCCTGTGTATTTCCTGTGTATGTCCTGTGAATTTCCTGTGTATCTCCGGTGTATCTCCTGTGCATGTCCTGTGTATTTCCTATGTATCTCTCGTGTATCTCCTGTGTATTTCCTGTGTATCTCCTGTGTATTTCCTGTGTATCTCCTGTGTATTTCCTGTGTATCTCCGGTGTATCTCCTGTGTATTTCCTGTGTATCTCCGGTGTATCTCCTGTGTATCTCCTGTGTATTTCCTGTGTATCTCCGGTGTATCTCCTGTGTATTTCCTGTGTATCTCCTGTGTATCTCCTGTGTATTTCCTGTGTATCTCCGGTGTATCTCCTGTGTATTTCCTGTGTATCTCCGGTGTATCTCCTGTGTATCTCCGGTGTATCTCCTGTGTATCTCCTCTGTGTATCTCCTGTGTATTTTCCTGTGTATCTCCGGTGTATCTCCTGTGTATTTCCGGTGTATCTCCGTGTATCTCCTGTGTATCTCCGGTGTATCTCCTGTGTATCTCCTGTGTATCTCCTGTGTATCTCCTGTGTATTCCTGTGTATCTCCAGTGTATCTCCTGTGTATCTCCGTGTATCTCCTGTGTATCTCCAGTGTATCTCCTGTGTATGTCCTGTGAATTTCCTGTGTATCTCCTGTGTATCTCCTGTGTATTTCCTGTGTATCTCCGTGTATTCCTGTGTATGTCCTGTGTATCTCCGTGTATTTCCTGTGTATCTCCGTGTATCTCCTGTGTATTTCCGTGTATCTCCTGTGTATCTCCTGTGTATATTTCCTGTGTATCTCCAGTGTATTTCCTGTGTATGTCCTGTGAATTTCCTGTGTATCTCCGGTGTATCTCCTGTGCATGTCCTGTGATTTCCTATGTATCTCCGTGTATCTCCTGTGTATTTCCTGTGTATCTCCTGTGTATTTCCTGTGTATCTCCAGTGTATTTCCTGTGTATGTCCTGTGAATTTCCTGTGTATCTCCGGTGTATCTCCTGTGCATGTCCTGTGTATTTCCTATGTATCTCTCGTGTATCTCCTGTGTATCTCCTGTGTATTTCCTGTGTATCTCCAGTGTATCTCCTGTGCATGTCCTGTGTATTTCCTATGTATCTCTCGTGTATCTCCTGTGTATTCTCCTGTGTATCTCCAGTGTATTTCCTGTGTATTGTCCTTGAATTTCCTGTGTATCTCCAGTGTATCTCCTGTGTATGTCCTGTGTATTTCCTATGTATCTGCTCGTGTATCTCCTGTGTATTTCCTGTGTATCTCCTGTGTATTTCCTGTGTATGTCCTGTGTATTTCCTGTGTATGTCCTGTGAATTTCCTGTGTATCTCCAGTGTATCTCCTGTGCATGTCCTGTGTATTTCCTATGTATCTCTCGTGTATCTCCTGTGTATTTCCTGTGTATCTCCTGTGTATTTCCTGTGTATGTCCTGTGCTACAGTTTGTGGAATTCATATAAAACTGCAAAGGTGCTAAATGGTTTTCAGAATCTGACTCATAAGTGTCAGTGTTTTCTTCCTAAAAACCATTCTGCTAAAAATGAGCACTTGCTCTGAGATACCGTAATTACCATTTTTATTGCACGGGATAATGAAACACTTTTAAAAAGAGGGTTTTTTGCCTAATTTTTCATTTTTATCTTACTAATTATCGACTACTAATTCTAATCCTAAATGGTCTAAATGTATTAAATATATAATACCGCTCAACAGACTGTCCTTGAATAACACTAAGGGCTTGTGCAGACAACTGTAGTTTCGGTCCGAGTGTGATCCAGCAAAACATTGTATCGCACTCAGAACAATGTCATTCAATGTGGTCGGGCACATGTCTAATTTTTTCTTCAGACTGAATGTTTCAAGGAAAAAAATTGCAGCATGCACGATTTGCCTTCAATCGTATTGCACTCGGCCATTCAAGTCTATTGGTCCGTGAAAAAAAATCGACTGCACTTGGATGACAGCTTAGTGTGGTCCGATTTTCATGGACTGACAGAATGGAAAAGATGGAGAATTTTTTTTCCTCTTTATTTTTCACATCCGAAAAAAATAGATCTCACTCTGATCTTTGATGGAAAACATAAGGTCGTGTGATCTTAGCCTAAGGCTAGTCACGCATCTGTGCGAGTGTTACCATCTGAAAGAAATGGACTCATTTTTTTCTCATCTGTCAATATAATTGAATCATTTTTTTCTCACTGATGCAGGTAGATCAGCTGAACTGTTTTATCTATAGACTCTTAAAAATGGATCAGTTAAAAATGCATGGAACGCTGAAGTAGAAAATACAAAGGACACCTTCTTAGTTTCAATCTGATCTGCAAAACGGATGAGAATAGGACCTGCTCTGAGTGTCGTGGGTTCCATTGATTTGTACCTGGTCCGTCCAGTTTCCATCTGTTGATTACATTCAGAATAGAAGAAAATGTTCTGCATGCGGGATATGATATAACCTTCTATTAGATGCAGACCCTAATTCTGGGCCCCACATCAGTCTCACAATGGGGACCAAATGTGTGCTACTGTTAGTGCAGCAGTGCATTTATGGCTTTCTCCATCCATAGAATCATAGAGTATTAGAGTTGGAAGGGACCTCCAGGGTCATCGTGTCCAACCCCCTTTCACAAAACCATCTCAGACAGATGTCTGTCCATCCTCTGTTTGAAGACTTTCATTGAAGGAGAACTCACCACCTCTCATGACAGACTGTCCCACTCATTGATCACCATTACTGTCAAAAAGTTTCTTCTAATCTGTATCTTCTCCCTTTCAGTTTTCATCCCATTGCTTCTTGTTTTTCCTCGTGCAAATGAGAATAATGATGATCCCTCTACACTGTGACATCCCTTCAGATATTTGGAGGCAAATATTAAAGGGGTTGTCCAGTACTTTAAATTAATCCCCCAATGCATCCCCCCGGGCTCCTAATGTATTTTGTAAATACCTCATGTTGCCTATACTGCCTGTGAGCGGCGCTATCGCTGGCCGCTCACAGGCAGCACGTGACCCAGCGCTGACGTCCCGACAAGTGAGGCGTGACTCAGCGCTGGGTCCCCGCGGTGGCTGCTGAGTTGTGGGTGTGGATACCCCCTTGTCACACCCAGCATCCACCGTGCGCTTTCTCAATGAATGGTCGTCCCTGACCATAGTGGCACCTGTAAAAACACCAATTCTCATATTTAAAGCATTTGGCATATTTATACAATTAATACAGTTTTAGTCCAGCGCTTCCTGTTGGTCAACCGTGACCCCGGTTCCACTCGGTTGGAACCCTGGAACATAGCATTCAAGTTCCTTTTTACCTTTATCATGGGCTTGACTGACCCCGGTCCCCTTGCTCCTGAGACCTGTGCACATATTGTGCTCACTTGCAACAATGGGCCAGTTCTTTCCTGCTCCAGGTATCCAAACACAGGAAGTTCATATAAACAAACATGATGGCCCAGTGGCCAACTCGCCACTGCTCCGACAGTCCATGTAGTCCTGACCCGGCTCGCTCCTCGGTCCTCCTGTTCAGGTTTTCACCCTCTCTCCTTTAACAGAGTACGGTCCCTTTAAAACAAGTGCACTGCTTTTATTCTCCCAGGGGGGCAGTTCAGGGTTAAAATAACAACAGTCCAGGGTTAAAACAGTACAGTACTTAGAGCAGCCGCACACAGTCCATTCTGGTTGAAAAAGGTAATTAACCCTTTCAGTGTTTTAGTCCCGTAATAAAAGTTATGGTCCTTGGACGAAAGGAAGGAAAAGGCGCAAGTGCATAAATGAAAATTGGCCATGGTGGGAAAAATCCATTCTACAGCGAAATCTGCAACAAATTTTTTTGTTTATTTTGCCTCCCACAAAGAGTAATATTAAGTTACCAAAAAGTCCTAAGAATCTCCAACACCAATGAAAACTTCAGCTGTCCCTTAAGAAATGAGCTCTAAGGTCACGTTGACACGATCAGTACTTGGTCAGTATTTTACACCAGTATTTGTAAGCCAAAACCAGGAGTGGGTGATAAATACAGTAGTGGTGACGTGTTTCTATTATACTTTTCCTCTGATTGTCCCACTCCTGGTTTTGGCTTATAAATACTGATGTAAAATACTAAACAAATACTGAGCATGTGAACGCGGCCTTATACACTGCTCCCTTGATGAAAACTGATAACACTTATGAATCTTAGAATAAAGCGACGTAAAAATAAATGATTTTTTTTGCCGTAATAACATCAGTAAGGACGTGACAAGCTGCAATCCACAAGGCCAAAGTGGAAGGACATTAGCTGATGACCACTGAGGACATTACAACTTCAGCTGGGTTTTTTCTAAGAACATCTGGAATATGAGATTAGATTTCTTCGTCTATTGCTAACCCAGTAATACACTGTCCTCTGCTGTCAGGCATTCCTCAGACAATCGTATGTGTTACCGCCACATGGTACAGAAGACAATATGGTAATATTGTGTAAGGCAGAGCACATAGATCTCTCTGTCTAATCGAGAATGGTAATAACATTAGAGCATCTAATAATGAAATTGCACAGAGGCAGCTGTATGTTCCTGCCGGGAAACCACCGCAATTAGCCCCACTGCTTAATCTACCGTAAATTTATGGACGTACATGGAAAACTGCAGAAACTATTCAGCGACATGGAATAACACAAGTTCTTCTGACTCTTCACAGTGAATTTAGCTCATTCACGACACTCATTTATTAGATTTAGTTCAGACCGGTTTCACACATTCATGAGACACAAAAAGTGCGTGAAGACCCGGCCAGACCGATGGGCCTCACGACCTGAGCGTTGTATCACATTGTACCTGCAGTCCGATCAGAGGACAGTCAGTATAAGATACAGAAGGAGAAACTGAACAGAATGATGTATAGGTTTTTTTTTTTTTTAAATATTCAGTTTAACTTGTATTTTATTCACTGAAATCCCCGTGTTTGTATGGATGAGTCCAGTGGGCGGTCCTACTAGTGATTGACCGCTGTCAACGTTCCGTCCTACAAGGAAGACTGTCAATCACTGAGTAGCACCGCCCACTGGACTCGTGCATGCAAACACCAGTGAATAAAATACCAGTTTTACTGAAACTTTTTCCACAAAAATATATATGAATCTGATCAGCTCCTGCTTCTCTATAACATGGCGCCTGCAGGTCAAACAACATTTTCAAAATGACAGGTTCCCTTTAATTGCGTCACATATGCCTTTGAATCAGTCAGCCATGGTGGAAGACCTGGTGGTCAAGCCGGATCTTCCAATCCGAGCACAGTCCGTATTTCACTGCAGTGTGAAAACGACATCAACATTAATTGACAGTGACTGTTTTTGTGTCCAGGAATGAGATCACATAGACACTAATATTAGCAATGACACATGGCAGGTCGGGGCCATGTTAGAGAATTCTACAATACGGCCCAGAAACATCAAGCTGCTTCCTTGGTGCCACTAAATCTATAAAAACATCTGCCAAGATGTGGAAAACAGCAATGAAGGCAAAGATGAAGGATGTTTAATGATGGCCCGGGCTGGAATGCCTGCATAACATATGTGACCCCTGCAGACAATCACTATCCTCAGCGGTGAACACCTCAAGATTGGCTTCAGACATCAAATGGGGTAACAGAAAGTGATGTCTGCAGCCAATATCTATTTTATACCAAAGCTTCAAAAATGTGATGCTGAAACAGCGGGTGAGGACACATTATTTCATTATTTTAGGGGATGCTTTTTTGCTTAACTTATACAACCCCTTTAAATGATCGTGTGAGTATTGTTTCTTTCCTGCTCATGGCATACAATGTGTATTATTGTATTTAATTATTTTAATGTATGGCGGTAGAAATAATCCGCCTTATGATATAGACATATTGTCCAGTTAGTAAACACCAACGCAGAATAGGCCGCAGGTAAATGTGACGGCGTCTGTCTGTGAGGGTTAATAGAACGATGGGGAAATATTGTTGTCAATTTTTTTTTTCTTCCTCCTCTAAAAAATAAGACTTGATCCCAATATAAAATCAGAAAATTAACCTAAATATCACATGTCCCAGGCGAGTAAATCATCTAAATGAAAAGTGTATTAACCTTTACATTTTTCTAACACGCATGAGTCAAACGTTCATATTAGTGGGTGGATGATTGTCCTTCTGACGGCCGTGTGTGGAACATTTGCTGCAATTTTTTCTTTAGGGTATATTCACATGACGTCTTTTCCAGGAGCGTAAACATCAAAATCCAACTGAAAAAGCCCTAAATGAACGCTCAAAAGAATGATCTTATGCATGTTATATGTAAGGACGACCGGCTGATCATATGTTCAATCTTTTGAACATCTTCTAACCTGACCATTCTTCAGGCGTCCTCCGTTCTGATGACACACTATAGAGTATAAGTCAATACACAGGCCCAAAAAACGCCTGGGTGTATTTTTCAGTATTTTGCCAGCATCAAAAATGTCAAAAAAGCTTTTAGGAAATTACAACATGGTTTAGTATCTGAAAAATCTGATCTGTGAAAACATTGGGTATGCGTCATGGAGTCCCATATAGCACATGCGTCACAGAGGTGCATGCATGACAGTCACACACAGTACATGCGGCACACAGTCACATACACCGAATGCATTACAAAGTCACATAAGGAGCATGCGTCACAGAGTCACATACGCAGAACATGTCACAGAGTCACATACGGTGCATGGGTCACTGAGTAAAATATGGAGCATGCGTCACAGAGTCACATACAGCACGTGCGTCACAGAATCACATACGGGCATGTGTCACAGAGTCTCATATGGCACATACTTCACAGAGTCACATAAAGAGCATGCGTCACACAGTCACATACGCAGAACATGTCACAGTCACATAAAGAGCATGCGTCACAAAGTCACATTCGCAGAACATGTCACAGTCACATAAGGAGAATGCGTCACAGAGTCACATACGCAGAACATGTCACAGCCACATAAGGAGCATGCGTCACAGAGTCACATACGCAGAACATGTCACAAAGTCACATACGGCACATGGGTCACTTAGTAAAATATGGAGCATGCGTTACAGAGTCACATACAGCACGTGCATCACAAAATCACATATGGGGCATGTGTCACAGAGTCTCATATGGCACATACTTCACAGAGTCACATAAGGAGCATGCGTCACACAGTCACATACGCAGAACATGTCACAGTCACATACACAGAACAAGTCACAGTCACATAAGGAGAATGCGTCACAGAGTCACATACGCAGAACATGTCACAGCCACATAAGGAGCATGCGTCACAGAGTCACATACGCAGAACATGTCACAAAGTCACATACGGCACATGGGTCACTTAGTAAAATATGGAGCATGCGTTACAGAGTCACATACAGCACGTGCATCACAAAATCACATACGGGGCATGTGTCACAGAGTCTCATATGGCACATACTTCACAGAGTCACATAAGGAGCATGCGTCACACAGTCACATAGGCAGAACATGTCACAGTCACATAAAGAGCATGCGTCACAAAGTCACATTCGCAGAACATGTCACAGTCACATACACAGAACAAGTCACAGTCACATAAGGAGAATGCGTCACAGAGTCACATACGCAGAACATGTCACAGTTACATAAGGAGAATGCGTCACAGAGCAACATACGCAGAACATGTCACAGTCACTTAAGGAGCATGCGTCACACAGTCACATATGCAGAACATGTCACAGTCACATAACGAGCATGCGTAACAGAGTCACATTCGCAGAACATGTCACAGTCACATAAGGAGCATGCGTCACAGAGTCACATACGCAGAACATGTCACAGTCACATAACAAGCATGCGTCACAGAGTTACATACGCAGAACATGTCACAGTCACATAAGGAGCATGCGTCACAGTCACATACGCAGAACATGTCACAGTCACTTAAAGAGAATGCGTCACACAGTCACATTCGCAGAACATGTCACAGTCACTTAAGGAGCATGCGTCACACAGTCACATATGCAGAACATGTCACAGAGTCACATATGCAGAACATGTCACAGTCACATAACGAGCATGCGTAACAGAGTCACATTCGCAGAACATGTCACAGTCACATAAGGAGCATGCGTCACAGAGTCACATACGCAGAACATGTCACAGTCACATAACAAGCATGCGTCACAGAGTCACATACGCAGAACATGTCACAGTCACATAGGAAGCATACGTCACAGAGTCAAATACTGATTAATTCAAGGACCTTTCAGGTCATTTTGTTCACTCACATGATCTGAAACGTCCTTGAGTTAATCGGATGGAAGCTTCTGCAGCTGCTTAGCTCTTGCAGCCTCCATTCAGATCCCGGTAGCTTCTTCTCCTGCCCTGCACTGATCACATAGATCAGTGTGGGGCAGGAGGAGAGACAGCAGCTTGCTCAGTGATCGGAAAGAACACAGTGGCAGCGTTCTCTTCTCAGAAAGCTTCCTCCAAACTATAAGATGCACAAACTTTTTAGCAAAAAGCTTTTCTTCCTAAAAAGAACCAAGGACTGACCATCATGTCCAAACAGAAAACTGGTGTGTATAGGTGCTAACTAAGAGTAGCCAGCTCCATCTATAACCAACCAATAAAGTGGCGCTCTGTTCTTCCTAAAAAGTGTGTCCTGTAGTTTGAAAAATACTGTATTAAATATATTATGTGTCACATATGTATCATAAATAGTGTTGAGCGATACTGCTCGATATCTAAAAATATCGGATCGGAATGGTATCGCCGATATAACTAAATATCGGCGATATCCGATTCCGATACCGGAAGTCCCATGTAAGTCTATGGAACAAAATATCGCAACTAAAAAAACACTTTCTTTCCTTGTAAACACAAAATATACACACTTAGAATACAATATATATATAATATATATATATACATGTCATTGTGACATATATATATACATATATTTATAGTTTATTCACTTCTACATAGTAAAATAGCCTCTGATTCAATTGCCGGGTAAAGCCGGCATTTGTGAAAAGACAGAAGCACCCGAGGGTCCAGTCGCCACAGAGATGTTGCATCGCACCCAGCGAACAGGATTCAGAAGCTCGCTATAAGCGAGTCCTGTGTGCCTTAATTGAACTGTTTTTTTGCTTGAGAATTGCAAAAATCATCATAGACTGTATTTGCCATTTTTCCGTCATATCTGCGCCACGAGGCACAGGTGAAGAATAAGGGCGTGCTCTCGTGGGCGTACACTCACTCCGTGGCGTGAAAACGATGTCCGCACACTCTAAATGTTACTGCAATGTAAGATCGTGCCCCACAGCTCTGTAGTTCCGCCTCCTCATCCTCCTCAGTGGGCGTAAACGAACGCGAAGGTCCCGCCTCCCTACAAAAGATGTCGCCTCTCCTGATGCTAATGACACATGTGACTTTGCTGAGATGGCGAATGGACGTGAGCAGAAGTGGGAAGGGATGGAGGAGTCAGAGCTCTCCCCCCACGGAAGCGACCCGATCGCCACGGAGCCACCGTTTGGCACCCGGCCTGGAAACCCTCCTACGCTGGAAGAAGCGGAGGATACCCTGAGAGACCTGGCCCGGCACCGGGAGGAGGTCGCCAGGATGGAAGCGAGCTGGCGGGCCCTAAAACTACAATTGGAGCGGCGCCAATCCCTCTTACCCCCTGAAGTGTCTGTACCGGAAGGTGAGGCACCCGTTCCAGTAGAGGAGGCCGTGCGGGCATCCCAGCCCTTGCAATCTGAACCGGTTGCCAGTATCTCAGTGGAGGCACCCGTTCCAGTACAGGAGGCCGTGCGGGCATCCCAGCCCTTGCAATCTGAACCGGTTGCCAGTATCTCAGTGGAGGCACCCATTCCAGTACAGGAGGCCGTGCGGGCATCCCAGCCCTTGCAATCTGAACCGGTTGCCAGTATCTCAGTGGAGGCACCCGTTCCAGTACAGGAGGCCGTGCGGGCATCCCAGCCCTTGCAATCTGAACCGGTTGCCAGTATCACAGTGGAGGCACCCGTTCCTGCAGAAAACGCCGCACCAGCACCCCAGATCCCGCTGTCTGCCCCCGTCGCTGAGGCAGAAGAAGCGACACCCGTCCTCATGGAGGAGGCCGCGCAGGCACCAGAGCTCTACCTGCCTGTACCGGAGCCCCGACCGTCATCTGTTCCAGAGCCGGCTGCTTCCGCCGCAGGTGAGCGCCGCCAGGACTGGCGGGCGCCAGGAGAGCTGCCGCAAACCGTACATCGTAAGCTGGCGTTTGATGGTGGAGACATGGAGATGCTGGTGGAGGAGAATTACAACCGGCGTCAGGAGGAAGAGTGGAGACGTCGGGAGCGGGAAGCAGAGCGACAAAGGGAGCAGCGAGAATCCCAAAAGCTTCGGCAACGTCACCTGGAGAAGGACCTGGCAGAGAAGGCACGTATGAGAAAGGATAAAAGTATGGTGAGGGAGCCGCGGCGTAAGGGTGCAGTACGGAACTTTAAGTTAAAAGGTGGTTGGGGCTTCATCCAGGAGCCTGGACTTTATTTAGAAGTTTTTGTAACCCGGCGGGACGTGGAGGCTCACCTCCCAGAAGGACACCCGGGGAGGGACCTGTTGCCAGGAGACTTGGTGACTTACACCCGACACTGGGGTTACAATGGATGGTACACCCTAAATGTTACCAGGTGCGACCCCTACTCCCCAGAGTGTCAGGAAACTGACAGACCCTACGAGCCTTCAGCCTCCCCCAACCAGGCCTCTGCACAAGTGCCCAACCCACGCCGTAAATCTCCCCAGCCTCCCTCAGTGGTCTCCTCAGCAGCCCCAGCTATGGACATGATAATGATAGCTGGCCCGTACCCGGCGCCTGTTAGGCCCCCTGGGGTTCGTTCAGTCCGGGACATAGGGGTCCAGACCCGGAGGGAGATGAAAGAGGTGGCCACAGAGACCCAGATAGCGGGTCACGACGTCACTGTGCAGGCCACACGACGTCATCAGGTCTGGGTGGACCCTCCTGTCACAGATGTTTGGCAAGCTCCAGAAGAGTACCAGGTGGTACCTGGAAGAGGCCAGCCAAAGAAGTCTAAATAACCCGGACAGGGTCTCTGTATGTAAATAGTTAAATTATTGATGTACCCGGACGGGTGAATGTTCATAAAAAGAAGTTTATTGTTGCCTTAATATACCCATGTTGGGTAATGGTTTGATGTACCTGGATGGGTGAATGTTCAGAAGAACAAGTTTATTGTTGCCTTAATATACCCAGGTTGGGTAATGGTGTTTCACTGTAATGAAAATGTTGAACTTTGAAGCTATGAACTGTACTGGCTCACAAACTTTTCTGTAAATAGTTGGCACTTCGGTGCTCCATCTTGGTTTTACAAAAAACTTTACTGTGCACTATTTTCAACTACCTCAGAAACTAAAAACCCGTTTGGTGTGGCCGAAAGTGAGGTCTGCTCAAGGAAAGTCTTGCAGCCCACCCAAGACCACAGTTGGAGGTTTGGAGCGGGTCCTCCACAAGCACAAGTAAAGGACACTGTGAAGTTACCCCGGTGGGGTAGTCCTAAGAAGTCTCCATGAACTTCGGCACTAATGCTATTTGCACTTTTGTTGAATATGTATTAACACACATGTATAACACATATCAAGGGTATGAACAGTAACAAAACATGTCACATAATATAAGCCATTTGCACTTTTGTAATGTTATTATTAAAAATTTTATTATGCAACGTTTAACTTGAAGTGTTTCCTGCTTTCTTACTACGTCGCATAGTCCACTCTGCTACATCACTTTGCACCATTGCTCTATCTCACATCTATCTGCCCTGGAAGGATAGCATGTTACCTGTAGAAGACTTTTCACCTACGTGCACTACACCATCCCTTCCAGAGGACCTGCACAGCAGCGCTGGACAACCTGACCAGGTACTACAGGTGGCGTCACGACAAACTACACGAACATTCTATCATCCCCTGGAAATATCCCACATTCCAGTGATCGCCCAGGTCACGGACCGAGCTGTGCTACTCGTGACATCCCCCATAGAAGTCGACGTGATCGGTGCCGAGTACCCCCAAAACCCCTGTCTCTGTGCGACTCAACTTCCCTCACTGTGCTGGCACTTTACATTTACAAATGCCTCTGGGTTTTTTTTTTGGGGGGGTGGGGAACATTCAGACTTTTGCTATGGGGCCCCATGATTTATATGTACGCCCCTGCTGCTGAGGCATGGTATTTAAGGCTGTTAAGGAGCCAACATACATGGACCTTGCCAGCAGCGTCGGACTGGAGTACCTTGGGCCCACCAGAGAAAATATATTCTTGCGGCCCAACATCATACTTCCCAACCTTTGAATAAGGGAAAGAGGGACAAAGGCTGTGGCACGCTGTGCCTGCTGCAGAAAATTTTAGGCCATGCCACGTTGCACCACAGACTGTCCAGGAGTTGGTGGATGCTTTAGTCCAGGTGTGGGAGGAGATCCCTCACGAGACCATCCGTCGCGCTCATCAGGAGCATGGCCAGAAGTTGTAGGAAGGTCATACAGCATACCTCCCAAATTTGGAAGACAGGAAAGAGGATTAAAGGCTGCGGCGCGTGTTGCGCGCCGCTGAAAATTTTAGGCCACGCCCCGACAACACCCATTTCACAGCAAATCACACCCATATCCTCGCCCCAAGCGTAACCATTTAGCACTGCTGATCACACTGACTGGTAATGAGGGCACAGTGGCTGGTACTGAGGAAAAGAAAGAAAGAGCAGCGAGAGAGAAAGAACAAACAGAGAAAGAAAGAGAGGAAAGAAAGAAAAGAGAGAAAGAAAGAACAGAGAGAAAAAAGAACAGAGAGCGAGAAGGAAAGAACAGAGAGCGAGAAAGAAAGACTAGAGAGAGAGCCATAGGCGTAGCTAGGGTTTTGGTTTAGTGGGGGCAAAACTTCTGAGTGGGCCCATCATCAGAGAACCTCAGCAAATGACCGCGCTGTTGGCCAAAATAATCTATATATAAAAAGACCAATATTGATATTACCGCCATATGGTCTGTGTTAAATAATACCAGTCCTACAGAACATATAGATTACAGCACAGGTACAGATAATGACTTACCGCTGATGTTCTTTCTAATGGAATTGTTCACTTTTCATGTCTTTTCCATCTGGCCCACACCGACATGACGACTTCTCCAGCCAGGACTCGACTGCACCCCCATTAAAAAAAAAATAAAAAAAAAAAATCACCTCCCGGCTCCTGTGCTGCTCACTGTTCTCCCTCTCAGCGTCTGACAGCGGGCGCCGGCAGGTGATGTTATTGCGCCCGCTGTAATACGCTGAGAGGGGGATTATGGGAGAGAAGGAGCGCTCGCTCCTTCTCTCTCCATGCGTTCAGCTTTATCGGCTGGATGCCGATACAGCTGACCCTCCGATGACGGGTGGGGGGCCCACTGCTGGCACCGGGCCCCCCCAACGCCTGTTCAGGCCCCATAGCTTCCGGGCGGCAGAGCAGGGAGAGCGATTCTCCCTGCTCTGCCGCAGAATGTAACTGTATCGTAGCTCCGGGTGGGCCCCCTCAGAGCGCAGGCCCCGGGGCCACCGCCCCCTCTGCCCCGCGACCTATCCTTTCAAATCAGGGCCCACCACGCAGGAGCTGGGGCCCACCATAGGTTTCTCCGGTGTCCCGGTGCCTCAGTCCGACCCTGCTTGCCAGCCTGATAATACCAGGCCACAGCAGTCTGCATATCTTGGCTGGTTAACAAAAATAGGGGATCCCCTCGAAAAAAATTTGGCGTGGGGTCCCCCCTATTTTTGTTAACCAGCCAGATGAAGCAGACTGCTGAGGCCTGGTTTTTCAGGCTGGTAAGGATCCAATATCCATGGACCTTGCCAGCCTGATAATACCAGGCCACAGCAGTCTGCATATCTTGGCTGGTT
This sequence comes from Oophaga sylvatica, assembly GCA_033576555.1. NCBI lineage: Eukaryota > Metazoa > Chordata > Amphibia > Anura > Dendrobatidae > Oophaga > Oophaga sylvatica. The sequence continues at coordinate 38,206,408 of JARQOD010000006.1, forward strand.
AACAAAAATAGGGGATCCCCTCGAAAAAAAAAACGGCGTAGAGGTCCCCCTATTTTTGTTAACCAGCCAAGTAAAATGCAGACTGCTGCGGCCTGGTATTAAAAGACTGTCAAGGCCCATGGATTTTGGCCCTCAACAGCCTGATAATACCAGGCTACAGCAGCCCCACATTTGGCGCATCAAAAGATGTGCCAATTGTGGCACTTTACCCGGCTCTTCCCACTGCCCTGTAGCGGTGGCAAGTGGGGTAATAAGGGGTTAATGTCACCGTTGATTGCACGGTGACAATAAGCCCGGTTAATAATGGAGAGGTGTCAATAAGACACCGATCCATTATTAATCCCAAAGTTTTTAAATGTATAAAAAAAAAGACAAAGCAAGAAAAAAGTATTTTAATGAAATAAAAGAGACAACACAGTTTTCATTTCTTTTATTATACTCTCATTCCTGCGACGCCATCGATCTCCTGTAAAAAAAGAAAAAAAAAAAAACCAACAGTATACCACCTGTCCGACGCAGTCCATAGTAACGAGGGTCCCACGACGATCCAGCTCTGCTACATCGCAATGACAGGCAGAGCCTGTCATCTCGACGCAGCACAGCTGATTACCTGCTTCCCCGGCGGTGAAGTCATCGGACTGATTGCTTTACGGCCGGGATTACCCAGCAGTCACTGCAGTTATCGCGAGAAACTGCATGTGACCGCCGGGGAAAGATGATGGCGGCCATCAAGCAGTCCAGCCCGTGACCGCCGGACATCTTCTGCCAGGTAAGTGCCGCTGACTCCTGACAGACCCGACCGACGGACACTGACAGTGACAGACCCGACCGACGGACACTGACAGTGACAGTGACAAATCCGATTCCGGTATCCGATAAGACGAAAATATCGGAACTAAGTATCGAAAGTCCGATAGAGCTAATATTGGCCGATACCCGATACTTGCGGTATCGTATCGCTCAACACTAATCATAAATTATCATGCTCTTAAAACTTTAGTGCACAAGCTATTTAACATTTTCTAAAACACATGGATTTCTTATTATGGTGGTACCAAAAATAATGGTGTGATGAGAACTCAGGTGTAAGCAGTTCACTATGTTAAGATTGTAGTCACAGGACATAATTAATTGCATACAGTAAAGATAATGACATATGTAACAGTCAGAAAAGTAAACTTTGGGTTAGTGCTGTTACAATGATAGCAAATGATAGAGATGTAGTCATTCAGGAGACAAGCTAATTACTATAATCTGCGCCGGTATAAAGGAGGCGCAGGAAACAAACCCAGATTTGACCTGTAATTATTTTATAATGGCTTACAGTGGAAATTATCTTAGAAGGTATCACAGAATAAAATAATGAATCTAACAACATGTAATCACCGTACATTCACAAAGGATGGACTGAATTTAACAGTTTTACAATAAAATAAATACAGTAATTACATAAAAAATAAATCATTGTAATGTGAGTGGAAGGGACCTACAGCTCGTCTTTAGGATAAATCATAATTAGCAAATTGTGACAATTGATATAGGAGGAAGGCAAGTACTTGAGCAGTGTTTTAAGGGGTTGTCTGACATTAAAAATATTATTTTTTTTAGGTATGGATCTGTTCAATGTATATTAAATGATCCAGCACAGGGGGCTCCAAAGGTGGAAACCATCTCTGCCCCATAGAAAAGACCATCGGAGTAACTTCCAATACGTTAAAGGGTTATTCCCAAAATCTCATTACTGTTTACAACACACAGTAAATGCATACTTATTGTTAATACCAAAACTAAGTCCAACATAATGTTTACTTCTTGTACCATTGTGTCGTTTTTTTCATTTCTATCTCTATGAGCATCGAGCTTCACATAGCTGAATGGACAGTCCTACTCTTACTGCTAAAACAACATTTGTCAGCAAAACTTGCTTCTCCTTAGTGCTGCAGACCCTTCTCTCCTGTGTGCTCCTGACCAACTTTGCCTCTTTGAGTTTTCATCAACCTAACATAAGTGTAGATTTCACCTGATGTTTTTGTGCACTCTATGCTCCTGTATAGTCTCCTAACTGACCGATTAAGCTTCTGTCATCTACATCAGTATAGCTGCCTGTGTGTTTTTACATTATTATTGTTAGCTTGTTTCTCTCATTGATCAACTCTCCTGCACTCCTCAATGCAGCTTGTAAATATACACAGTTGTATTTGTTGCCTGCTGCTGACAGATCAGTGAAGTGAAACTGCAAATGCTGCTTTGTTGATGCATATGGCAGAGGATTATCTTCTGCCACATGCATCAACAGAGCAGCGTTTCCCCTTTCACATCACTGATTTGCCAGCAGAAGGTAACAAACAAAGCTACAAAACAGTTTGACAGCTATCTAATGAGTTTGGCAGGGTTTAGCACTTTTCCGCAAGATAAGACTGATGATTCTAAATAAACTAAAACACATCTATTGGTAGTATTCCCACAAACATACTAATGTGAACAATAAATTAACAAATAATAACAAATAATTTACAAATTATTTACAGTGAAAAATCTGTAAAAAAAAATTAGAATTTTATATATTATTTATGCATTTACATGTGCTTTACAGATATTATCATCCCTAGCTGTAATCAGTGGAGCTCACAATCTATCACTGTGTCTGGAATGTGGGAGAAAAACTATGCAATTTCCAGAAGAACACACCAAACTCAATCTCCATATTGTTTGAACAGGATTTGAACCCAGGACCCTAGCATTTCAAAGCAACAGTGCTAACCATTGAGTCACCTTGCAAACAAAAGAGCTAACTACAGAGCTAACAAGCTGCTAACTAACTTTCTAAAAAATCTACAACTCATGGTGTAAAAATCAAGGCATCAAATAGCTATACCAATATAAAAATAAATAGAAATTAAACAATTCATGTCTAATCATATATAGCCCTTAACGAAGACAGCACAACACTGAGATAAAAAGGGCAACATATTAAGGTAACAAATTCAGAGTTCTAAGAGTTCTCACATATAAATAAAGAATAGCCCATAAAGCCAATAACCATATTTTTGTACTATAGGACATGTACATTTCCATTTTGTTTTTACACTATTACTGTCATGACTGTGTCAGGTGTCCGAGAACGAGGGGCTCCTTCCATATCACTAACACTAGGGGCGCCCTAGTTCGCCGAATTACTTCTGATGGTGAAGATGCCAGGGCCATGTACCTTGCCTTAGCGCCTGAATCTGCCCCGAGTCTGTACCCTTCCCCCACCCAGGGAAGAGAGGAGTAGTAGCGTACCGTAATAGATCAAACTACGAAAGTAATACAAACAGGAGTAACGGAAAATACCAAACACACAAATATACTCAAACAACAGAGGAATGCACTGGGTAGTGAAGGATAGGGTTAAACCAAAGAAGGAGAAGTAAGGGAATTATCACACACTCAAAACCTAGCATCAGTCACATATAAATCCACCAAACGTCTTCTCCAATAACAACCACCAAGAACCTCCAGCCATGCAGCATAAGCTAACTCTGACAATGACTGCAAGCCAGGACCCAGATTATATAGGAGATGGGAGTAGCTAATCGCGCACAGCTGAGAGCTTTAACACAGGAAAGCTTCCAGGAGCTCTCAACTGAGCAGATTAACCCCTGCACTGCCAAAATAAACTTACACCATTTAATATGAAGGTGAAGTGCTTCTAATTAGTGCAGGCGTAGAAGAAATCAGATGCTGTGGTCTTCTGGCTCCTCTCTGTCTCGGTAAACCCGTGACAACTACATGAAATCAAGTGACACATTTTTCTGTCTGACGGCGTCTAGAGAATGCTCGGGATGTAGATAAACCCTGGGTGAATCTGCGAGCACTGCGCACATCACTTCTGCTATTTTTGGATTTTGTTTATTTAAACCAATTACATGTAGCTTGATTTTCTGCTCAGCAATCAGCGCTCTTCATTTTCTCATCACACTGTTCTTTTTATGGTTTTGGCGGTGTTGTGACAAACTGATTATGCTGGATTATGTCAGATGATCAGGATTATTTTCTTTTGTCTTTGGTTCTTTCCTATCATATTTTATGGCAGAATCCCTGGGAACTAAATGTCAAGGTATCATGTGGCATATTCTCTGTAATTCAACCAGTTACACGTCAGAGCTGGGTGGGCTACGGGAACAATTTATCATTGCCTCATTCCTCTTATCTCCAGGACTTTCTATATCTGCCTGACCGGAGTGATAACTTAGGTGCACTGCTTGCCCCAACCTCCCCAATGTCCAGGTGTCAGAGGACGCTTGCTTGCATGCTCGGGCAGATCATTTTATTTTGCAAGAATGTTCAATGTAATTTTATACTGTCCACAGTATACGGTCATGGCCGAAAGTGTTGGCACCCTTGAAATTGTTCCATAAAATTAAGTATTTCTCCCAGAAAATTATTGCAATTACACATTTTGTTATACATGTTTGTTTCCTTTGTGTGTATTGGAACACCACAAAAATTAAATCAGAGGCAAAAAGAAAATTGGACATAATTTCACACGAAACCCCTCAAAAATGGCCTTATAAAATTGTTGGCACCTTTCCAAAATTGTGGGTAAACAACTTTGTTTTAATGAATCTTTCAGGTGAGAGGCGTGCACCATACGCACGCCTTAAGTTTCCAACCAGACTCAATGGGACAGAGCTTCTGAGCAACAGGGATACCGGGTGCCACACCAAAATCATACCATATGTATGGAATTTATAAGGAAGAAAAAAGTGTCACTCTCTTTCCCTTAATAGTTCTTTTTATTAAAAAAAAAAATAAAGATTTAAAACATGGTTGCAAGAGTGACTGGAACACGCTCATGACCTTAGCTGTGGTCCATGACGTGTTCCATTGACTCTTGCAACCATGTTTTAATGCTTCTTTTTTTAATAAAAAGGACATTTAAGCGACAGTGAGTGCCACATTTTCTTTCTTATAAATTCCCCCCATATGGGCAAAATGAAAATCACACCTGAAACCAGATAAAAATGGGAGAAGTTTACCCAATCTTTGCACTGTGTGTGTGTGTGTCACACTAAGCATGGAGAACAGAATGAGAAAAAGAGAACTGTCTGAGGACTTGAGAACCAAAATTGTTGAAATACATCAACAATCCATCTCCAGAGATCTTGATGTTCCTTTGTCCATGGTGCGTAAAATAATCAAGAAATTTGCAACCTATGGCACGGTAACTAATCTCCCTGAACATGGACGGCAGAGAAAAATTGATGAAAGGTTACGATGCAGGATAGTCTGGTTGGTGGGTAAGCAACCCCAACCAAGTTCCTAAGAAATTCAAGCTGACCTCCAGGCTCAGGGGGCATCAGTGTCAGCGCGAACTATCTGTCAACATTTAAATGAAATTAAATGCTATTTCAGGAGACCCCTCTTAGCTTTGGAGCAAAGCATAAGCCGGAAGCAGGTCACAGCCCCTGATTTGTGATGTAACATCCCAGAAGGGAGGGGGAGCACAGAGGAGCAAAAATAACTCTAAGAATAAGCAGGCATTTACTAAGTACCTGACTGTTGTGCCCGATGCCGATCTGTGCTGGCACAGAGCAGGCTCAGAATGCTCCTGCTGGCAATTGAGTAGATCCGCTGACGCCATGTCAACACAGCAGTGCCTTCTCTTCTGATCTGCTCTGTTGATGAGGCATGATTGCCAATGTCATGCTAATTGACAAGTACCTCCCCACTGCCTAGCTGCAGTGAGCCTGTTGTCAATCAGCATGACATTGGCAGTCACACCCCGTCAACAGAGCAGCTGGAAGAAAAGCTGTTATGTTGAAGTTCAGCACCTGGATCGCCTGCAGGAGCTCTCTGAGACCCCTCCTGGTAGAACAGGCAGGTAGTTGCTCTTGTTAGCCCTGAACATTCCCTCCAAGGTTATTGTCATGCTGAAAGGTGAAATTCCTCTTCATCTTTTTAGCAGAGGCCTGAAGGATTTTTTGCAAATATTACTGATATTTGGAACTGTTCATAATTCAGTTTACCTTGCCCCAGTTCCAGCTGCCAGAAAACAGCCACAAAGCATAATGTTGTTTCCCCATGATTCACTGTGGGTATGGTGTTCTTTTGGTGATGAGCAGTGTTGACTTCGGTATTATGGCCAAAATGGTCAAACTTTGTCTCATCAGATCATAACACGTTTTCCCTTATGCTTTTGGCAGAATAGATGTAGGGGTTGGTAAAACATAGCCGGGCATGGATGTTTTCTTTAAATTTTTTTTTTCCATCTTGAAACTCTACCCAACAGGCCAGGCATATGAAGAATAGTGTACACTGTTTAAAGCACCACTCCAGCGGTTTTCCTTTAATTGCACAGCTGGAGTGATGCTTTAAATGTAATTCCCCTGGCCCCATCTCATACTTGTCTTCATCCTTTGCCAGCGTTGCTCCCATCGGTCTCTGGCAAAAAGTGACCTGCTGGCAACTCCAGTATTTCATGGAGCGTGCCGGAGGTCACTCTTCAATACATCTCCATGAGAGTCGTGTTCTGGCTCTCATAGACTTGCATTGAGCTCTTGTGATGTAACTTCTGACTTCCGGGTAGTTGGAAGTTACGGGCACAAGATGGCGACGCGGGACCGAAGTGGCGTCTGTAAAAGATGAAGACTCCGGAGGGTGAGTATCAGAACGGAGGCAGGGGGATTACATTTAAAGCGCCAACCCAGCGCTGAAAAAAAAGAGCTTGGATTGGTGTTTTTATGTTGCTTTAGGCCTCTTGCAACCTCCCAGGCCAATTTTCTTCTTGTCTTTTCATCAATTTTTGAGGGACGTCCAGTTTTAGGTAAGTCACGGTTGTGCCAAATTTAAGCCAGTTCTTGTTGATTGTCTTCACAGTGTTTCATGGTATAACTAATGCCGTGGAAATGTTTTTGTACCCTTCTCCTAACTGATAACCGTCAAAATTGAGATCCCTTTGCTGTATTTTAAGCTGTTTATAGATCATGACTTTGCTGTAAAATGCAATCAAGAAAATGTCAGGAAAATCCTTTATACGCAGTTAATCAGAAGTGCTGTAAATAATGGCAGCCGTGTGCTGACTAATGTGGACCATGAGTGTTAATGTGATTGCTAATTCTGAGCACAACCACATCCCCAATTATAAGAGGGTGTTCATAATTATGCAACCACATTTAGTTTTCTTATTTTTATTTCCCTCGGATTTGTTTGTTTCTCAATGGAGTTGTACAGATTATAGATGACATTAAAGATGGAAAACGTTGTGAAATGATTCGTCTTGGTATGATTTCATATGTTAAACACCGGTCAATTTAACAGGGGCGTGTAGACTAAGGACTTTAATATTAAAGGAAAAAGAATGCCACAGCATCTCAATCAGATTAAGGTCAGGACTTTGACTAGGCCACTCCAAAATCTTAATTTTTTTTTTTTTCTGAAGCCACTCAGAGGTGGACTTGCTGGTTTGTTTTGGATCATTGTCCTGCTATATAACCCAAGTGTGCTACAGCTTGAGGTCACGAACAGATGGTCGGACATTCTCCTTCAGGATTTATTGGTAGACACTAGAATTTATGGTTTCATTTACCACAGCATGTCTTCCAGGTCCTGAAGCAGCAAAACAGCCCCAGACCTTCACACTACCACCACCATACTTTACTGTTGGTACCAAGTTCCTTTTCTGAAACGCTGTGTTACTTCTACGCCGGATGTAATGGGACAGCCACCTTCCAAAAGAGTCAATCAGTTTTGCACACAGGGCCCTGTAGCTTTGGATTTCTTTTTTCCTTAATAATAAAGACCTTCAACCAAAAATTGCCTTTTGTGTTTACTTGTGTTATGTTTGTCTAATATTTACATTTGTTTGGTGATCTGACACATTGAAGTGTGACAAACATGCAAGAGAATAGGAAATCATGAAGGGGGCAGGTTTTCACACAACTCCATATACACACCTTATACGGTACACAACCATATATACACACAGATGACACATCCACTGACACACTATATACCATACACACATGACATGTGTGTGCTGCCACCGCCGCTGGAGGAGGGAGACCCCACGAACACGGATACCCACACAAGCCGCAGCCTCAGTCACTCGGTCAGGACGCGGGCAGGCGGCAGCCCATTCATCTCCTCCAGAGGCCGGGCTCCGGTCATGTGAGCCGCCGGGGGCTGTGTCTTGTGGTGGGCGGGCCGGTGCTGGTCGCTGTCCAGGGTGTTGGAGCTGATCCTCCGTGCACGGAGCGCCGCCGTCCTGCTGCCCCCGTGCCGCTGATGTTACCTCACTGATGGATTATTATTGCTCGGCATGATGGGCTCCCGGCACGCCGCGCTCCTCCTGCTCCTCTCCGCGGCTCTTCCTCTCCAGTCTGCAAGTGCTGACAACAGATTCGGTGAGTGCCCCGTGCTCTGCTCGCTGTAGGGGGCTGCAGGGCACCGACACTGGCAACCACCACCATCTAGACTGGAGCAAGAGCGAAGGAGGAGCTCCTGGAGGTTATGGGGGGCACGAAGGATGGGGGAGGGTGCTGACATTGAGGGGTTACAGGTTCACTGAGAGGTGCCCATTTCCTGTACCGATGCAGGGGCACAAGTCCCCATACTGCCACATGTCCCTATACTGCATATGTCCCTATACTGCCACATGTCCCTATACTGCATATGTCCCTATACTGCCACATGTCCCTATACTGCATATGTCCCTATACTGCCACATGTCCCATACTGCACATGTCCCATACTGTCCCACGTCCCCATACTGCACATGTCCCCATACTGCCCCATGTCCCCATACTGTCCCACGTCCCCATACTGCCACATGTCCCCATACTGCATATGTCCCTATACTGCATATGTCCCTATACTGCCACATGTCCCCATACTGCATATGTCATTATACTGCCACATGTCCCCATACTGTCACATGTCCCTATACTGCATATGTCCCTATACTGTCCACGTCCCCATACTGCACATGTCCCCATACTGCATATGTCCCTATACTGCATATATCCCTATACTGCCACATGTCCCCATACTGTCACATGTCCCTATACTGCATATGTCCCTATACTGTCCACGTCCCCATACTGCCACATGTCCCCATACTGCCCCATGTCCCATACTGTCCCACGTCCCCATACTGCACATGTCCCCATATTGCCCCATGTCCCCATACTGTCCCACGTCCCCATACTGCCACATGTCCCCATACTGCATATGTCCCTATACTGCATATGTTCCTATACTGCCACATGTCCCCATACTGCACATGTCCCATATTGCCCCATGTCCCCATACTGCACATGTCCCCATATTGCCCCATGTCGCCATACTGCACATGTCCCCATACTGTCCCACGTCCCCATACTGCACATGTCCCCATACTGTCCCACGTCCCCATACTGCACATGTCCCCATATTGCCCCATGTCCCCATACTGTCCCACGTCCCCATACTGCACATGTCCCCATACTGCCACATGTCCCCATACTGCATATGTCCCCATACTGCCCCATGTCCCCATACTGTCCCACGTCCCCATACAGCCACATGTCCCCATACTGCATATGTCCCTATACTGCCACATGTCCCCATACTGTCCCACGTCCCCATACTGCACATGTCCCTATATTGCCCCATGTCCCCATACTGTCCCACGTCCCCATACTGCACATGTCCCCATACTGCCACATGTCCCCATACTGCATATGTCCCTATACTGCCACATGTCCCCATACTGCACATGACCCCATATTACCACACCTCCCCATACTGCACGTATCCCTATAATGCCATGTCCCCATACTGCCACATGTGACCATACTGCCAAATCCCCATACTGCCACATGTCACCCTACTGCCACATCCCCATACTGCACATGGGCCCAAACTGCACATGTCCCCATACTGCATATGTCCCTATACTGCCCCACGTCCCCATACTGCACATGTCCCCATACTGCATATGTCCCCATACTGCCCCACGTCCCCATACTTCACATGTCCCCATACTGCACATGTCCCCATACTACCACACGTCCTCATACTGCACATGACCCCATACTGCCACATGTCCCCATACTGCATATGTCCCTATACTGCCACATGTCCCCATACTGCACATGACCCCATATTACCACACCTCCCCATACTGCACGTATCCCTATAATGCCATGTCCCCATACTGCCACATGTGACCATACTGCCAAATCCCCATACTGCCACATGTCACCCTACTGTCCCACGTCCCCATACTGCACATGTCCCCATACTGCATATGTCCCTATACTGCCACATGTCCCCATACTGCACATGACCCCATATTACCACACCTCCCCATACTGCACGTATCCCTATAATGCCATGTCCCCATACTGCCACATGTCACCCTACTGCCACATCCCCATACTGCACATGTCCCCAAACTGCACATGTCCCCATACTGCATATGTCCCTATACTGCCCCACGTCCCCATACTCCACATGTCCCCATACTGCACATGTCCCCATACTGCACATGTCCCCATACTGCATATGTCACTATACTGCCCCACGTACGTCCCCATACTCCACATGTCCCCATACTGCACATGTCCCCATACTGCATATGTCCTCATACTGCCCCACATCCCCATACTCCACATGTCCCCATACTGCACATGTCTTCATACTACCACACACCCCCATACTGCACATATCCCTATAATGCCATGTTCCCATACTTCCACATGTCCCCATACTGCCACATGTCACCATACTGCCACACACCCCCATACTGCACATATCCCTATAATGCCATGTCCCCATACTGCACATGTCCCCATACTACCACACACCCCCATACTGCACATATCCCTATAATGCCACGTCCCCATACTTCCACATGTCCCCATACTGCACATGTCCCCATACTACCACACACCCCCATACTGCACATATCCCTATAATGCCATGTCCCCATACTTCCACATGTCCCCATACTGCCCCTTGTCCCCATACTGCCCCATGTCCCCATACTGCCCCATGTCCCCATACTGCCCCATGTCCCCATACTGCCTCATTTCCCCAATACTTCCACATGTCACCATACTGCACATATCATGATTGTTTATAACTCATTTCTCCTCTGTGCGTCATATTCCTAGAAATGTCTCACTACAGACTTACATACTATGTTACTGCTCTGTCATTTCTACATAATTATGATAAATATGCCACATTATTAACAACTCATTGCCTGGAAACACTTTATCGGGGTCTGTGTGGCCCTTTACAAAGAATGGTGCAAGTTATCCCTGTGATGTAGTCACCGCTGTACTTGCTACATACAGTAGTTACATTGGTTGCGCCTTCTGCTGTTACTAAGATTTCTGTATCACTTATATTATAGTATCCTGTATATGTCAATTTATCTGAAATGTCACAAGGTCACGATATCGCAGCTCCGTTTCATTTTATCCTGCACATCCATCCATGCATCCATTCATTCATCCCTCCCTCTGTCCCTCCCTCCCCCCTCCATCCATCCATTCATCCATCCGTCCCTCCATTCATCCATCCATGCATCCATTCATCCATCCCTCCCTCTGTCCCTCCCTCCCCCTCCATCCATTCATCCGTCCCTCCATCCATCCATTCATCCATCCATTCATCCACCCTCCCTCCATCCATCCATCCATCCATCCATCCCTACTTCCATCATCCATCCCTCCCTACCTCCATCCATTCATCCATCCCTCCCTCCATCCATCCCTCCATCCCTCAATCCATCATCCATCCCTCCATCCATCCCTCCTTCCATCCCTCCGTCTGTCCATCCGTTTATCCATCCCTCCATCTATTCATCCATCCATCCATTGCACCCTACCTCCATCCCTCCCTCCATCCATCCATCCATCTCTCTCTTCCTCCCTCCCTCCCTCCCTCCCTCCCTCCCTCCCTCCCTCCATCCCTCCTTCCCTCCCTCCATCCATCCATGCATTCATCTCTCCATCCATCATCCATCCATCCCTCCCTACCTCCATCCCTCCATCCATCCATTCATCCATCGCGCCCTACCTCCATCCATCCATCCATCCCTCCCTCCATCCATCTCCCTCTTTCCCTCCCTCCCTCCATCCCTCCGTCTGTCCATCCATCCATCTCTGTTATTCTAATCTTCCCGACCTGTGATCGGGTCCTGGTGTCCATTTATTTATTGTGTCAGTTATGGTAGCGCCCCCAATCCCACTGATTTACACGTGAAGGGATGTTATTGTGTGGATACCCCCTGAAGTGCGGTACAGTGAGGTATGCCGGCATGAATTATGGCCCTGGCTGATTTTTCCCTATTTCCATTGACTGTATTCGAGCATTCCGAACATTTCTGTGCTCTGAGAACTTCTGCAGAATCCCACACCGCTCTCTTGTAGCCTTTATGATAAAATTTCTGTCTTTCCCATTATCCTCCAGTGAAACTCACTCTAGCTGGAAAAAAAATGCAAACCTTTCTCTATCCACCTCTGCTTGCTTTGTCGAAGAATTTGATTGACAGTCATGCTTGAAAAGAGGTTCTGCATCATTGTACAGGAGCTTCTGGTTGTACTTTTTCCTATATGTTCCTATTGAGTAAATAGTCAGTTTCTTGCTCCTGTTCCCTTCGTTATGTAAGATTCTCCTATGGATTCTGACGAATATTTCATCGGAGGTTCTCATTCTATCAGGAGAATTGTGCAGTCTTGGTGCTGGTTCTTCTTCGCCACAGCAAGGATGATAATGGCAACACACATACCCGGGTTTATTTCCAGGATAACTGTATCCCACAAATGGGATTTAGGAGCCATGTTAATGTTTTAAGGTCACCGTTCAGAATTAGGAAGGGATTACTTGCCTGTGATATGATTATTTACTGTGTGAAACGTCAATGATTAAACATATTCCACAACCACACACATTGGAAAAATTGAAAAATTTGCATTATTATATATGCATGTGTGCAGGAAGTGTGTAGGACACACAAAGATCAATCAGAGCAAAAAATACTGCGCAAGCAGCAAAAACGTGTACCAGTCCAGAAAGTATATATAAAAAATACAAACTTTATTCATAACATTTTTAAAGAGAGTTTATCTCACAAATATACAGAGGAACAGGTATCAAAAACGGCATATATCATGTTGGAAAATCAATGGGAAAATTATTTTGTTCTATGTGAAACGTCAGAAGTTTTATGTATGTTGTCTTATATGTTACATTTTATGTTTTTGAGTTTATCAATAATATAACCTCCAATGGGTTATCATAGTCATCATAGGCATCACTTATCATCTATTGTACATATTAAAGGGGTTGTCCAGCCTTGAGGCTCAAATCTGCAGTCACTCTATGTGACTCCAGACCTGTGAATCCTCACTGTGTGCACACTGCACACAGTGACAGCAAGTATGCAATTTGCATACTTCAGGCCACATTTCGACTAGACATGTCCGACCTCACTCAGTCTCAGTTCACTTGTACATCTAGCCGGCATGTAACCACATGTATGCAAATGATATATTTGTGGTGATGCGCACGCCTGCTCACTTTTGCCAGAGAATCCTGACAGCATGCACTGTGCGCACTGTGAGGATTCACAATTCTGCAGTCATATAGAGTGACTGCAGACTTTAACCCCAAGTCTGGACAACCCCTTTAAGTAAAAAAAAAGTTTTCTCTGTTGATCCTTAAAAAATAAACTTTAAGCAAATCTTGAAAATATTTGTTCTTACTTAACTACCCCCTCCAATATCGACCCCACAAACAGTATGTAGAGTGATGCCATGAACTACTTGAGCCTAAATAAGTAAGTCATTGAGCTTACAAGCTCCTTTCCTGGGTTCTATCAAGACAAAGTTGGGTTGATAAAGGAAATCATAGTCTGCGCTAGCACATGAGTGGAGCTGAGTGTGAAGGAGGCTGGCTTAGTGCTCATGTCTCTAGCTAAGCCTGTTCCTCCTGTATCATACCCAATTTATAGCCAGAGAATTGAGCAGACTTCCTGCCCCCATTCATATGTTCCTCTGGTCTCACGCCAGTAGTAGTCCTATGTCCACCATAAGCTGGAGGACCTCCTGGGACCCAGGACTATATCTTGTGATTGAAGATTGTGGTACTTTTCAGATGTAAAGTATATTGGTGAGCCGCATAACTTACTACTTTAGTCAACAGTAATTTTGTTAAGATAAAAAATGCCTATAAAAGTTCTAGGTAAAAAAGAGCTGGAGAAACCAGAACATCTCAGAATCTCTGAATCTCGGGTTATTGACCTAAATTGGACTACAAATGCTGCTTGTAGGTGGTATTGTATAATAATAATTGGGTTGAATGACGCTGTGTTATCTGTGTGGGTCGTGCCGTTAGTATCGGTGTCGTATAGAATCACTTTGAGGACGGTATCTTATGTTTCCTATCACAAACAGTGTACCTTGTGTTTTATTTTCTATGAAATACTGGTCACAATTGCGCCGGCTAAATAACCTCATAACGTGCTCCGCAGAGAGCTGGAGACAAAGTGACATATATATTAGAGACTGTAATCTGGTCCGGCACTGCAGCCCCCCGGCCTCAGTGACACATTGTATCCGTGATGGCATAATTTTACATGACAGTGTTGGATGACTCGGCCGCGTGGTGCAACATCACTGAATCTTGTGTACGCAGACCTGTCTGGTGCCAGTGCCGAGCTGCTGCATGTCTCTACAAGGGAATTTTAATTCTGACTGTATAAGTTATCTTCTTAGGCCTCTTTCACACATCAGTTTTTTGCTGTCAGGTGCGATCCGGCAGTTTTTGAAAAAAACGGATCAATTTTTTTTACCGCCGGATCCGTTTTTTTCTCATTGACATGCATTAGCGCCGGATCGCACCGCATGTCATTGCGTTTAGTCCGTTTTCTGCCGGATCCGTCATAGATTTTAATTCCGGCAGCCAGACAGGACGCATCATGTAATGTTTTTTTTTTCTACCGGAAACGCCTGACAGCGCCTGAAGGGCACGTCAGGCTAGGTCATACAATAGAAGTCTATGCGAGCCGGATCAGGCATAGGACTGATCCGGCCACCAGACTCCGTTTTCTTCATGTACGCATGCCTGGAAGCCGAACCAAGGTCTCTCTCTCCTCCGTGCCAGACATGCATACAATACATTTTCCGGGTTCAAAAGTTCATGACGGATCCAGCTAAAAACCGGATCCGGCACATCACTTTTTTCCAATCTAAGCCGGATCCGTCTTTTTAGCAATTGGACGGATTGTGCCTGGTTGCAAAAAACTGATGTGTGAAAGAGGCCTTACATTTTTGGGATATTTTGGTAAAATAACCAAATACTGGACAACCACTCTAGGCCCTCCATAACATGACAAAGATTGGGACATGACGGCCCATATTTATCCGTAAAAACTTTTGAAGCTCGTATTTCTTCTTTCTTCTTCTTCTTGTTATTCTTTTTGTTCTTCTTCTTCCCTTCTCCCCCATTCTGCTGCCCTAGCTGCTATTCTAAAATGTGTATTTGGCTTAGTGGAACAGATTTAGCTACTCAGGGCCCAGCAGCAGGGGCATAACCACAATATGTGCAGTGGTTGCAGTCGCAGCTGGGCCCTGGAGCCTTAGGGGCCCAAAAAGTCTCTTAGGCCTATATGAAAAGGAAAAGAATGCTAGCTCACCGCTACATCAGGAAAGTTTAGTGTGAATGGAACCACGTTTGGGCTGTGCGTGTAAACATAGGGCAAAAAAAGATGCAGGTGTTCGAAACGCGTCGCTTTTGCCCTCCATCTTTCACCTACATCTTTCTACTAGTTTTTTTTTTAAAATTACTTCAATAAAGACCGAAAAATATTTTTTTCTCTGCATCCAGGAGCTGGAACAAGTCTGCATCTTTGTTTCCCTATATGAAAAGACCAATACTATTAATCCATTAAAGACTTGCAATAATTGGGAGCCCCATTGCTGATTTTGCATTGGGGCCCATGAGCCTGAAGTTACACCACTGGCCATCAGATTTACTAAATTATAGCAGAATATTCATTTCATTGCACGCTGGCTTCCCCAAAATGCCCAAATTTCTAAAAAACTGGCACATCTTTAGCACTCTGGGGTTAAAGGTGTTATTGACTTTTAGAAAAGTGGTGCCCAACTTTTTTCTTTAATGCCTTTAATGCAAAAAAACAAAATCAATTAGCAATCACCCTCCCTTGGGGGGCAGCACTGCTCCTCCACCGCTGGTCCCATCTCAGTGCTTTGGCTGCAGCGGTAATGTCACATCAACAGCTCACATCACCGCTGCTGTCAGTCATTGAGCTCAGCAACTTGCCCAATGCTGACTGCATGAGCTGCTGAGCTCAGTGATTGGCTGCAACGGTGATTTGAGCTGTCAACATGATGTCACCGCTGCAGCCAAAACACTGAGACTGGGGCAGTGGTGGAGTGCCTGCGCTGGACATGCGGCGGAGGGTGAGTATTGTCTGATTTTGTTGTTTTACGTTGCAGAAAAGTTTTAGGCCTAATTTTCTAAATGTGGAGACCCCTTTTAAGACCGACATATGAAACTTAGGTAGATGACATGGATTAGTATTTTAATTTTCAAGTAAGCCCTACGAATATGGAAAGTGGAATTTTATTGGTTATTAAGGGCAAACTTACACCTTAAAAAAGAGCGGAGAAACTTTAGAATCAAACTTCTGTTTAGCCTGAGGAGGGGGGGATATGTCAGCGTTTTGTAACGCAAGATGTATGTGCTGCACCACACTGAGACCAACACTGCAAACTTGGGGTATCTGGCACCCAGAACATAGGAACCCGGCATTCAGCCTGATGTCCAGTTTTCCAAGTACCTACATCTTCCCTTTCTGCCTTATGGTGCTCCAGATTTCTTCTGAATCAGCGACACTCCAGGTGAGCGGCGTACCTGCTGCCAGGGTAAGCCCCC
Organism: Oophaga sylvatica; assembly: GCA_033576555.1. NCBI lineage: Eukaryota > Metazoa > Chordata > Amphibia > Anura > Dendrobatidae > Oophaga > Oophaga sylvatica. The sequence goes on from JARQOD010000006.1 coordinate 38,223,343, forward strand.
TGCGTCCGCACCATGGTAACCGAGACCACTATTCAGCACCTTCGACATATTAATAGATCAGTAATGCTCGGCTCCCCATGTGGGCTCCATTACTCGTTTAGTAGGTTTATGCTCTGAGCAGGTTATAGGATCAAGGCTGAGATGAAAACAGCTGCCTGACTTATCGGGTTGTTAGAGACGCAGAGATCTCGCCGTTCTGACGTTTTCAGCAGCTCCATGACCCTTTTTTTTTAGCAAAAAGCAGGAAAATTATAAAAGAAAAATCTATTGTGGTTCCTGAGTTTGGATCCCGGCCTTGGATGTAGTAATTAGTGAGATCTCCTTGCGTTCTGGCGCTCTCGGTTTGGTCAGCTGCTGTCACTATGGAAATGTTTGAGTCGAGAGACGCTTTGTCTGTCTCAAGCTAATTAAATGAAGCAGAAACCCCGAGCAGGTGGGGAAAGGAGGAAGGTAATGGCACATTATGGGAAGTGATCAGAAGTCGTGACGGCTTTATTCCTCTCTTTGGCATCATTCTGACAAAACTGATTTTTTTTTCTCAAATTCAGGACCGTTTTGGAATATTTCCACAGCAACAGGTTTGGTATTATGTACAACATGTCCTTTATCATGTCTGGCTGGGGCCATGTTCATATTTGCATGTTTTCCGCGTGTCAGTGGCTCCGTCGGGGCTTCTGTCTGAAGCAGTTGACCATGTTTTATCGCTCATTTCTAGAAGGCGGACGCTGCCGCAACGGAGACCGGAAAGCACAAAGTGACTCCGTCTGCCTCATTAAAGTCAATGGTCCCATCGGCGGTTGCGCCTGAATCCCGTTTCTCTGAACTTCATATGGAAGCCCCGACAGCACCACTGACATGATCCAAAAACACAATATGAACATAACCTTATGTTGCATCCACATTACTGAATTTTATGACCTATATTACTGAAAATGGACTGAAAATATGCTGGTGGGAATACGCGCTAAGACAGCAAATTTTCAGGATAAAATTGACTTCATAGACGGGAGAGTCAAGAGATCGATACCTACAGTATCTATGAACGTCTTCTGATCCGACAGATAGGAGGAGGATCGCAGGGCTCTGGTCAGTGGCCAAGGATTATCAATGTCGCTGCTGCACCAGGGTTGTTTTTGGTACAGGGGTTTCAAAAACAAAAAGTAAGTATTTTTTCCAGTGCTTTTATGCCAGAAAAGTCACATATACATTGATAATTCTATTCCATTGTGTGAAAGGAAATTCATATTTTTCTAAAAACTAACAATTAGCGTCTCAGTGCTTCATTTTCACATCTGTAAAAAACAAACAACTAAATGACAAAAATTGCTACGGTAAATGATATATCCTACCTTAAATGGCATTACCATCTTATACACTTACAGCATATCCCTCAGTATAACCAAAATGGATAGTAGATGTGACATGCATTCTGAGGCCTGGGCCCCGTTGCGCGCTGGTGTCATGGGAGAGGAAGTCAAAATTCCCGTAGAAATGAATTCAGATTTTGTGCTGTGACTATATCAGATTTGCCACTTCTCCCAAAGCGTCATCAAGACTCCTGAAAATAAGGGACTTGAAAAAAAAATGGTAGATCTTTCAGACGTATGTTGAATTGTCTTGAAACCTCCTTAAAGGGGTATTCCCACTCCAAAATCCTTTCCCAATATGTACTAGATGTAGTAATAATAATAATAATAATTAGCAAATACCTCCAATTAGAAGTGTATAGTTTTTCTGATCCCCCATGTGGCTTTCCTCATGTGCAGGCACTGCAGGACCTTAGGTATCCATGGTTGCAGTGCAGCCACTAGCAACTAGCTGTCACTATATCAATGGTGGTAACCATGGATACCTAAGGTCCTACAATGCCTATACATGAGGAAAGACATAACTAATCAGAAGAAGTATACAACATTTCTAATTGGAGGTGTTTGCTAATATTATTATTATTACACCAACTACATGTTAGGATAGGATCGTGGAGATGGGAATACCCCTTTAAGTAAATTTCTCAGGAAAGGTTTCTTCCATGGAGAGGACATGAAGGATGCGTGGTAGAGTAGTAAAGGGGTCTTATCGTGAATAAATGTGGAGTGATTATTAGGAAAATCTGCAGCCAATCCTCACTTAGAAGACTTTGCTGAACAGCTGGCATCCCTAAGACAATGTGAATAATTTGTTAGATATTATTGAATTCTGGGACAAATTTCCATCTCTTAGATTATAAAGGTCCAAAATCCATTTTCCTCCTGCCCCCCCACCCTGTGTGCACATTGTACAGTATGTTGTAGTAATATTAAATTATTAATCAGAATAAGTAACACAGAATAAACTTTTCTCCTATTTCTATCTGAATTCCAGCAATTTCTATAGAAGACGCTCGTTCTATGAAGAACATTGAGAATTGGGTGTTGTTATTTATGTAGTAATAGATTCTCCGGAGATTTTACAGTTTGCAGATTATTTCCGGCGAGCTGAACGCTTTTTCAGCATTAGAAAATGTTCTCTAATATGGAAATGGAGCCTAAATATAGCAGTATTGATAAGCAGCTTGTGCGACAAAAGGTGGCCTTATCTCTTCTCCCAGGAGCTCGCCATGGAAAGAGAACAGACAAATATGTGGCAGACGGACGGATAAGGTTTCTGTGTGTGGCCCGAATGAATTATATTGATATTTAAATATTGGAGTTAAGTGCATGGAAAATGTGTTATTGATCATATGAGCTGCTGGACGTCGCTATATGAGCTGATCTAACTTTCACATAGGTTTGCTAGATATGAGAAATCAAATGTCGTTTTTTGTGTGGGAAAGTAGATTTTTGGATGAATGAAATTTTAGATTTAAGGGGTTATACCACGTTTGGAAGTTATAAGTTCCTGATTGCTTGGACACCCCTGACTCACAGGCCTTATAGCGCACGGGTGGTCTGCCGCTAATAGAGGAATGCCACGGAGGCCCCAAGGATAGTGAGGGACCTAGACAGCTGCCTAGTCTGCCTGTCCCTAATGCCGATCCCGGCCCCATGTAAATTGGAGTGGTGCTTGATCTTGTGCACCTCTGCTCCATTAATGCGAGTGCCAAAGACCAGCTGAACTGCTCTGGTCCAACAGAGAAGGAATGGAGCTGCAGAGTCTCACTCTTTTGGTCCCAGTAGTCGTATTCCCAGTGATCAGGAAGTTATCCCCTGTCTGTTGGATTGAGCATAACATCTTAACTAGGTAAAACCCCTTTAAGCTGGAATTACACCCATAATTTAAGATTTGGTCATATATTAGAAAGTTAGAAGTGTGCACAGTAGCCAAAGTTTGGTATTATACTTCTTTAACTTATAGAGATATTAACATTTTCTATACAGTTGTGGCAGTTTTTGCACAGGATTTACAGCCATATTGTTTGTCACTTTTAATTATTTTTTTGGGAAAGTGATGAATTTCTCTCACGGTATCAGCAGGTGATAACAGTGTGACAGCTTCATTAACAGTTCCTGAGATGCTAATATAAAAGTGACAACCAATATGGCTGAAAGTTTTCCTTCTACCCTCCATCTACATAAAACTTTATTGCAATAGTAATCTTTGCTTAAAAGTAAAAATGTGTTGAAAATAATCACTGCACTTAGGGGACACTTCATTAGCAAGGTCTAAGAAGGTATTTGTGAATCACTTTATAAGACATAAATCCAAGTAGTAAGTGATTATCTCTAACTGGTAAGACTGGGGGATAAAGACAAGCAAATAATGTATGTATATTACACAGCACATAAGTTCTATAATAATAACTGGAGTCAGTGACTGCACACTTCTGTGCTGTGTGATATATTTTCAGTGCTTTTTTAGGCTGCACACTCCTGCTGGCAGAACCTGTGGACTTGAGTCATGTGACCTTGATGACATCATCACTGGTCCTTCTGCCCTTCTATGTTGCTTCCTGCTTTTGATTGGTCAGTGTTATACAGGAAGCAGAAGTACACCCCCCCCCCCTGTGAAAAGGACCTAATAATACCCACTTGGAAGTTAACGCATTAGGTGGCAAATATTTGATTGCTAATATCTCTGCAATAAAAAAGGTAAACTTTAAATAAAAAATAAAGGTTTGGTTGCGCTCTTCAGCCACTATCACATGGTGTGTACAGTTCAGCATGAAAAACTGGGTGAAATATCCTCTTTAGCATAATTGAATTAATTCAAACAAGTTTACGGTAAAGCGTAAAAAATGCTGAAAACAGAGACCAAAATATTACTTCAGTGCGAAAAATGGGTCATGCTGGCAGGTGTGATGGGCAATGTAGAAAGTAAAGCTTCTAAAGCTGGATTCTTTTAGAATATAATACCTGGAAAATGCTTGGTTTTGACTGGTGGGAAAAGGTTCTGAGAGCTGTTGAAGTCCTGATTGATTCTGAAATGAAAAATTACAGGAATTCTGGATGAAACATCTCCTTGTCTTCAGACTTCCCAATTTGCCAGCTTTCAGCACAGCGGTGCTCTGAGTAGTGTCTTTTCTATAAGAAAAACGTAATAGTTTATAGAAAATAGATCTGCAGCACTGTACAGGTCTGTTTTTCCAATTTATGTCAAAGACATAAAGAAAGAACAAAGCAGATGACTTGTCATATAGATGTTACCCTGGTGTCAGGGAAAAGTACAGTTTCTTTGTTGAAAAGGAGATCCGGCCTCCTCTCCATCTTAGCGGCTCAGAAAGTCCCCCCCATCCAAGAGCCGGACCACAAGTCTGAATAGCGGCCTTTCAATTATACTTTTGCAGGAGCCAAGCGCATCTTATTTATGATGATAAGGGTTGTTGGTAACGAGATAACATATTTAAAGGCTGTCTAGTAGCTGGAAAGAAAAAGAACAGCTACAAATAATATAAACAATATTATAACTAATACAATACGAAATACATAAATATAGAATAATTAATAATATTAATTAGAGTTGAGCAAGAATTAAGTAGAATTTATGAACTTTATGTAATTCGCTTCTGCTCGGACTCAACAAAGGGCCGCAAAAGGCCATCAGAAGGTTAAAAAAAAGTCATTATACTTACCATATTTTATGCTACCTAACCGCTCATCTCTCCGGCCCCACCGCTCCTCACTGTCACCTTTCCAATCTTGGTTGCATGTTCTGATTCCCGAAACTGAAATGCTCGACTCTTTCACACTGAGCCAGAACTTCCGCCTCTGATGACGCCTGGGACGGTTCTGTGTAAGGTCATGGCTCACATCGTTACATCATGAAGTCATGATTTTTTGTTGAGCGGCGAGAATAAGGATTTTTTTTTATATCTTATGTTTATAATGCATAATAAGGGAAATAAAATTTGTAGAGAAGTTATTTGAATTTCCCGGCAAAAAAGCAGACATTTTGATTGATGCACTCATAATATTAACACAAATTCAAATTGTAAAATAAAAAGTTAAAAAACCTTTTCATCTCTTCACAGATTCAGCATGGAAGCTCAGGTAGTTTCCCATTATTTTCACAACATCTGCTGTTCTTGTTTTTGTCACAAACTACTGGCTAACCCTTTAAAGGGAATCTATCCCCCCAAATTATTTATAGGCACAAGTAGCTCAAACAAAAAGACAAGTCCAGTAATGCCTTTACATATCCAGTCCATTCCTTCATTACTGAGAAATCAGCATTTGAATTGATATGCAAATGAAGCTGAATGACTATGGTAGATCTCAAGCATTTGTCACTCCAGCTCTATCCCCGCCCCCAGCGCCGCCTCCTCCTCCTTTGTCTGACAGCCACTATGCTGTGTGACTTTAGGTAAAGGAGCCATCAGTCAAGCAGGAGGAGGAGGAGGCGGCGCTGGGTTTGGAATAGAGCTGGAGTGACAGAGCATTCAGATCTACAAATAGCTCTCCAACCTCATTTGCATATCAATTCTAACTCTGATTTCTCAGTAAAGGAGGAACAGACCGGCCATGTACATATATTGCTGGGCTTGTCTTTGAAAGAGCTACTTGTCCATATAAATAGTTTAATGGGCGAAATCCTGCAGACATATTCCCTTTAAGTAATGAAACATGGCCTCCAAAACGTTGCGGTAGTCTTAGGCCTGCGTGCAGGATGCTTTACCTACTTCACTCACTTTATAACTCATATTTAAATCATATAGATGAATAAATTGAGGCAACTTTAGTTACCTAAATGAGTCAGAATTCTAGCTCAGTGCCTGCCATAGAGCTGCCTACATAACTTACTCATGATTTATTGGTTTAAAGTGAATTTTGCTGCTAACTAGACAATGAGGGATGTCTTAGAGGAAAAGGGAGAGGCCTTGAGACCTGGCTTAAATGCACCACAATGTGGCAAATTTTGATGCAAAAAAACTATTCCAAAATAAGCCAAGAGGTGGCACAAAGTTATACAAAAATGTCCAAAAATGTGCCAAATTTGTGCCACCGTGATAAATCTCACCAGTGCATCTAGTCTATTGCCAAGCTGTCTAAATATTAACTGAGTCTGTCTGCACAAAATAACTGATCAAACCAAGCACATGTGCATGGTGCACCCTAGGCATAACCAAGCAGCTCAATGCACCTTCCCACCTAATTGTTTTCCAAGTGTCCCCACCTTCCTTTAGCTCTTGTAAAGCCAGAGCTGTCAATCAAGGAAGAGGGGGCGGAGATAGATGAAAATCATGTAGATGGAAAGGTGCATTGAGCTGTTTGGCCACACCAAGGGTACATAGAGTGCATGTGCTTTGTTTGAGCAGTCATTTAATGCTGAAAGACTCCCTTTAAGACAGTGTTATTAAATCATTATTTCCAGTAAGGTAAAGAATGAATCAATAGAATATTGCAAATAGATTGTCATTTTCTTCTGGAATATGGGCACTGCTCTATTTCTAACTGATATTGAGGATTGAGGACAGAGATGGTTCGGTTATTCACACACATCTGTACATAGCTCAGATCGATAAGGAAGTGTTCATCTGTTTCACAGATGATACATATCCTCTGCTTCAATATTTCTGGAGCAGTTATGACCTTAAAGGGGTTGTCCTCTACTTTTTCCATTGATGATCAATCCTTAGGACAGGTCATCAATGTCTGATTATCGGGGACACCCGGCACCCCCACCAGAACTGCTCGATTGCAGGGCTGCTCCATCTTCTGATAGTGGTCGTGGCAGGGTACTACACCTCCGCCTCCTATTGATTCGAATAGAAGGCTGATGTGTAGTACCTTGCTGTGGCCACTATCAGAAGATGGAGCAGCTCTGCAATCGAGCAGTTCTGGCCGTAGCCGCCAACACCGAGAATAGCGGTGGACCCCGACCAATCAGATATTGATGACCATCCAAACTATAGGTCATCAATAAAAAAGCAGTGGACTACCTCTTGATAGAAGTGTTTCTAATTGGTTGATATCAACATTTTTTTTTCTTTTAAATCCCCATTATCTACGTGCTCCATGTCTTCCCCTTCACAACCAGACGAGCAGAAGGCAGAATATAAATTATTTTTTTCCATTTCTTCACTGATATTAATATTAAACTGGTTCATAAATGTTCATATTATAAATCCTTTTATTTCTAAACCATCCCCACATGATAGGGAGCTGCTTTATATCTTCCTACTGACGTGATATGGTTTCAGTTAATATTCATGGCGTACACCCTCCTCCTCCCGTACAAATCACATTGCTCCTCCGCTTCTTACTTCATTCCTTCCAATTGTTCCATGTTTGATTGATGAGGTCATTAAAGATTGAAGTGATTCTTGGGAATAGTGCAGCTGGTTTATTGTATTTTGAGCTTGTCAGCATATATTTCCACTGACTTATTTGATTTTATAGAAGAAGTAAATATACAATAGGCAGAAAACTAATGTACAATATACAATGAGGATTTATAGGGAAGAAAGCGAACAAAAAGATGACAAATGGGGGAATTTATTGCGTCTCTTAAAGCAAAATTATGTTTGAAATCATTGGTAAAATTCTTAGTAATCATCTTCAAAATAAAATGTTCTGGGTATCAATAATCAATTAATTTTAGACTCTATGTTAGACCTCATTCATGCTTCCAATTGTTCCGCTTATGAGAGAAATAGACCGATTACTCTGATCAGATTTTGATTAGTGTTGTCCATGTGTCATCTGATTTTTTCGTACGTGGAGAAATGAAAAAATTAAATGTGTTCCATCTTCTCCATTCTGACAGACTTTGAAAATTGGACTGCACTCGGATGTCATTCGAGTGAAGTCTGATTTTTTTAGAGACCCTTTGACTTACATTGCTGATTTTGATCTGATAATTGTGATCGACATGTTAGATCATACTTAATGATCTAACATAAGATTTGCTTAATTAATCTTAAGAGTTTTTAATTTTAGTTTTACATTTTTTGTGTGTTTTGTGTTGTACTTGCTGCTTTTTCATCATCTCGATCTTAAATGTGTATTTAAACGCTGTGGTCAAATTGCCATTTTGTTTTGTGATTATTATGAAATCGCAGAAAAATGCAGTGGTCTTTACAGAAACATAACTTAAGACCCTTCCAAGCGATCAAGCCCAGGAGCAGAAAAGCTCATCTTGTGCCCTAGCGCGCAGGATGGTGAATGGGTCCAAAGTCTTTCTTTCTCACATGGTAATTTTCACTTCGATGGCTGCCTTTTCTCCTCTGCTTCCATTTGACACCTGAGGTCTAATTATTGTTATAATTAATTTATATAGCGCCATTGATTCCATTATGCTGTACATGAGGGATAATGTATATACATATCTGATGGATGATTGATCCCAAAATAGCTGTAACCTTAGTTCTACCAGAGAGAGGTCTCCTCGCCGTGGCTGATGGGCTCATATGAAGTGACCAGTTTAATAAGAATCTTCATTTTATAAGTACCGTATATTCTATATAACAGTTTGCACCTGTTCACACTTGCTTTATTCTGTTAGGTGATGCTGGTCAGTTTTTTTTTTATTAAACAGCTGTAGCCTTGTCCTTCCATGCCGCTCTCCATTTCTTATCAGGAGCACGGCATACTTATAAAGTTGATATCTGCTCATTCTGGGCATTCAGTGTCCTCTTTGTAATCTCTTTGTACAGAACAGATTTCTCCAGTCATTGCATAATTGTAAGATATTCCCAAGAGTGGTACTTGAAAAAACATGGGTTTAGAATACTAAGCTTGTCGCTCTGTAAAAGAAGTGTATTACTGACAAATATGATATTAGCTTGACATTTAGAAGGTTACTGTGATTTTGGATTCTGTAAGTAAAGTTGGCAAAAATAAGAAACTTGGGGGAAATGTATCAAGTCCTGAACACTATGTTGGTGTAGAAAAAAAAAGTCAGGATCTAGTGGGAGCAGGCCCAACAAATTTACCATAATTTAGGACAGCAAATGTAGTAACAGAAAAAGGAGTAAATTATCGCTCACTGCAGGCATAGATTTCATTTTCCAGCAGGCAGACAGGCAGATATGTGCCACGTTCATTAAAGGGGTTTCCAGACTTGGGGCTCAAGTCTGCAGTCACTTTTGGCCACATTCAGACTAGACGTGTCCGGCATAGTTCAGTTCACTTGCACGTCTAGTTTGCACATAATTAGACATGAGCGAATACCGTTGGCTCCCTCCTTTTGTGTGCACATACCATAAGGATTTGCCATCAAAATCAGATCTATCGAGACCCAAATCTGGACCTTTCACTCGGCTGATCGTCAGATCAACCGCTGATTTTATACTGATTACCAGTCCTAGGGCACAGTCAGATGGCCATACAAATTGGAGCAAGATCAGAACACAGTGCACGGACTGGCTGGCGGCTCTCCCGACCCGAGTGTAACAGCTGCATAGAACGTCATGCTCGGTTCAAGAGAGCCGCCAGCCAGTCTGATCGATCTCGCTCCAATTTATACAGCCATGTGTCTATACCCTACACCCTAAGGATAAGTAATTAGTGTTAAATATACAGTACAGACCAAAAGTTTGGACACACCTTCTCATTCAAAAATTTTTCTGTATTTTCTTGACTATGAAAATTGTACATTCACACTGAAGGCATCAAAACATATTTTCAGTTGTTTCACACTTTTTTGTTAAGTATATAATTCCACATGTGTTAATTCATAGTTTTGATGCCTTCACTGTGAATGTACAATTTTCATAGTCATGAAAATACAGAAAAATCTTTGAATGAGAAGGTGTGTCCAAACTTTTGGTCTGTACTGTATACCTTGGTAAATCCCCTTAATTTCATCAACTGTGAATGGAAATGAATTTGGATGTGGAATACGGAGAAATTTCATTGCGTTCTCAGCAGAGTCTGAGATGAAATATTAGCCTGCCTTACTTATCTAACAAACGATGCTACAATATGTAGATGTATCTTTTATTCTTTTATGAAATTCACGGTGTAAAGATAGTTTGGTGGTGCTAAAAGTGTGGGGATGTGTTTATGCTCGTTTTAACCTGTCCAGGGAATTCTTAGCATATTCTATCAGGAGACAACTGTTGACGTGTGGAATTGAAGTGTGAATGAAAAAAGGGCCTCTCGCGTCCCTACTGATAAGCAGTATGAATAGTTTACATGTCAGTAAGAGGGAATCAGGGGGGCTGGGGTATTTAAAACAAGGTAATCACGGATATACAGTATTCTCATATTCATGGAAATGAATATGTTCTGTCACACCAGCGGTGAAGCCATATATTTAATGAAACTTATCATACTCTACTACCTTAGTACAGAACACAGTTTTTCCTACTACTTGCCTCTAGAAAAAGGAAAATTGGTTTCCATAATTTACTTAAGTTTACTTATTTTTTTGTGCATCTCTACTTTAAAACCATCAAATGAGTTGTGTTCTTGGTTGATCTGTGTATCATGATTGTTTGTGTCTTAAGGTCCCAATGGTCTTCAGCCTTTTTGGCCAGTACAACATCTGGTGTATTTGGCCTGCTTTAGCATTTGCCCACCATCAAAAATCATGAACTTTTTCCGGAAGATCAGAATTAATCGGGATGATTCTTTACATGCCTAAAATAGAACCAAAAGAATATGTCCTTATCTTTATTAGCCTACTCGGTGCAATTTTTTCTAAAAGTTCCTTGTCATGGATAACAGCTGGGAGAGTCACGCAGATCCCACCATTTTGTCAAGGATAACACCACGGAGATCACACAGATGCCACCACTGCCACCAGTTTGTCAAGGATAACACCAGGGAGATCACACAGATGCCACCGCTGCCACCAGTTTGTTAAGTATAACACCAGGGAGATCACGCAGATCCTACCGCTGCCACCAGTTTGTCAAGGATAACACCAGGGAGGTCATGCAGATCCCTCCGCTGCCACCAGTTTGTCAAGGATAACACCAGGGAGGTCATGCAGATCCCACCGCTGCCACCAGTTTGTCAAGGATAACACCAGGGAGGTCATGCAGATCCCACCGCTGCCACCAGTTTGTCAAGGATAACACCAGGGAGGTCATGCAGATCCCTCCGCTGCCACCAGTTTGTCAGGGAGACCCATCTCCTCTGCCTCCAATCATCAGAACAATTATGCAATTGGCTGACGAGTGAAGGACAAGGCCGTGACTGCTTTCACTACTAGGCATGTTATTAGGAAAATCACAATCAGGTATGATAAATACACCTCCGATTCCAACTCATGGAATTTGTGTACATACCACCCATACGGTTACAACGAGCTCTGCAATAACAAAAGAACTACTAGCTTCCACCACCACACGTTTATACAGGCAGATTGGACACCCGTTACAGGTAGCGTATAGCTTCAGGGGTGCGGTTTACAGATCAAGAGGAACAGAACTATTACATTTTATATATTCAATGCGGAAAGATAGGCAGTGTTTATAAAAAATATACTACATGATAAGAAATGGTAAGAAAGCAACCAAAAAAAGGCTGCACTCAAGCATACTAAAGCATGACAACATAGAATACATGAAATTTTGAATAGCAATATGGCTTTGGAATATAAGGAAAAATTTGAGACGCTTAGTATAAACATTTGGCCAAACATTTTAAAGCTCAACAACCATCGTCAAGGTGGTCTCAATTCTGTTGAGTCCCTAACCTAATGTGAACATACCTCTATTAGGCTGATATCTGAATTTCTGGGCGAATATGCACCTCTGTCAGTAATGCCTGCATATATGGGTAAAGTAGGGAGCCGGTGTAATTAAAATCACCACCTGGTGGGAGCGGAGTGCTCGGTCAGCAAGCTAACATTCAAAAGACAAAAAACCTGACTGGCACTTCCAGACTAATGTGAACTAGGTGCAAACCAAAGGGAGCTACCCTCATGTAAAACATCCAAAAAAAGGCTGCACTCAAGCATACTAAAGCATGACAACATAGAATATAGAAATTTTGAATAGCAATATGGCTTTGGAATATAAGGAAAAATTTGAGACGCTTAGTATAAACATTTGGCCAAACATTTTAAAGCTCAACAACCATCGTCAAGGTGGTCTCAATTCTGTTGAGTCCCTAACCTAATGTGAACATACCTCTGTTAGGCTGATATCTGAATTTCTGGGCGAATATGCACCTCTGTCAGTAATGCCTGCATATATGGGTAAAGTAGGGAGCCGGTGTAATTAAAATCACCACCTGGTGGGAGCGGAGTGCTCGGTCAGTAAGCTAACATTCAAAAGACAAAAAACCTGACTGGCACTTCCAGACTAATGTGAACTAGGTGCAAACCAAAGGGAGCTACCCTCATGTAAAACATCCAAAAAAAGGCTGCACTCAAGCATACTAAAGCATGACAACATAGAATATATGAAATTTTGAATAGCAATATGGCTTTGGAATATAAGGAAAAATTTGAGACGCTTAGTATAAACATTTGGCCAAACATTTTAAAGCTCAACAACCATCGTCAAGGTGGTCTCAATTCTGTTGAGTCCCTAACCTAATGTGAACATACCTCTATTAGGCTGATATCTGAATTTCTGGGCGAATATGCACCTCTGTCAGTAATGCCTGCATATATGGGTAAAGTAGGGAGCCGGTGTAATAAAAATCACCACCTGGTGGGGGCGGAATGCTCGGTCAGCAAGCTAACATTCAATAGACAAAAAAACCTGACTGGATGTTTTACATGAGGGTAGCTCCCTTTGGTTTGCACCTAGTTCACATTAGTCTGGAAGTGCCAGTCAGGTTTTTTGTCTTTTGAATGTTAGCTTGCTGACCGAGCACTCCGCTCCCACCAGGTGGTGATTTTAATTACACCGGCTCCCTACTTTACCCATATATGCAGGCATTACTGACAGAGGTGCATATTCGCCCAGAAATTCAGATATCAGCCTAATAGAGGTATGTTCACATTAGGTTAGGGACTCAACAGAATTGAGACCACCTTGACGATGGTTGTTGAGCTTTAAAATGTTTGGCCAAATGTTTATACTAAGCGTCTCAAATTTTTCCTTATATTCCAAAGCCATATTGCTATTCAAAATTTCATGTATTCTATGTTGTCATGCTTTAGTATGCTTGAGTGCAGCCTTTTTTGGATGTTTTACATGAGGGTAGCTCCCTTTGGTTTGCACCTAGTTCACATTAGTCTGGAAGTGCCAGTCAGGTTTTTTGTCTTTTGAATGGTAAGAAAGCAAAACGGTATATACAATTACATGAACTCAAAAAGAATAATGTAAGAGAAATACTAAACCTGATGTCACAGTAATGACTCCTGTCTTTATGGAGGGAAATGCTCTGACTAGTAAAGTGGACCACTCTCACAGAGAACTGTGTCTTCCCAAAATGAACAATGACAGAAACCCAACCTCTGATTTCTATTATATCAAGGCTATGCTTACATTCCTCCCCTTGGTGAGCTCTTATGGGGGACGGTTGTGGGATATGCTAGGTCTTTCGAAGATTATAAGACTTACAGGATATCTTCCCCTGGAGGCCCCAGGAGGGAGATATTGTTATCATGTTTCCTATCGCGATTTTACCTTTCTATGAGGATGAAATATGGCATGAATAGTATCATCCCTCGGGCCGATATTAAGGGGTTAAAATGGCCTTACAGTGATGTGAGTGAATGTGTCTCTTCATGCCTTTACTACGACACCAAAAATATATCTCCCTTAAATATTGGTATGTCCCCGCTCCAGAGGTATAATTATGGATTTTAATTTTTCTCTATGACACTCCAACTTATCTCCCTGTTATCATAGTTTTATCTCTGTAATAAATAGGGCAATTGTTTCAATCTCAACTCTATTAGGGCACATGACAAAGAAAGAGTAACCACCAAGGAATTAAGCAACTTTGTAATATACGTTATCAGATAAATTTGCCTCTTGCACCTCATGGATTGATTTTTCACTCTCTACTGTCTGGGTAAAATTTGTATTCAAAAAGATTTTCCCATTACTGGGATAAGAGATGACAGTTGGTGCTTTTAAACTTCTATGGAGGGGGAGGAGAAAAAAAGGGCGGAGCTAGAGGCAGGCACAGACATTCTGCTGCCAGTTGCATTGAGATGACAGTTACTGTTCTCCACAGAATCTTATGAGCACCAACTGCCATCTCTTATCTCAGTAATGGGAAAGTTTGCATTCACTGAAGATATATTTTACCTGTGAATTGAGAATTTTGAGAACTGAATGCTCGGTCCTGGTGAAGAAAGAAGCATATTTCTGTAATAAGATATGTTGCGTTGTTCTTATCTTCATGTGTACTACTGATTTATGAAAAAAGCAAGCCAATGGTTACATTTTAAGCCACTCACAGCCAGTAGTTATCCACAAGAATCATCAATACGAAGCCCGTAAGTAAGCACCTATGGGTCTGTATAAGCATGCAGTTGATCAGCTGACTATCAAAATACTTGTTCTTTGCTTATCTGATCTTTTATTCCAGGATAAAATTCACTGTTGTTAAAATCACATCACCCATATACAGTGGAGAAAATAAGTATTTGATACACTGCCGATTTTGCAAGTTTTCCCACCTACAGAGGTAGGTAGGATAATTTTTATTGTAGATACACCTGAACTATGAGAGACAAAATATAAAAAAAACAAGAAAATCACATTGTATGATTTTTAAATAATTATTAATTTGCATTTTATTGCATGAAATAAATATTTGATACAATAGGAAAACAGAACTTAATGCTTGGTGCAGAAACCTTTGTTTGTAATTACAGAGGTCAGACGTTTCCTGTAGTTCTTGACCAAGTTTGCACACACTGCAGCAGGGATTTTGGCCCACTCCTCCATACAGATCTTTCAGGTTACGGGGCTGTCCCTGGGAAACATTGAGCTTCAGGTCCTCTCCTAAGATTTTCTCTTGGATTCAAATTTCTCCATCTTCTCCATTTTGTTAGTTCGTGGAAATCAGACTGCACTCAGGTATCATATGAGTGCTCTCTGATATTTTCCATTGACTCATTGACTTGCAAGCCTGAATGTGATCCAAGTATCAGATCAAACTTGCACATGCAGCAATTTTTTCATCGTACGGACTCTGTTCGAGGAAAATATCTGGCATGTGCTCAGGCTCATGGCATAACATTGGTCCGGGTTTGATCCGATATTTTGTCATATCGCGCTCTGACCGAAAATACGCACATCTGCACTCCACTGTATATAGTGCTATATGGAGTTATGGATTAATGGTAAAGGCTATGGCACTGGCCTTGACTGCGGATAGACATCACACTGTGAAATTTAGAAGCCTGTAAGACCGTTCCAGGAGCCAGATTTACTTTTTTGCTTTCTTATAATAGGAAAGTAATTGCTAGCATTATTATTATTATTAGGGTTGTCCGGCCTTAGGCTCCAAGTCTGCAGTAACTCAATGTGACTGCATACATGTGAATCCTCACATCGTCCTCTTTAATGAAAGCTCAGTGGCTAGGAAAGAACTTTATTCCTCTTGGGTGCTGCCGGCTTTAAGTCATAGAGGAGGGTCTGGAGCGCCTACAGTCACTGCTCAGTATAAAGTAAGCATCAGCTGTAAGCACGCCCCAACATTTTGATTGACAGCTCAGTGCATTTGTGCAGAGCAAGCTTTGAATCAGAGTGCTGGGGCGTGCGAAGAACTGCCTCTCACAGTGCTGCAAGCAATGACTGTAGCCACTAGGGGCACTACTCTATAACCGAAGGTCGGTGGCTCCCGGGAGAGAGGGGGGGATAAAGTTCCTTTACAGCCAGTAGCCACTCTTTCAGTTAGGTGGCCAGACAACATTGTAATGCTGACAACCTGCAGATTAACCCCATATTTGCAGGTTTATAGCGTTTGGGAACATGACAGGTTCCCTTTCATTTGAAGTGGCTATACCCATACGATGAATGTCAGCCATGACCATTTTACAGAACGGCTGACCATCAAGCACGCGTTGAGCATGATAACATTTACCATTCCCTATGATTTCTTTTAAAGGGGATAAACTGCTGAACTGGAGATATTTGGCAGCCGCTTTATCCCCTCTCTACACTGGTAGCACATCCTCACTCTTTCGAGCCAAGCTTGCATGTATATGGCGGACTGGGAGAAATAACTGTTCGCTGAACAAGCCTTCCTCAGACAGCGAATGAAAGTATTTGGCAGCATAACACATTGTATATTGTGACAAATGACAGACAAGTGAACCATTGTATACAAGATACCTTAGATTGGAGACCGTCCCAATACGAGCGCACGGTCTATAAGGGATAGATTGAAGAGGTATGGAAAGGGACTAAACTGTAGATATGTCAGTGGAGGCGGTGTTCAAATACTGGTTAGGGAGCAGTTGTTTTTTTTTCGAAGAGGTACGTTTTTAATGAGTTGGGAGAGGGTTGGAGAATGTCAGATGGATAAGGAAGAGTGTTCAAGTTGAGAGGAGAAGCACGAGAGAAGTCTTCTGTATAAATGTGTAAAAAGGGGACCAGAGTGGTGGAGGGGAGATTTCATTGGCAGGTGAAATCTGTAAATCTGAGAAGAGATATATATGAGAGCAGAATGTAATAGGGCTTGACCCATACAAACAGTACTATTTATGTTACTATTACTTTTCCATCAGCGCAACAGTTGTCTGGAACCTAAAGGAAAACTGGTATTCATTTAATAAAAGAGATATAAACACCAGCACACAAATAGTGACCCCTTAATATAGGATATCACTACATACAACCATACATTATCGCTCACAGACTTTGCTCTACCTTCATTTTCTTTCCTTTTGTATTGTTATTTTTTAGATTTTATGTCCAGGTATATTTAAACAGCAATTCGCTGGTGGATGTGGCAGCTCGTTCGCTATATCCGAGTCATTCCTTTCAGTTGACATGTATATTACGGTAATTCCGCTGGTTTTGTACCTCCCAGAATTACTATCTTGAGGTTTTTCTGTCCTCAATTTTGTGAAGTTAGAAGGAGCCTTATGTAGTTGTGATTTCTCTTTTATTAGCCAGTAGTTCGAGGTGAAGTTTTCACTTAAGTAAATAGATAAAGACTGTAATTAAAAGGTGGAGAAAACTGCTGGGAATGGTTCCTTTCGATTTCGGTGACAAATGATTGCTTTTCTTTACTGCAGTCAGTATTGAAAGAGCAGTATGTGGGAAATGGAAGTGTTGTCAGGCTACAATGTGGTCCTGTTAATGACAGAGGTGCGGGCACAGAGAAAGGCACTTGTGCCCATTAAGATTGTGGCTTTATAGAATAAAATTACCTGTTGTGGTTAAAGGTTATTTTTTTTACGTGAAATATGCAATGAAATGTGTCACCTGGGCACAAACCAGTTCTTTACATATTCTATTTTCCAATTACCATTTGTAGCCTTCGGAGATCCAGCTTTTTTTTTTATTTCCTTCTCCTTGTGTTCTAAGAGTCAGCATTTTTATATAATTTTGTACTGATTATAATCTATAACTATGTAACACAATTTTTGTTCCTGGCTTCCAAGTGTAATATTTCAACTGCTTATGTTTAAAGACTATGGAAAAACTACTACATTCAGCACAAACTTTGATTTTATGACCACAGGCCAGAAAATTTTGTATTTATTGTGTCAAAAAAAAGGAAATTATTATATTTTCGTTCATGCGGTCTAATAAAAAACAACACTTGCATGGTAAATAGATAAAGACAATCAAAACTCACTCAAAAAGGTTCAGAAATGAGTAGTTTTTCTAGATTTGTGAGTGTACAGCAAATCGCTTAATCGAAGAAGCCCCAAATGTAGTCCCCCATCATGTTTTCGTTATACTGTCCTTGGTAATGACGTTCAAAGTCCAATATATCTTGATGAAAGCGCTCGCCTTGCTCCTCTGAGTAAGCGCCCATGTTCTCCTTGAACTTGTCAAAATGAGCGTCAAGGATATGGACTTTGAGAGACATTCTGCATCCCATTATGGCGTAATTCTTTATGAGAGTCTGAACCAACTGCACATAGTTTTCAGCCTAGTGATTACCTAGGAAGCCATGAACCACTGCAACGAAACTATTCCAAGCTGTTTTCTTGGTCCTGTTCAGCAGCCTGGCGAACTCGTCACATTCTATGATCTTCTTGATCTGTGGTCCGAAGAAGATACCAGCCTTGACCTTTGCCTCGAACAGCTTTGGAAAGAGATCTTGGAGGTACTTGAAAGCAGCTGACTCCTTGTCAGGAGCCGTGACAAATTGCTTGATGAGGCCTAACTTGATATGCAGTGGTGGCATCAGCACCTTCAGAGGTTTTTCCATCAATATGGCCATGTGAGGGCTTACTTTTTGTGGGACGAGTTGTAATTTTGAAAGACTCAATTGGTTTTAGCATGTCTTGTACTCGAAAACAGGAAAAAAATTTCAGGTGCAGTGAAATTTCAAAAAAAGTGCAATCCTACACTTGTTTTTTGTTTGGCTTTTTTGCTAAGTTCACTAAATGCTAAAACTGACCTGCCATTATGATTCTCCAGGTCATTATAAGTTCATAGACACCAAACATGTCTAGGTTCTCCTTTATCTAAGTTTGCTAAAAAAAATTGCGTGATCTCCGGTTGAGTGAGGGCTTATTTTTTGCGTTACCGAGCTGACGTTTTTAATGACATCACTTTTATGCAGATACGTTCTTTTGATCGCCCGTTATTGCATTTTAATGCAATGTCGCAGCGACCAAAAAAAGGTAATACTGGCGTTTTGACTTTTTTTGTCGCTACGCCGTTTATAGATCAGCCGATTCTGAACACGGTGATATCAAATATGTGTATGTTTGATTTTTTTTTATTGTTTTATTTTGAATGGGGCGAAAATGGGGTGATTTGAACTTTTTTTTTTTTTAAAACATTTGTTTTTACTTTTAGTATGCTTCAATCGTCCCCATGGGAGTCTAGAAGATGCCATAGCTCGATCGCCTCTGCTACATAGAGGTGATGCTCAGATCACCTTTATGTAGCAGAATTACTGCATTGCTATGAGCGCAGACCACAGGGTTGTGCTCATAGCAATCCGGCATAACAGCTGTAGAGGTCTCAAGGAGACCTCTGATTGTTATGTCGATGCACCGATGACCCCGATCACATGACGGGGGTCAGCGGTGTGCATATTCGCGATTCCACTCGTGCCTATTGCGGGCATATGTCAGCTGTTCAAAACAGCTGACATGTCCCGGCTTTGATGTGGGCTCACTGCCGGAGCCCTCATCAAATCGGGGGGATACTGGCCACGGACGTACAGGGTGGAACTATAGTGGAAGCAGGGGAAGCAGCTGCCACAGGGCCCGGGCTAGAAGGGGGCCCGTCCCTGCTGCAGCTGCCCTGTGATTTAGGAGCAAAAAGGGGGGCCCGAGCACGCTGGCAAATGGATCCGCGCTCGGGCCCCCTCCCAACATTTTGTTCAGGCTTCTGACTCTGAACGCTGATGCATAACAACACTGTGTTGTTTTAAAGAGACACTACAGTGTTATAAATGCAGACAGCGAACAGAAATGAGCACTGTAGCTTTAAGCTGCGGCCCAGTGCATTATGGTCCGTCTGTCACAGCGTGTGTGCATGTGGGGGCGGACAGCAGATGGCCAGGCAGACCACATGAAGCAGCAGGCTGACTGGACAAGCAGGTGGAAGCCCGGGCGAGCAGGGTGAGTACCGTGAGTCTCTCAACAGTGAGAAGAGGCTTGGCTGCTCAATGGTGACTGGGAGGGCAGGTGCAGGCAGGATCTAACAGGGCCCACATTCAACAGGCCCCAGGCTGCAGTGCAGGGGGCCCACATTCAACACAGGGCCCAGGTAGCAAGGGACCCGCATTCCAACAGGGCCTCGGGCTCCTGGGCCCTGTTTGACGCAAGCCTCAAGTCACCACTAACCTCCCCCTGGGCCCTGTTGGGCACGGGACCTCAGTCACCAGTAGCCTCCCCTGGCCCAGTAACAGCCTCATGGTTGCTACAAGTGACGAGTGACACCCTGATCTCTGCTACATGTGACAAGTAACAACCTCAGCTCTGCTACATGTAACAAGTAACAACCTCAGCTCTGCTACATATGACAAGTAACAACCTCAACTCTGCTACTTGTGACAAGTAGCAACCTCAGCTCTGCTATTTGTGACAAGTAACAACCTCAGCTCTGCTTATGTGACAAGTAACAACCTCAGCTCTGCTCATGTGACAAGTAGCAACCTCAGCTCTGCTACATGTGACAAGTAACCTCAGCTCTGCTACATGTGACAAGTAACAACCTCAGCTCTGCTACATTTGACAAGTAACAACCTCAGCTCTGCTACATGTGACAAGTAGCAACCTCGGCTCTGCTACATGTGACAAGTAACAACCTCAGCTCTGCTACATGTGACAAGTAGCAACCTCAGCTCTGCTCATGTGACAAGTAACAACCTCAGCTCTGCTCATGTGACAAGTAACAACCTCAGCTCTGCTCATGTGACAAGTAACAACCTCAGCTCTGCTCATGTGACAAGTAGCAACCTCAGCTCTGCTCATGTGACAAGTAGCAACCTCAGCTCTGCTCATGTGACAAGTAGCAACCTCAGCTCTGCTACATGTGACAAGTAACCTCAGCTCTGCTACATGTGACAAGTAGCAACCTCAGCTCTGCTACATGTGACAAGTAGCAACCTCGGCTCTGCTACATGTGACAAGTAGCAACCTCGGCTCTGCTCATGTGACTAGTAGCAACCTCAGCTCTGCTACATGTGACAAGTAGCAACCTCGGCTCTGCTACATGTGACAAGTAGCAACCTCAGCTCTGCTACTTGTGACAAGTAGCAACCTCAGCTCTGCTATTTGTGACAAGTAACAACCTCAGCTCTGCTCATGTGACAAGTAACAACCTCATCTCTGCTCATGTGACAAGTAGCAACCTCGGCTCTGCTACATGTGACAAGTAGCAACCTCAGCTCTGCTACATGTGACAAGTAGCAACTCGCTCTGCTACATGTGACAAGTAGCAACCTCAGCTCTGCTACTTGTGACAAGTAGCAATCTCAGCTCTGCTATTTGTGACAAGTAACAACCTCAGCTCTGCTCATGTGACAAGTAAACCTCAGCTCTGCTCATGTGACAAGTAGCAACCTCGGCTCTGCTACATGTGACAAGTAACCTCAGCTCTGCTACATGTGACAAGTAGCAACCTCAGCTCTGCTACATGTGACAAGTAACCTCAGCTCTGTACATGTGACAAGTAACAACCTCAGCTCTGCTACATTTGACAAGTAACAACCTCAGCTCTGTTACATGTGACAAGTAGCAACCTCGGCTCTGCTACATGTGACAAGTAACAACCTCAGCTCTGCTACATGTGACAAGTAGCAACCTCAGCTCTGCTCATGTGACAAGTAACAACCTCAGCTCTGCTCATGTGACAAGTAACAACCTCAGCTCTGCTACATGTGACAAGTAGCAACCTCGGCTCTGCTACATGTGACAAGTAACAACCTCAGCTCTGCTACATGTGACAAGTAGCAACCTCGGCTCTGCTACATGTAACAACCTCAGCTCTGCTACATGTGACAAGTAGCAACCTCAGCTCTGCTCATGTGACAAGTAACAACCTCAGCTCTGCTCATGTGACAAGTAACAACCTCAGCTCTGCTACATGTGACAAGTAACAACCTCAGCTCTGCTACATGTGACAAGTAACAACCTCAGCTCTGCTACATGTGACAAGTAGCAACCTCAGCTCTGCTACATGCGAGGAGTGACAGCCTCATCTCTGCTACATGTGCGGAGTGACAGCCTCAGCTTTGCTATACAAGTAGCAGAGCTGAGGCTGTCACTCCTCACATGTTGCAGAGATGAGGCTGTCACTCCTTACATGTAGCAGAGCTGAGGCTGTCACTCCTCGAATGTAGCAGAGCTGAGGCTGTCCCTACTCACATGTAGCAGAGCTGAGGCTGTTCCTCCTCACATGTAGCAGAGCTGAGGCTGTCACTCCTCACATGTAGCAGAACTGAGTCTGTCACTCCTCACATGTAGCAGAGCTGAGACTGTCACTCCTCACATGTAGCAGAGCTGAGGCTGTCACTCCTCACATGTGTAATTGGTGAGGGCGTGGTGCAGAAGTACGGTATACAGAACAATCTTAGATTATTCTGTATACCGGACTGTTGTTCTACTGAATAAATCATCCGTTTTGAAAGCAATTTGCAGGCTGGATTACAAGTTTCTTCACATATTTACTCTGGAGAAAGCCTACCTTCGTCACTACCTCAGTTGCTTCCTGGGAGTTGGTTCTTTTCTGTTATTTCACTATCATTACTCCAAAAACCTCTAATTTTGGATAATAAAGGTATCTTTCTTAACACAACTTGGGTAGACCGGGATTGGCAACGCGCGCGAGGGGGGGGGGGCCCCATTGTGAAGTTTGCTGTGGGGCCCTGCCGTTCCTAGTTACGCCCCTGGACGTACTATTCCGTCCGCGGGCAGTAAGGGGTTAAACTGTACTCGATCTAAATCATTGAGATTCTACAAAATAAAGCACTGCCATGTAAACGAGCAGCAATTATTCACCTTAACTTCAAGAGTTTTCTTGCAATATTCGCATGTGCAATATTCGCATGTGAAATGAGGTACTTGTATGACTACTATTGAACAGTCTGAGAACGTTCTAGAAAGTTCTAAAAGTTTCTAGACACTTCCAGATAATTCTGGAAAATTGTAGAAACTTCTGCACATTTCTAGCAGTTAAACAATTTTCTAGAAGACTACTCCGTATTGAATAAGAATCGAGAATTTTCCCGAAAACAGACAAATTTCAAAATTTCATTGTCCTGATCACAAAAGCAAAGTTTTTGTGGAACAACAACTATTTTCTATTTGTTTTAGGCATAACGGGTTAGGAAAACACACTTTGGACCCAGGAACAAAAAATAAATAAAAATTTGTTACATAGTGTTATTATCCACCAATTCGCCACGGCTCGAGATTGAGCTGAAGACCGTTAAATAATAAATTAATGAATAACCATCAGCAGGTTTTTTGGGTTTTTTTTGCAGAACGAGTTGTAGTTTGGAATGAAACCACTCATTTTACCATATGATATTTTGAAAAATGGGAAAAAACTTCCATGTTTTATGTACTAAAATAAAATAGAAATTCTGACATTGTTTTTTTCAAAGTCCATTTGGTGGTAAAAAAAACCTGTTAACTTTGCACTACAGGTCAGTATGGTTATGTCAGCACTTAGTGCATATATACAGTTGTGTGATAAAGTGTTTGCCCCCTTTCTGATTTCCTATTCTTTTGCATGTTTGTCACACTTACTGTACATGTTTCAGATCACAAAGCAAATTTAAATATTAGACAAAGATAACACAAGTAATCACAAAATCTAGTTTTTAAATGAAGTTCTTTATTATTAAGGAAAAAGAAATCCAAACCTACAGGGCCCTGTGTGTTAAAGGGAATCTGTCACCCTAAATTGGCGGGATATTTAAATGATGGCAGTCAGGTCAGATGGGCGGTGTTTTGGGTACTTGCCTTAACATGTTGTTAGCCGCTGTCTCCATTATTTCTGGGAATTGTAGTCGTTGCCCTCCATATAAAGCGCCTGCGCATTGCAATCTGCGGGCAAAGCATACTGCGCATGCGCAATTCAAGATTGCAATGCACAGGCGCGTTATATGGAGGGCAACGACTACAATTCCCAGAAATAGTGGAGACAGCGGCGAACAGCATGTTAAGGCAAGTACCCAAAACACCGCCCATCTGACCTGACTGCCATCATTTAAATATCCCGCCAATTTAGGGTGACAGATTCCCTTTATAGTAATTGCCACCTAAACCTAATAACTGGTTGGGCCACCCTTAGCAGCAACAATTGCAATCAAGCGTTTTCAATAACTGGCAATGAGTCTTACAACGCTCTGGAGGAATTTTGGCCCACTCTTCTTTGTAGATTTCTTGTTATTCAGTCATAGTGGAGGGTTTCCAAGCATGAACCGCCTTTTTAATGTCATGCCACAACATCTCAGTCGGATTAGTAAAACCCAGAAAACGCTGTAGTGCCTTCAGGTTCTCGGGACGGTCATAACCAAGTACAGCACGAACCTTCTCTGTAACCATTCTAAAACCTGAAGTTGACAACAGGTACCTCCAAAAACTGCACCTCCTGGATGGTAAAAACACATTTCTCTTTATTGGCATAAAGCTTGTTATCCCTTAATATCTGACGCACTTGTCTCACATGCCCCCAGTGTGTCTCCAAATTAGGTGAATAAACCAAAATGTCTTCCATATAGGCCACCACAAACCTGCCCACCAAATGATGGAACTATCATTTATAAAATGCTGGAACACCGCTGGTACATTGGTCAGACCAAGAGGCATAACCAGACTCTCGAAATGTTCCTCAAGGGTATTGTACACCGTTTTCCATTCATCCTCTTCCCTGATTCTAACCAAGTTATGGGACCCCTTTAAATCCAACTTGGACAAAACCTTAGCTCCCACAACCTGGTTGAATAAATCTGGAATCAGAGGAAGAGGATATGGATCTTACATAGTAATTAGATTAAATTCCCAGAAATCTAAACAGGGACCGAGACCGCCATCTTTATTTTTCACGAAAAAGAACCCTGGTGCCACGGGTGAAGATGAATGTCTGATATGTCCCTTCTCAAAACTCTCAGTAATAAAATCCTTGATGGCTTGTCTCTCAGGACCGGACAGATTGTACAGTCTGGTAGTTTAGCTCCGGGAGTCAGGTTAATAGGACAGTTATATGCCTGATGGGGGGCAAATCCTGACACCCCTTCTCAGAAAATACGTTCTCAAAACCAGACAAAAGATTCAGGTAAGGTCCCCATAGATACTGCAAAAAGGGAAATGTTTAGGCAATTATCATGGCAGTAATCTCCCAACTCCACGATCTCCCTGGCTTGCCAATCCACCAACGAATTATACTTCACCAACCAGGGAAGACCCAATACAACTGGAGTGGGGAGACCCTCCAGGACATAACAATGAATTACCTCATAATGAAAAAACCCCACCCTCAGTCTTATATTATGTACAAGCTGTGTCAACGCTCTCTGTGCAAGTGGTGCTGAGTCTATGTCGTATATAGAAATGGGCTTAGCTAAGGTAGAGCAAGCCCATGAGTTCTACCAAACTCAGCATCAACCATACTGACTCCAGCTCTACTGTCTACAAACACAGAAATTCTCTCAGTCCTGCTGTCTAGCACCACCTCTGCTGTCAGGAGAAGCCGAGAATAACAGGTGGAAGACGAGCATACCCCTTGATTATCAAACTTCAGACTCCCAAGGGTTAATCAAGTCTATTTTTGTTTAGGATTCAAAGGACAAAAAAACACACACCTTTTTTTCTTGTGAATGTCAGGGGAGACATACCACTCAGAAGCACCTCCTAACAGCATGGGTTCTTGTAACTGCACAAGTATTGGTTCACCCCTGGACCATCCCCCCAGGACAGGGGTATTGTCCTGGAAAGAGTTCTCAGGAGAACATGGTCTTACCAACCTATCCCACAGGCGTCTATCTACCCATATAGCCAATGACATGTGTTGTGAATGTGTTAGAAATGAATTCTGAGCAGAGGCTCCCTCTGGTGGTTACAAACAGTACTGAACTATTCAATGAAGATTGTGAAGATTGGCAATCAGGTGTTACAGACTGGTCTTATATAAGGGAGGTTCCCTCCCATCAGGGTTGCCGGTAATCAATTGTTCTTGTCTCAACTTTGGTTCCTGGTTCACTTGGAAGCTTGCTGTGTCTTGCCTGCATCTTCTGCTAACAGATAAGATATTTTCTGCTTTTATTTTTGTGCTTGCTTTTTGCATTTTGTCCTGCACTTCTGTGGAGGTCAGCCAGGTCCCCTCCGGGGCTTGTGCTCCTCTCAGTTTATCTGAGCCATTGTTATTTGTTCATTTGCCTTTTCCAGTTTTTTCAGTGGCTGCTGCTTAGTTTTGTTACACCAGAGAACTAATTTAGGTGGTAGAGGTCGTGTGATCTCAGGTGTTTTTGCAATTAGTGTGTTGGTATTTTTTTAGGGTTTTTTGGATTGCAGTAAGTGTCCTTCCTATCCTTTTCTTTCTAGGAAGATTGGGCCCCAACGTTTGCTCATACTATTTTCTGTCTGTGTCTGTATTTCCTCTTGTCTAACCGCCATTATATGTTTGGGGGCTTCCTATGTTCTTTGGGGATCTGCTCCGGGGCAGATAGTTTTCCTCTTTCTATCTTTAGCTGTAGTTAGCTTCTCAGGCTGTGATGAGGCGTCTAGGACCAACGTAGGTACGCTCCACGGCTGCCTTTAGTTGTGGTGGTTAGTCAGGGTACTGCAATCCAGTAGATTCCAACCTCTCTGGTGTATTGCCTTTTTTGCCTGCTCTCCTCAGCTACCAAATCATAATAGACATGGCAGCCTCCAATGACTCTGGGGTTTCATACACTGCCAAAGCATCTTTTAACCTTTCAGTAAGACCTTGACAAAATTGGCTTCTAAGAGCTGGGTCATTCCATTTGGTATCGGTTGCCCAACTGCAGAATTCAGAGCTATAAGTCTCCACTGAATGATTCCCCTGCTGAAGGCGACACAGCCTGGATTCAGCCAAGGTAATACGGTCAGGATCATCATAGGTAAGGGCTAAAACCCTGAAAAACCCTTGTACCGACTGGAGACAAATAGACACCAGTGGCAAAGAAAAAGCCCATGATTGAGGATCCCCTTGCAACAATGAAATCCCAGTTCCCACTCATTGCTCCTCATCTCCAGAGGAGTAAGGACAAAGTTAAAAATACAATTTAGGTGCGTACGGGGAGAGGTAGGGGAATCCCAAACACTAGGGATGGGGGGAGTGAAGAACCCTAGGCAGATCTAACAACACCCTCCTCTGCCCTTATGTAACTAAATAGCTTCCAGCAATGTGTCATTTATTACTAGGTGCTGCAGTTTTGATTAAAAACTGTTTTTTTTACTGCAGATCTAACAGTTATCTAAATGCTGAGCTCTGTATAACCCCGCCCACACCACTGATTGGCATTTTTCTCTGTTCACTGTGCATAGACAAAAAGATGCCAATCAGGAGTGGGGGCATGGTTGGACTACTTGGCAGCAGTAGTCATAATTACGTAGTGAGAATCTACTGCATTGCTTTGCTGGAGGGTTGGAGTAGCTGATATTGGTTCTGTCCACTGCCTCATTATTTTGACAGCTATTTGACATTTCCTGCTGGTGAGCTGGTACATACTACTATGAGGTAGGTGGGACTATGAGTATATAGCAGGTAAACACTGAAGAGATTTCAGCTGTTATCTTACTTCATTCTGACTGTAATTATTCTATAAGAATCAATGGTAGATGGATTCCGGTGTACAGTATTGTGAAGCAGTAGGAGAAGGATGAAGAGGGGCAAACATAAACAATAGACCTACAGAATGGTAGATGGATTCCTGTGTATTATGGAGCTGCAGGAAAATAAGATTCAGGGTCAGAAGTAAACCTTAGCCCTACAGACTTCTGTTCTGTGAGGTTTGGTTGCTGCCGACACTGTATGGCATCTAGTAATAGACTCAGATTAACACTTCATAAGCAACTGTGTCCTACTATTAGCCGATCACACTTTGGCAACAGCATTGTTTTTGTCCGGCTGATTAAACCTTTAGAAGCAGCTGTATCCTTTTTTTTTGCTGGGCTGTAGAATACACAGGTAAATTTATGCAAAAAATAGGTTAATCAACTTTCCCATTGCATTCTATGGACAAGCAACTTGACAAAATGATGAAACAGGTGACTTTATGAGTACTGCCTAAATCCTCACAGTTGATTTCTCCCAGAGAATGCAATTTCACCATATGTGAGCTCACTCTGGTAAAATGAAATAAAACCCGCATCACTTCAAGGAAAATCATCTGATGTGTTATTGAGAAACATCTTATAATTTTATCTACTGTCCATTCTTGTATTTTTCTGAGGACTGATAGGTCGTCTTCAATATCTTTTCATCTTATCATACAAAATATTAGTGATGTTTCAGCAATGAGAGCCTTTCTCAAGCCTTAGAAATGCCCTGTGTGGATAAAAATGTCCTGGAATTACATCCTGGAAGTCCATATAGTGTCTCTGTACTCTACGAACGTTGCGACTTCAGTTGTTTGTGGGGAAGGGATGAAGATTTCATCAACTCTCCAAAGGGAAAAGGGGATATTTCAATTGAACAAAATGCACTGTGTGCAAAATTATTAGGCAATTTGTATTTTTGATGGTTAATTTTATTATTGGACAACTACAGTGCTGTTGGTCAAGAGGTTAATAAACATGAAACACACCTGAAGAGGCATGACGGGCCCTTCCACCTCCAAAGCAGGTGAAAATTGTGCCTTATTATGAGGTATTGGACTGCAAATGGCCCATATACAGTCCTCGCACAGGGGCCCACATCTGTCGGTGTCCTCCACTGGTGAGTGCAATCAACTAACAATGTATTAGGACAATATGGGATCTAAATCACGTAAGAGCATCATCCGATATACTAAAACTCTAGCAAATCTGTGTCTTACTTTGATTTTCTGTGATTTTCCTTGGTATTACGATATATATTTGGCGGTCTGATGTCTGGACTGTCGGTGGGTCTTCTGACCCAAACATGACAGCTTAAAAGACATACAATATATGATTGTGTTGATTTCCGTACTTGATAGCTGTGGCTGGTCCAGAGATCGCAACCAGACATGGGACGTGAATTGCTGATGTGTGAAGCCAGCCTAAAGCCCCCGTCTCACATAGCGATATCGCTAGCGAGATCGGTGCTGAGTCACTAGTTTTGTGACGCAGCAGCGAGCTCACCAGCGATATCGCTGTGTGTGACATTCAGCGACGATCAGCCCCCCTGCCGGGTATCGCTGATCGTCGCTGAAATGTCAGGACATTTTTTTGGGGCAGCACGGTGGCTCAGTGGATAGCACTGCAGCCTTGCAGCGCTGGAGTCCTGGGTTCGAGTCCCACCAAGGACAACATCTGCAAGGAGTTTGTATGTTCTCCCCGTGTTTGCGTGGGTTTCCTCCGGGTACTCCGGTTTCCTCCCACATTCCAAAAAACATACAGATAGGGAATCTAGATTGTGAGCCCCATCGGGGACAGTGATGATAATGTGTGCAAACTGTAAAGCGCTGCGGAATATGTTAGCGCTATATAAAAATAAAGATTATTATAAAGATTATTATTTGATCGCTGGTCTCCCGCTGACAAGCACGCATCACTGCGTGTGACAGGCGGGAGACCAGCGATCCGCTGGTAACCAAGGTACACAGCGGGTTTCCAGGCGCGGGGCTGTGCCTAGAAACCCGCTGTGTACCTTGGATACCAGCTCCCTGATGCAGGGAGCTGGTAACCAAGGTACACAGCGGGTTTCCAGGCACTGCGCAGCGCCTGGAAACCCGCTGTGTACCTTGGTTACCAGCTCCCTGCATCAGGGCGCTGGTATCCAAGGTACACTGCGGGTAACTAAGCGATGTTACCCGCAGTGTCGCTTGTACTGATCGCTGCCTGAGCTGCCTGTTTGGCAGCTCAGCAGCGATAATGTAGCGATACACCAGCGATCCTGATCGTTGTCGGGATCGCTGGTGTATCGCTATGTGAGACCCAGCCCTAACACATACACAAGCAAACAGTACAAACTTCACACTTTCCAAAATGGGGTCATTTTTGGTCTTAATTTGACATTTCCTATAAATGTTATATCTGGATAGTCATACAGAATTAAACCCATTTTCAAGGTGGTTTTATAAGATTTTTCATTTACCTATCTACAGTCCGACCAGTTATGAACTTATTAAATATGACTGGCTCTAGTCATATGGCACAAACTTCTGTTGCCAACAAGTATCAACTAGTAGAAATATTTCTGCATTTATTAGTAGGGTTGACATTTATATCTGTTAGCACGTGTACGTTGGATGCCTTAACACTATGTGCCCGATTCATTAAGACTAGCGTTGTGTATGCCAGTCTTAGTGATGGGTGTACCGAAATAAGATGCCTCTAAATCAGTGGTTCTCAACCTTTCTAATGCCGTGACCCCGCAATACAGTTCCTCATGTTGCGGTGACCCCCAAACCAAAAAATAATCACAGTCCTCCATACAATATTATGGGCACCACATAATCCTCCATACAGTATTATGGGCCAAATATAATGCTCCATAAAGAATACTGGTCCCCATATAATGTTCCATACAAAATATGGAGCTCTCCTCTGCACTGTGCTGCGTTCTGCACTGTTACGGCTCAGGAAAGGGCACTGTGGAAAGACTCCCCATTATCATCATCATTGCCTCCCCATCATCATCATCGCCTCCCCATCATCATTCCTCCCCATCATCATTATCATTGCCCCCCATCATCATCATCTTTGCCTGCCCATCATCATTGGCTCCCCATCATCATCGTTGCCTCCTCACCACCATCACTGCCTCCCCCCATCACCATCACACATACAGAACCACACACAGACAGCACCGCAGCACTCTCTCACATACACACACGCAGGCAGACACACACACACACACACACTGATACACACAGACACATACACCTCACATCTCACCTGTCCGGCGCCCGCGCTCTCTGCCACAGCCGGCCGCTGAATGATGACGTCATCCAGCGTCGCTGCTGTGACAGGAAGCGCGGGCGCCCTGCAGGCGCCCCCTGGAGCCCGGAGCTACGGAGGCACGGGGAGAGGTAAGTATTGCCGCTCAGCTCCGGAGGGTCCCGGGCCGCTGCACTGTGACTCCATGGGAGGAGGAATTGCTGCTGCTGCCACGCCGCCCCACACACGTGCTGCCTGGGGCGGACCGCCCGCCCACGCTACGCCCGTGCCCTACGCCCGCCCACGCTACGCCCCTGCTACGCCACTGGGCTAAAGCCATCGGAAATATGCTGTATATATGGCTCCGCTCCCATCCTCCCATCCTGTATATATGGCTCCGCTCCCCCTCCCATCCTGTATACATGGCTCCACTCCCATCCTCCCATCCTGTATATATGGCTCCACTCCCCCCTCCCATCCTGTACACATGGCTCCGCTCCCCCGTCCCATCCTGTATACATGGCTCCGCTCCCACCCTCCCATCCTATATACATGGCTCCGCTCCCCCCTCCCATCCTGTATATATGGCTCCGCTCCCATCCTCCCATCCTGTATATATGGCTCCGCTCCCATCCTGTATATATGGCTCCGCTCCCCCTCCCATCCTGTATACATGGCTCCGCTCCCATCCTCCCATCCTGTATATATGGCTCCGCTCCCCCCTCCCATCCTGTATATATGGCTCCGCTCCCATCCTCCCATCCTGTATACATGGCTCTACTCCCACCCTCCCATCCTATATACATGGCTCCGCTCCCCCCTCCCATCCTGTATATATGGCTCCGCTCCCATCCTGTATATATGGCTCCGCTCCCACCCTCCCATCCTATATACATGGCTCCGCTCCCCCCTCCCATCCTGTATACATGGCTCCGCTCCCCCTCCCATCCTGTATACATGGCTCCGCTCCCCCCTCACATCCTGTATATATGGCTCAGCTCCCCCTCCCATCCTGTATACATGGCTCCGCTCCTATCCTCCCATCCTGTATATATGGCTCCGCTCCCCCCTCCCATCCTGTCTATATCCGCTCCCATCCTGTATATATGGCTCCGCTCCCCCCTCCCATCCTGTATATATGGCTCCGCTCCCCCCTCCCATCCTGTATATATGGCTCCGCTCCCATCCTCCCATCCTGTCTATATGGCTCCGCTCCCACCCTCCCATCCTATATACATGGCTCCGCTCCCACCCTCCCATCCTGTATATATGGCTCCGCTCCCCCCTCCCATCCTGTATATATGGCTCCGCTCCCATCCTCCCATCCTGTATATATGGCTCCGCTCCCACTCTCCCATCCTGTATATATGGCTCTGCTCCCATCCTCTCATCCTGTATATATGGCTTCGCTCCCATCCTGTATACATGGCTCCGCTCCCATCCTCCAATCCTGTATATATGGCTCTGCTCCCCCCTCCCATCCTGTATATATGGCTCCGCTCCCATCCTCCCATCCTATATACATGGCTCCGCTCCCATCCTCCCATCCTGTCTATATGGCTCCGCTCCCACCCTCCCATCCTATATACATGGCTCGCTCCCCCCTCCATCCTGTATATATGGCTCCTCCATCCTCCATCCTGTATATATGGCTCCGCTCCCATCCTGTATATATGGCTCCGCTCCCATCCTGTATATATGGCGCTCCCCCTCCATCCTGTATACATGGCTCCGATCCATCCTGTATATATGGCTCCGCTCCCCCTCCCATCCTGTATACATGGCTCCGCTCCCCCCCATCCTGTATACATGGCTCCGCTCCCCCCTCCCATCCTGTATATATGGCTCCGCTCCCCCCTCCATCCTGTATATGTGGCTCCGCTCCCATCCTCCCATCCTGTATAGATGGCTCCACTCCCACCCTCCCATCCTATATACATGGCTCCGCTCCCCCCTCCCATCCTGTATATATGGCTCCGCTCCCATCCTGTATATATGGCTCCGCTCCCACCCTCCCATCCTATATACATGGCTCCGCTCCCCCTCCCATCCTGTATACATGGCTCCGCTCCCATCCTCCCATCCTGTATACATGGCTCCGCTCCCATCCTCCCATCCTGTATATATGGCTCTGCTCCCCCCTCCCATCCTGTATATATGGCTCCGCTCCCATCCTCCCATCCTATATACATGGCTCCGCTCCCATCCTCCCATCCTGTCTATATGGCTCCGCTCCCACCCTCCCATCCTATATACATGGCTCCGCTCCCCCCTCCCATCCTGTATACATGGCTCCGCTCCCCCTCCCATCCTGTATACATGGCTCCGCTCCCACCCTCCCATCCTATATACATGGCTCCGCTCCCATCCTCCCATCCTGTATACATGGCTCCGCTCCCACCCTCCCATCCTGTATATATAGCTCCGCTCCCCCTCCCATCCTGTATATATGGCTCCGCTCCCATCCTCCCATCCTGTATATATGGCTCCGCTCCCATCCTCCCATCCTGTATATATGGCTCCGCTCCCATCCTCCCATCCTGTATATATGGCTCCACTCCCCTCCCATCCTGTATACATGGCTCCGCTCCCCCCTCCCATCCTGTATACATGGCTCCGCTCCCCCCTCCCATCCTGTATATATGGCTCCGCTCCCATCCTGTATATATGGCTCCGCTCCCATCCTGTATATATGGCTCCGCTCCCATCCTCCCATCCTGTATATATGGCTCCACTCCCCCTCCCATCCTGTATACATGGCTCCGCTCCCCCGTCCTCCCCCCATCATACTTACCCTTCTCGCTCCGTCGCTGCAGGTCCCTGCATCCCTGTCGCGGCGTCAGCTTCCTCCTGTGCGCAGCGGTGACGTAATACCGCTCATTAAGGACATGAATATGGACGCCACGCCTTTGGGAGTGGCATCACGTCCATATTCATTACCTTAATGAGCGGTACTACGTCACCGCACTGCCAGGAGGAAGCTGACGCCGCGACAGGGATGCAGGGACCTGCAGCGACGGAGCGAGGAGGGTAAGTATGGATGTCTAATGAAGCCGGCAGCTGCAGCTGTCACTACAGTGCTGCAGCCGCCGGCTCCTTTAAGCGACCCCTGTGTTTTGGTCGTTCGACCCCCGCGGGCGTCGCGACCCACAGGTTGAGAGCCGCTGCTCTAAATCAATTTGAGTGCACACCACTTAATGAATTTGGTGAAATCTAGAACTAGTGTGCGCCTCCGTCAGAAATGTTACTTCAGTCCAACTGGAGTAATACAGTATGTCAGATGTAAGTTAGGCCACATCTTTTATTAAATTTGTTGGGCAGGCTTTTCCGTCCACCATCCCACACCAGCTATGCCCACTTTGACGAAACTTTCTTAAACTGGAGTATTGTAAAATGTATGGTCAACTTTGTGTTATGCAAAAAATTTTGCAAAATTTGAAGGTGTATGTCTGCACAATGGTGTCGTGATTGTTCAGTATACATACTCCTTCATTTCCATTACTTTTCTCTAGTTCTTTAATGGCTCCCACACACATTAGACTAACGTCAGCCAAACGTGCCGATATCCTGAAGATCATTCCACAGTCTAACATGTGTGGAGGCCTCCCGAAAGAAGGGTCCAGCTTGTCCAATTTCTGACAGCCGATGCTTTTATTCTCCATTAGACAAGCCACCACCCCGGAGGACTCTGGCAGCGGTTCGCTATTATAGAACACAGGAGCTGAAAGCAATCTCTACGGAGGAATTAGCGAGAGATGGCTGATGACCGATATTTCTTTTGTGTATATGTAACGAACAGCTATCTATTGTGTATGAGAGGCATAAGACTTAGCACTTTATGCCCCTTAGAATACATAGAATATATGCAATAGAACTTGATATGTCACAAAGCAGCCATTAATCAGTTCAGCCTGTACATTTTCTTCTTGCTTTTTCCTTTTCTGTAGTAGTAACTTACTTCAGACGTGTGACTTTTTACTGTCTTGGAGTTTGAAAATTTTAGAGCAATCATTTAAAGTTTGATTTCTTGCTGGAGGATTCAGAATGAGTTTGCTTTGTTCTCTTTGTTGAAGCTTCATCTCTCGATTTCACAGGAAAGGACCATGAGAAAAAGAACTGGAATATTTCCAAGGAAAAGTATTATGCTCATATTTCATGTGTTTTTTTTGTCACAGACTATTAGATTTTAAAATTAATCTGATGTAAGAAACTGAGTTATTGATTAAATCAAGTTTTTCAGTTTTTTTCTCACAAAAGTTTTAGTTCTTTTGTACCCATATGTTCCAAATTGTAAAAAAAACAAATGCTGAAACTGTGCAGTCTTTTCTTTGCTCACTTTGGAATAAAAAATATTTTGTGGAGACTTTTTAACTGTGTTGATAGTTGTTCATTATTGTGAAGACATGGGGGTAAGTGGGTGCTCTCGTCCGCTGGCCCGGATGTCTTTAGAAAGACTGCATGAACCATGACTCATACCACTGGGGGGTAAAGCAGTGTGGCAATAATTTATTGAACCACCAACACACAATAGCATACCGAACAGTCCCAGCAAATACCCAAGATGGTGCAAATTACAGAGTCTCACCCTTTCGCTGACTCGCTGGGATTAGAGCTGCTTTCAGGGCCGAATACCCCCACCAGTGGCTCTATGCTTTTGGCAGGCCCCCACAGAGAGGAGGTAATGACAAGCCTGGGAAGCTAACTGAGAGCAGTGAGGTATGTGGCTTGATGACCAGATTGTCCCAACCTGGATTCTTTAAAAACGTCTCTAGGGTTTCAGTGATGGTTAATTAAGCAGTCCTGTGTTCTTCCAGATGGGGCTGTGGTACCCTAAGCTGACATCCTGTAGAGACACAGGGACCAGAGGAAAAAGTCTCTTTATATAGTTTACAACTGGCCTTCAACCATCATCCAGAGGTCATAGAGAGATGTGAATAAGGCGAACCTGCATTGTTCGACTATGTAATCTATTTGCACAGCCCCTCCTCCTCTGCTTGGAATGCAAACAAACTGGCATGGATAATGCATATAATCAACATATCAGCAAACATGATTGTTCAGTGGCCATGAATTACTGTTTTGCAAAGATAACAGAAAATAAACTATAGGATGTAATATTAGAGGTAAATATTCATCCTACAAGAAGAGTCAATACTTCAGACACCAGTTTATAATTCTGGACCTACTGAATTTACATCTGGCATAATTCTGAAGAAGTGCTGTGTCATCACAATTATCATCAAAGAGTAGCTCTACTCCTAGAGATAGTGTAAATCGATTTTCAGGAGTTGGTCCAGTTGCCAGGTGATCCATTTCCTACCTGCCAGCATCCGAGGCTCTTCTGTTGATTAGCTGGCTAGGCACGACATCACATGTGCTTCATGTCACAACTGTAACATCGCATTCATCAGGCTAATCAAAAGAGGAGCTGGGGTTACCATCAAATAGGAGCTTTTTCTTTTTTTTCCAATTCAAAAGCCTCAGATTACCAATGTGGCTGCTAGACCAAGTACTGCAATTGGATTCAAACCATCATTAGTTACTATAAAGGTGCCTTTTACAGAATTTATAGATAAAACATTATCACAACATTAACAACAATTGATGATGATAGCACAGCTCTTTCCCTCCCTGCACAGTGACTCTTGCACTTGGCTCAAAGCATGCTCACAAAGAAGACACATAGAAGATGAGAGACTTGAGTTGATGTCAATTTTATACATCTGTTACTTATCAGATTTACTCTTACCTGTTTGAAAAATTATAAACTACTGTAATTTCTATGTGTGTAATCCATACAAGATCACAAAAGAAGGAGGCCATGAGGGATGGAGCAGCCTGAAGAGGGAAAGCAAGGAGCTCAGCGTGACTGCTGTGCTCTAGAAACCAAAGCGAGGATGAAGAGAGCAGTGTGTGGAGCCTACAAGAGAGATGACTATTATAAGGTGGCAGAAAGACTACACTGGCCTCTTGATCTTGTGGTGGAGCTAGTGAGATTTTGGCATTAGCCTATGGCTGTTTTGAGAACTAGAAAGGCACACATTAGAAAGATGCATTAGTATTTTGAGAAGATCAAAGAAGGCACCTGGTGTACCATTGCCAAATAACGAGCAGATCTTATGAAGCCAGTTATGATATTCAGTGATTGAGAAGTTTTGCATTAGTTATTACCCACTTGTGGCATATAATAAGGGGCCACCCATTAATAAGACAACTGCAAAAATCTATAGGTGTTAAAGTTATTCAGAGATTGCGTTCTTCTACTGTTTTCACTTATCCAGTTAACGTACTAAAGGCTGTTCACCAAAATCTCGGTGGAGTGTTAGACGAGTTGTATAGAGAAAACAGACCTGGAATTGTGGATGCCAATATTAGGTTACGACCTAGTGATGATATAATACCCGGGGAGGAAGGTACCTTGATTCATAATCTTGAGCTTGGGAGTACTTTTTATTTCATTCTTTGAC
This sequence comes from Oophaga sylvatica, assembly GCA_033576555.1. Classification (NCBI taxonomy): domain Eukaryota; kingdom Metazoa; phylum Chordata; class Amphibia; order Anura; family Dendrobatidae; genus Oophaga; species Oophaga sylvatica. The sequence goes on from JARQOD010000006.1 coordinate 38,260,770, forward strand.
CTCAATTTTCTGAGCTCTTCATGTGAATTTTTTGTTAGAAACACACATAAAGATCGAGAACGATCTATTAGATTACTACTATGAGTATTTTTTGTAGCAGATTGAGCACACCTGTTGAGTACATGTAGAATATGAATAATAGAAAAAGAAAAGTCTGTATTTTGCCAATGATTATGAAAGAGACAATACTGCACATTTATAAAACAAAAGTTGTTTCGGAACATACGATTCAGTCCTGAATATTGTAGCGCGGAGTGCTCTTTATTGTACTGATCTATACAGGAAATTTCCTCTACCTGCTGCTTGATTATATGAGAAAGCCACAGGCATGATGGTGCTTGACACTGGGGAGCAAGCACCGTTTTTAAGGATTTGTGTCTTTAGAAAAGCAATATGTCACTTTCGCATGGGTTGCCAGGAAACAGCACAGAAAATAAAATTAGAATTACTGATGGATAGAATGGACGTTGGTAGTAAAAAAAATTGGAATTAATGACCTTACATAGAAAATCTGAAGCTTAATAACGATCCTTGATTGTTAGTTCCGTGAACTTATTACAAGTGGAATTACCATTTTGAAACTGCATAATCTTTACTATTAGTATTGAAATCACCCGGACTGAAATTTCTCTGGTACAAAGTCTTCGATCTTAAGCTTAAAAATGAGAATTATTATGTATTGTTATAGGAGACAATAGGGGTGGTAGAACTCATAGGTAGATCGAGGAGATTCCAACTTTTTGCCAAAACCAACATTTTATATTTCAAACAGTGGAGACATAACGGTAATAAATAGTGAATTATTTTGATATATTTATAGAGTTCTAGGTGGGGTGTAAAAATGAAGTAAAATAATGCAAGTGGTAAACTGAGAGATAAGCTCCAGGGCCCCAAAATCTTTAAAGGAAATCTGTCACCAGGATTTTGCCACTTAATGTGGAGCAGAGTAATGTAGAGCCAGAGACTCTGATGTCAGCGATGTAATACTAACTGGGCAGCTTGCTGTAGTTTTGATACAATCCCTGTTTTACCAGCATGTAATTATCACAAGAGGACTAGTAAGCCTGCTGCCAGATAGTCCAGCATATTCATGAGCTCTGTATAACACCACTAGTTGGCAGCTTCCTGTATGCACTGTGCAGAGGCAGAAATCTGCCAATCGTCAGGTAGTTGTACAGCAGAGAAAACACTGACTGTATCCAAATGACAGCAAACAGCTCAGAAAGTTATACATTTCTAAAATCAGAGTTTCTTCCCCTACATTATGCTGCTTCTGAATGGGTAGAAAAATCTTGCTGACAAATTCCCTTTTACGGGGTGCCTATCTACAATATGCCAATTATATGGTGAACTGTGGGACATGTGATGCTTCCACTTCTACTTGTCCTCTTGCATTCCCATCTTTGTTGCTGCATCGATGGTCAACATCCAAGTTATTGTCCCCTGCTAATCAATTTATAGGTTGCATAAACATAAAATCTCACCAAAACTATAATTTGAAAATATATAACATTAATTCCAGCTGCAACTTTGCAGTTCAGTGTTCAGCAGTCGGGATCGAGCCATTACTGTCACGCTGTCTCTGCGTACAGGAGGTCAGGGGCCTAAGCTGACCCTAAGCTGGGGCCCTGACTAATCCCTCTACCTGGAGGTAATGTTAAAGGTACAGAGGTCCAGGCCGCCAGCGTAACCCCTACCTCCTGAGGATCCCTGAACCTCAGTAATCTAGTCCTGAGAAGGACCCCGATCACAACAACAGGGGAAAGGATAATATAAGCCAACACACAGTACTAGACGAACGAGACAGTACAAGGGAAAACCAAAAACCACCTTGCATACAAAAACTCACACCACAACAACAGAGGGAACACCAACGGGTAAGGAGATAAATGATAAAGCGAGGAAGGGAAAAAAAACACACCAAGTACACTTCACTACAAACTCCAAAAAAATACCACGAGCCGCTCTGTTTGTCTGCAAGGAATGCTTTCACCGACAACTTCCCTAACAGACCGGCAGGTATTTGAAGGAGTCCCACTACTGCAGCATTGACTGCAGCTGGGCGAGGCTGGGCCTCATCTAGCACAGAGAGAGAGAATTAACTCCCTCACTGCCGAAAAACACAAAGCACCAAAAACTCAGCTGCGAGAAGTCAGGCTGTGTAATCGTGACGATCTTCGTGGCGACACACCCGTGACAGTACCCCCCCTTCTACGAGGGGCCTCCGGACCCTCAGGGCCAGGTTTATCCGGGTGAGTCGTGTGGAAGGCCCGAATTAATCTGTCTGCGTTAATATCCGACGCAGGAACCCACATCCTCTCCTCAGGACCATACCCCTTCCAATGAACCAGGTACTGAAGGGACCGGCGATTAAAGCGTGAATCGATGACTTTCGATACCTGAAACTCCAAGTTACCATTGACCACCACTGGAGGAGGAGGTAAAGGTGACGGTATCACCGGCGCCACATACCTCTTAAGCAACGATCTGTGGAACACGTGAATTTTAAACGTAGGGGGGAGGTCAAGACGGAATGCCACCGGATTAATTATAGAACTGATCCTGTACGGCCCGATGAACCTGGGACCCAGTTTCCAGGAGGGAACCTTAAGTTTTATATTCTTGGTAGACAACCATACCCGATCGTTCACACTTAGGTCCGGACCAGACACTCTCCTCCTATCAGCCATACGTTTGTATCGGTTCCCCATAGTATTCAGATTATTCAGCACCCCTCTCCATATTGAAGCTAGTGATGACGAAAATCGTTCCTCCTCAGGAACCCCTGAAGAGCCCCCCCTACTGAAAGTACAAAACTGGGGTGAAAACCATATGCCCCAAAAAACGGGGACTTACCAGTGGACTCGCTCCGCCTATTATTAAGAGCAAACTCTGCCAGAGGTAAGAAAGAAGCCCAGTCCTCCTGGTTCTCTGACACAAAACACCGGAGATATGTCTCCAAGCTCTGGTTCAGACATTCCATCTGACCATTGGTCTGAGGATGAAAAGCCGATGAAAACGATAAATGCATCCCCCGCCGTGTACAAAATGCCTTCCAGAATTTGGACACAAACTGAGACCCCCGATCAGACACCACATCGGAGGGTACCCCGTGAAGCCTCACAATCTCCCCAATGAACACCTGCGCAAGAGTTTTAGCATTAGGAAGAGCGATAAAATGTGCCATCGTGCTGAACCTGTCCACTACAACGAGTATGACTGTTTTACCCGAAGACGGCGGGAGGTCCGTAATAAAGTCCATGGACAGATGAGTCCAAGGACGCTCCGGGATCTTCAAAGGTAAGAGGGCCCCAGACGGATGGGTATGTGGGGTCTTAGAGCACGCACCAACCCCACAGGACGCGACAAAAGTTACCACCTCCCTATGTAAGTTAGGCCACCAAAACCGACGCGAGAGGAGATCCACAGTTGCTTTACTCCCTGGGTGTCCTGCCAAAGCTGAGTTATGGTGTGCCTCGATCACCTTTTGTTGCAACTGATCTGGAACAAACAGTCTCCCTGGAGGTCCAACAGGGGCGTCCCCCTGAGCCTCCAATACCTCCTCCTCAAGCTCAGAGCATACTGCCGACACCACCACCCCCTCCTGAAGGATAGGAACCGGGTCATCCGTATTCCCGGCCCCAGGGAAACTACGAGATAAGGCATCCGCCTTTACATTTTTTGACCCAGGACGATATGTGACGACAAAATTAAACCTGGTAAAAAACAACGACCACCTAGCTTGTCTGGGATTCAGACGTTTTGCGGACTCCAGATATAGCAGGTTCTTGTGATCGGTGATGACGGTGACCGGATGGACTGCCCCCTCCAAAAAATGACGCCACTCCTCAAAAGCTAACTTAATGGCCAAGAGTTCCCTATTGCCGACATCGTAATTCCTCTCATCGGACGACAATTTTTTAGAGAAAAAGGTGCACGGATGCCACTTACCAGGGGACGAACCTTGTGACAATACTGCTCCCACCCCTACCTCGGAAGCGTCTACCTCTACAATGAACGGCTGTGACGCATCAGGTTGAATGAGTATGGGTGCCGAGGCAAAACATTTTTTCAAGGAGGAGAATGCTTGACAAGCCTTGTCAGACCACCTAGAAAAATCCGTCCCCTTTTTTGTCATGTCTGTGAGAGGTTTAACCATGGACGATAAATTACGAATAAATTTCCGGTAATAATTAGCAAACCCCAGGAAACGTTGTAGAGCCTTAAGATTCTCTGGCAGATCCCACTCAAGAACTGCCCGCACTTTCCCAGGGTCCATACGAAAACCGGACGCTGAAACCAGGAAGCCTAAAAACTGGAGTTCCTGTACGGCAAACACACACTTTTCCCATTTGGCGTACAGTTTATTATCCCACAAGATCAGTAACACCTGCCTAACGTGCTCCTGATGAGACACAAGATCCGGCGAGTAAATTAAGATATCATCCAGATATATGACAACAAACTGTCCCACCAGGCGGCGAAAAATGTCATTTACAAAGTGTTGGAACACCGCCGGGGCATTAGTCAGACCGAATGGCATGACAAGGTTCTCATAATGCCCCTCCGGAGTGTTAAACGCCGTCTTCCACTCATCCCCCTCCTTCATCCTAATCAGATTGTACGCCCCCTTTAGATCCAACGTACAGAACCATTTGGCTCCCACGATCTGATTGAAGAGATCGGGAATAAGTGGGAGCGGATACGGATCTCGGACCGTAATCCGATTAAGTTCACGAAATCCAGGCAAGGGCGTAGGCCTCCATCTTTCTTCTTCACAAAGAAGAACCCCGCGGCCATCGGGGAAGATGAAGGTCTAATATGCCCCTTAGCCAGACTTTCAGAAATATAATCCTTCATGGTCTGCCTCTCAGGACCAGATAGGTTATACAACCTAGATTTAGGTAACATGGCCTCAGGGAGCAGTTTTACAGAACAGTCATACACGCGATGAGGAGGTAGTTCCTGACACCCTTTCTCCGAGAATACATCCTCAAAATCCGCCAGAAATGGAGGTAAGACCCTAGGAGTGACCGCACCGATGACCGTATTCATGCAGTTTTTATTACAGAATTCACTCCATTGGCTTATCTCTCTGGATTGCCAATTAATAACTGGGTTATGCTTAGTTAACCAAGGAAGGCCCAACACTATAGGAGTGGGAAGACCCTCCAACACGTAACAAGACAACAGTTCTTTATGTATCGCCCCCTCTTGAAGTTTTACGTTATGCACCGCTTGCAAAAAACTTCCCTGACCGAGAGGCCTGGCGTCGATCGAGAATATGGGGATGGGTTTAGCCAACACACTCAATCGCATACCTTGAACCCAGGCAAACCGAGCGTCCACCAGATTAGCCCCGGCCCCACTATTCAGAAGAACAGATATCCTCTCAGTTCTCGTACCCACCACCACCTCCGCCGGTACGAGAAACTGAGACGAACCTAGGGACGAAATACCTACTCCCAGATTGCCGTCCACACAACCTGGGATCAATAGTTTTCCGACGACCCTTTACTCTGCAAAGGACGGATGGACACCCCCCAATAAAATGCAGAAGAAACACCTTCCTGTCTTGTGGCGCACCGCCAGTCCCCTCCCCCGAAATGATGTCCCTCCTAATTGCATAGGCTCCTCTGGACTGACCAGGGGAACCTCCATATAAGGGACCCTTGAAGAAGGTGGAGTCATCACAGGGGGCGGAGTTACCCCACACCTCTCCCGAAGCCGTCTGTCAATGCGAATAGCAAGGGTCATAGCGGCTTCCAGTGACGCGGGAGGTCATACTGTGCCAACACATCCTTTAATTTGTCAGATAAACCTTGACAAAACTGGCTCCTAAGAGCCGGGTCATTCCACTGGGTGTCCGTGGCCCACCTACGGAACTCCGAACAGAATTCCTCCGCCGGACGATCTCCCTGCTGGATCCTACGTAACTTAGATTCAGCAAGGGAGATCCGATCCGGGTCATCATATACGAGACCCAGAGCAACAAAAAACCTATCCACTGACTGGAGAGCCGGGGAACCCGGGGAAAGAGAGAACGCCCATGATTGTGGGTCCCCTTGTAGGAGCGAGATGACAATTCCCACCCTTTGTTCTTCACTCCCCGATGACCGAGGCCGCAGCCGAAAGTACAATTTACATGCCTCCCGGAAAACAAAAAACTTGTCCCGCCCCCCAGTGAACCTGTCAGGGAGAGCTACTTTAGGTTCTGGTCTGGCTTGCTCCGGGGGATACAAAACCTTGGACTTAACGTCCGCCAGCTCCATGGACAAACTCTGCAACTGCCGAGCTAGACTGGCTACTGGATCCATGGTAGCTGGAGAGAATCTTTTGTCGGTCGGTGAAAATGTCACGCTGTCTCTGCGTACAGGAGGTTAGGGGCCTAAGCTGACCCTAAGCTGGGGCCCTGACTAATCCCTCTACCTGGAGGTACTGTTAAAGGTACAGAGGTCCAGGCCGCCAGCGTAACCCCTACCTCCTGAGGATCCCTGAACCTCAGTAATCTAGTCCTGAGAAGGACCCCGATCACAACAACAGGGGAAAGGATAATATAAGCCAACACACAGTACTAGACGAACGAGACAGTACAAGGGGAAAACCAAAAACCACCTTGCATACAAAAACTCACACCACAACAACAGAGGGAACACCAACAGGTAAGGAGATAAATGATAAAGCGAGGAAGGGAAAAAAACACACCAAGTACACTTCACTCCAAACTCTAAAATACCACGAGCCGCTCTGTTTGTCTGCAAGGAATGCTTTCACCGACAACTTCCCTAACAGACCGGCAGGTATTTGAAGGAGTCCCACTACTGCAGCATTGACTGCAGATGGGCGAGGCTGGGCCTCATCTAGCACAGAGAGAGAGAATTAACTCCCTCACTGCTGAAAAACAAAGCACCAAAAACTCAGCTGCGAGAAGTCAGGCTGTGTAATCGTGACGATCTTCGTGGCGACACACCCATGACAATTACCTACTCTCCAGCTTACCTATACTTACCTATATCAAGAATACTTACTAGTCTGTAAAGTTCTATTGAGTTTATCATCTTCAACTGATGTATGCCGGCGATAAAACACTAATTTCTTGCAATAAACTTTAACTTGCTATGAATTATTTGAAATCTTAACATGGCCATACACATTAGAGAGGATGGTTCAACGCCCGTTCAATAAAGGAACGTCTGGGAATATTCTTTCATAGAAATGTTTTTTGATCTTCAGTATCAAGTTTCTTTCCAGGTGTTGTTGACGTGTCAACACTTGGCTAAAACTATCCTTTTTTTTTTTTCTTAAATTTCATCCAATGAAAGAATATTTTAGCTGAAATTGTCCGTCTTGATCAACCTTGTTGACCACTTTGTTCTAGACCAGACCCGGGCAAGGGGCGGCCCGCGGGCCGCATCCGGCCCGCCGGCTGTCAGTGACCGGCCCGCGGAGGCGCTCCGGCAGTCTCAGGGCCCCGGCATCAGCTGGCACAATACTTACCTCTCCCGTGCCTCCGCTGCTGCAGCTCTGGGCTCCACCGGCGCTTCCTCTCACAGCCGGCCGCTGAATGACGTCATCATTCAGCGGCCGGCTGTGTCAGAGAGCGGGGACGCTGGACAGGTAAGACGTGTCTCTGTGTGTGTCTGTGTCTATGTAGTGCGGTGCTTTGTGTGTGTGTGTGTGTGTGTATGTGTGTGAGAGAGTGCTTATGTGCTGTCTGTGTGTGATGATGGGCAGGCATTGATGATAATGGGCAGGCATTGATGATAATGGGCAGGCATTGATGATGGGGAGAAGATGATGATGGGCAGGCATTGCTGATAATGGGGAGGCATTGATGATGATGGGGAGAAGATGATGATAATGGGCAGGTATTGATGATAATGGGCAGGCATTGATGATGGGGAGAAGATGATGATGATGATGATGGGCAGGCATTGATGATGATGGGGAGAAGATGATGATAATGGGCAGGTATTGATGATAATGGGCAGGCATTGATGATGGGGAGAAGATGATGATGATGATGGGCAGGCATTGATGATGATGGGGAGAAGATGATGATAATGGGCAGGCATTGATGATAATGGGCAGGCATTGATGATGGGGAGAAGATGATGATGGACAGGCATTGCTGATAATGGGGAGGCATTGATGATGATGGGGAGAAGATGATGATAATGGGCAGGTATGTATATATACAGTATATATATATATATATATATATACGTATATATACAGTATTGGGTAGAACGGAGTTAATTATATTAGTCCGGCCCTCTAAAACCATCCCAATTTCTCATGCGGCCCCCTGGCAAAATTAATTGCCCACCCCTGTTCTAGACTATTCTTTTAATAATTCAAACAGGCCGTGGTCAACAGTCAATGGGCGACCAATAAATTAATAAATCCACCATCTTGTGTGCTACAAGGATGACAAGTTATTGCCATCTACAAAACAATATATCTACTGCATAAAGGGGATCTCACCGAAACTTTGAAAAAATATATCTTGGTTTCCAGTTTTAAAGATTTCTCTTAAAACCGATTCCATTTCTTTGCTATTATGTTTTTTGGGTGTATTAACAAATTGGAATTATCCCTTGTATAGAAGCACTAAGGGTTTGTCCATACAATCTTACAGTTTGCATTACATGGTAAATATACAATTTTTGGGGGGTTGGTGGTGTTTTAGGGATCATTCATACAACCCTATTACATCTCTTGTATATGTCCTACATAAGGCTCCTACTGTATATACAGGCCCTGATTCATCCAGACTCGCAATGTTCATGCCGGTTTTGATGAGGGGTTGTGCTGGAGTCAGACAAGTTTGTATGGGGTTTTCTGCACATTGTCGCTTCAGAGAGGAAGAGGACTAGAAGTCTAGCGCCACCTATAGGAAGTAGCAATCTTAAAAGTCAACATCGACCCTTTAACGAGTCTTGTCACATGACTTAGTACTGCTCCTCGTCAGTGCAAAGTGTGAGATCTGGTTTGGCTGGGTGAGAGGGGTCTGACTGGGACCCAAAGGGTAACGTTTCTCCTTGCCGAGTGTGACATGTCAACCCGTGACATGCCAAGGTGAGGAGACATTTAAGCCGCAGTTGTCCTCTGGGAAATATACAAATTGTCTCTTCAGAGAGGAAGAGGGCTAGAACTCTAGTGCCACTTATAGGAAGTAGCAATCCTAAAAGTCAATATCGACACCTTTAACGAACCTTCTGGTTTTCTGAAATGTATGTTTTAAAGGAAACCTCTCAGCTGATTACTGCTTCCTGAACCACGGGTATGAATACTGTCAGGCATATTTTCCTCTGAAATGCTCTAGTGGTTCAGAGAATAGATAGTTAGAAGATCTGGCCAGGGACTATAGCCAGAGAAGGGCTTAGTCCCATGCCACCATCCTTGGCCGGCTTCTCCCAGCGCCGCTTCAGGTGATTGACAGGTGATCTGTGTACCTGTTAATCACCTCTAGTAGTGCTGGGGAAAGCACCGGATGAGTCTCGTCTCCAGCCATAGTCCCTGACCGGATCTCCTGACTGTATCTCGCGGCAGTCGTGTAGCCAGGCTTTGATTCATGCTCACCGTGGCTTTGGCAGCATGAATCAGCTGACAAGTTTCCGGTAATATTAGTTTTGAAATTGTGT
>JARQOD010000006.1:38270516-38358489 GCA_033576555.1 Oophaga sylvatica
ATGGGGCATAATCTGTGGAGCATATGGGGCATAATCTGTGGAGCATATGGGGGCATAATCTGTGCAGCATATGGGGGCCTAATCTGGAGCATATGGGGGCATAATCTGGATCATACGGGGCATAATCTGTGCAGCATATGGGGGCCTAATCTGGAGCATATGGGGGCATAATCTGTGGAGCATACGTGGGCATAATCTGTGCAGCATATGGGGCATAATCTGGAGCATATGGGGGCATAATCTGAGGATCATACGGGGGCATAATCAGGGAAGCATATGGGGGCATAATCTGTGCAGCATATGGGGGCATAATCTGTGGATCATACGGGGGCATAATCTGTGCAGTTTATGGGGGCCTAATCTATGGAGCATATGGGGGCATAATCATTTTTCACCCTAGGCTTATACGCGAGTCAATAAGTTTTCCCAGTTTTTTGTGGCAAAATTAGGGGGGTCGGCTTATACACGGGTCGGCTTATACATGAGTATATACTGTAATTTATACAATGTGATTTTCTGTATTTTCTTTTTGATATTCTATCTCTCAATCTTAAAATTAACCTACCCTTAAAATTATACACTGTTCATGTCTTTGTCAGTGGGCAAACTTACAAAATCAGCAAGGGATCAAATACTTATTTCCCCTACTGTAGCAAAAACCTTCTGACAGGTTCCCTATAAGTCATAATGTCCTGTAATTGTAATTGTTGATGGCTTTATTTTTTTCATTGAAACATCGATGTGATAACATACCATGTCTGATGTCTTCTGATAATTATTGATTCTTATTGAAAATTATTTGCAGTGCAGTTCCTACAAAAACCTAAAAAGCCTTTTTATTTGGTAATGTGAAATGGCAATTTATACTGTGGATTTCACACTTTGCAACACATTTTGACTTCCGACACAAATATGAAGCAAAATCCATGACCCATTAACATATAAAAATCTATAGCAAATTTTCTTAGCTCAAATTAAATCCATCATGGCCTTACCATGAAACTTGCCATCTATGAAATAAGTTTAAAGCAGTAAATTGTTCTATGTGCATTAGTTTAATCCGCTATTCTCTTTGGCGCTTCTTTGTCATAAAATTTGGTGTTAAAAGGCTAGACAGGTGAGTAAAGGAGTCTGGGGTCAAATACCAGGAGAGTACGTCAAAATCAAAGGGGCAAGACAAATGAATAGTCAAATGGCAAAGTTCGAGGACAGGCAACAAAGATCAGAACACTGTACAAAGAGCACACACCACCAAGCCAATCTGTGACTGCCAATGGTCTGACCATTGTCATCTAGCGAAATAACCAGGCAATCATCCAGAAAGGGTAACACCTGGCGGAAACTCAGCAGTCCCTGATAGATTGGGCTGCTGGACAATTTGCATAGGGATAGTCTGGCACGCCCCAGCCTTGATTGGGCTGCTGGGCTATTTCATTCACTAAACTGACAGCTCAGTATGCCCCTGAAATCCATAGGGCGACTGAGCTGTCACTCACTATATCCCTAGGAAACAGTGAGTGGCGGAATCGTGACAGCTATTTGCATCTTTTGCAATTTGTGGTTTATTAACATTTTTAGATTTTTAGATATTAGAGTGGTGGTCCGAAACTAACAGTGATTGTAAGCCTAAACATGTATGTATTTAATGTAATGATTGAATCGCTTTTTTAACATACTTTAATTGAAAAGTAACAAGCCGGAAAGAGAGCGCACTTTCAGAGCACATTTTAAAGGACACAATGTGGCAAGCAGAGACCAGCCTCGCCCCTGAAAATGATATAACTTTTGGGGTCAGGGTTGGTCTCTGCTCACTGGCTCCTCTCCTTTACAATGTGCACTCACAGTGAGTTCTCTTGGTGGCTCATCAGTTCTCATTAGAGCTGGCAAGGGAGCGCACTGTCACTGTGCGTTGAAAGTATTATCGCACAGTAATAAGGAAGCTCATACTGAGCGTGCAATGAAATTGACATCCGATACATGCACAAGATCGATCTTCCTACAGGGTGTTCATCCATCAAGTCGCCATGGCTTGATATTGAGCTGAAGGCCATTAATAATAATAGGATTCGCAATGAATCAGTGACTAGCCCTGCCCCTGAAATGGACATCAATGTTGATGCTTCCTTTCCGGGTGAGGACAGACGCTGCAACAGTGACAACAGTCCCGATCCCCTAATGCCATGTAGTTTGAGTATCCCAGCATGCACTAGGGCTGTTCAAAGAAAAAGTCATCAAACTGGAAGTAGGTAAAAAAAAATAAAGCAGTTAAAGAGAGCAGAGAGGGAACGATGAAATGAATTGTGCTCTAAAAAAAATAATAAAGAGAACGACTTTTTATTTAAAGTATATTAGAAAAGTTATCAGATTATTATATTAAACAGACAGATATTAAGGTTTTAAAGCAATGTTAGTTTTGGACCATCCCTTTAAAATTTTTCTTTTATATACTGTTCACTGATCAGTAGATCAGCTCTTTTTATTGAGCTTGTAAGGAATCCTTTGAAATTGGCTGGGATTGCTGGAGCACCCCATTATATCCTAATCCCGGCTATATTCAGCACAGTGCTTACAAACTAGACAGCAGTGGTGGTCGGTCTCCTAGGCAACAAGCTGTCAACAAAAGAAACGGTGTTAATATCTCCAAAACGGCTGAAAATTTTAATAAGCAGTAAATTGAAAAAGTGCTTGTTTTTGCAAGTTCTATAAAACAATACGCATCTATGAAAATAATAATAACCTTTTAATATCTGGAATAAAGCACGTACTGTATATAAACCACTTTTATGGACTTTTCTTCTTCTAGTTCAATACATAAAGATTTTTTCAAAATTGTACACAAATAATGTGAATGAGAGTAAGCCAGGGTTCCTGCTATGTAATAATAATGGATTGGACTATTGCACCATTATGTAGGCAGCCTGGTATCAGTATGATCAATACTATGCACTGGGAACAATTTTCTGCATAGTACATCCGCATTGATCATTTTCTTTGTGTGTAATACATAACACTCCATGGTGTCGTCTCTGAAGTTTATTTTCCTGAGCTGTCCTTAGAATTAATAGATATGAGCGGTGCATGATATATTAAATTTGCATCTATCTGGGTTGTGCTTTAGTTTGTGAATAGTAAGGCTACACTCTGTGTTCACACCCGGTGCACACCGACTATAATCCGGCATTTCAGCTATATGCGTTTTTAATCCTGTAATGACTGCAATCGAGCTGGAACACAACGAGAGAATGGTGATCATAAATTATAGTGGGGAGTGGAATATAAATACATTTATGGAACGCTTGGTGATTGGAATGAAGTATCACAGATTAAAATGCGGAAATATGAAATGTGCAAATGTGTACAATTATAAATAGCGTACTTATATTCGGCAGGACCAGCTTGAAAGTCTAAAACAGATTAAACACATATGCAAAATAGCAATTTACAGCAAATTCTGCCTGACATTTAATACATTAGCTCAATGTACTCTCTATACTGTGTTTTTATTAGTTTACATTTAGTAATCTCTCAATATTTTTTTCCAAATACCGAATTAATCAAAACTCTTTGTTTCAATAGAAATCAATTAGATTTCAGCTTTTGTTTCTTAACCCTTAAGGGCCAGGACATTTTTCAATTTTGCGCTTTCATTTTTTTTCCATCCTTCTTCCAAGAGCCATAACGTTTATATTTTTTCTCTACATAGCCATAGAAGGATGTGATTTTTCTTGGATGAGCAGTAGTTCTGACTGCCATAATGCACCCCTATAATGGAAACATTTCCCAGCTATGGACAGCATGGTGGCTCAGTGGTTAGCACTGTTGCTTTGCAGCGTAGGGGTCCTGGGCTCAAATCTCACCATGAACAACATCTGTAAGGAGTTTGTATGTTCTCCCCTTGTTTGCGTGGATTTCCTCTGCGTTCTTTGGTTTCCTCCCATACGCCAAGGACATACCGTATTTTCCGGCGTATAAGACGACTTTTTAACCCCATAAAATCCTCTGGAAAGTCGGAGGTCGTCTTATACACCGGTACCGATAGGGCGGTGCGGAGGAGTGGTCCCAATGACGAGGTGAGGGGGCTTCCCACAGGGAAGGTGTATATGAATTACCATTACCTCCTTGCGGTGCTCTGTGCGGCTGTCTGTGCTTGGAGGAGCGGCGGCTTCTCTTGAAGAGCATTGGGGGCTCGGCCGGCGGCTCCTTATGCAGCATGGGGGGCCCCGCCGGCATTTCCTCACAGCCCGGAGGCGACCGCAGCTCCATTGCTGCGATGCGGTGGCCTCTGGCAAAATGGCTGCTGGTGATCAGATTCAGATCTCGTTCCGAGATCTCGGGAGACGAGATCTCGAGACGAGATCTCATTGCCGAGATCTGTATCTGAGCATGCGCCGCCCACCAGCGGCCATTTTGCCGGAGGCCACCGCATCGCAGCAATGGAGCTGCAGTGGCCTCCGGGCTCTGAGGAAATGCCGGCGGAGCCCCCCACGCTGCATAAGGGGCCGCCGGCCGAGCCCCAATACTGATCAAGAGCCGCCGGCCGAGTCGCCAATGCTGATCAAGAGCCGCCGCCGCCCCTCCAAGCGCAGACAGCCGCACAGAGCACCGCAAGGAGATAATGGTACTTCATCTACACCTTCCCTGTGGGACGCCCCCTCACCTTGTCATTGGGACCACTCCTCCGCACCGCCCTATAAGACGACACTTGGCGTATAAGAAGACCCCCCCACTTTTAAGAAGATTTTATATTTTGACTGGAAAAGTTGGGGGGTCGTCTTATACGCCGGAAAATACAGTACTGATAGGGAACCTAGATTGTGAGTACTAATGAGAAAGTGATCATGATGTCTTTAAAGTGCTGCGGACTATAATGGTACTACATAAATGAGTAATAGAAGTAGAAATGGTGACAAATAAATGCACCAAAAGTCTTCTAGGCATGGAATGAACAAGTTGTTGACATATTGAAACATTTATCTTTTTCCATTCTTCAAAAATGACCTCGTTTATAGAGCCTGGGTGCTGGATGAAGAGTGACGCTCAACTTGTCTCTTCAGATTTCCCCATCCTGGGTTTATATCAGGAGACATGCTTGGCCACAGAATTATTTTCACTGTTATGTTTCGGTAGCTGAGGAGTGCAGGTAAAAAAGGCAATACACCAGAGCAGTTGGAATCTATGAGATTGCAGTACCCTGACTAACCACCACAACTAGAGGCAGCCGTGGAGCGTTCCTACGTTGGTCCTAGACGCCTCGTCACAGCCTGAGAAACTAACTACACCTAAAGATAGAAATAGGAAAGCTATCTGCCCCGGAGCAGAACCCCAAAGATAATAGAAAGCCCCCAAACAAGTAATGGCGGTTAGACAACATGAAATACTGACACAGAAAGAAAATAGAATGACCAAACGCTGGGGCCCAAACTAACTAAATAGAAAAGGATAGGAAGGGTACTTACTGCAATCCCAGAAAACCCTGAAAGGCACCAACTCTACTAATTTCAAAAACACCTGAGATCACACGACCTCTACCACCTAAATTAGTTCTCTGGTGTAACAAAATCAAAACAGCAGCCACTGAAAAAACTGGAAAAAGCAAAAGTACAAACATCAGTGGCTGAACAAAACTGAGAGGGCAGAAGCCCCCGGAGGGGACCCTGAAGGCCCCCACAGAAGTGCAGGACAAAATGCAAAAATATAGCACAAACACAAAAGAAGAAAATGTCTTATCTGTTATCAGGAGATGCAGACACGACACAGCAGGCTACAAGCGAAACTGGAATAAAGGATTCAGACCAGAACAATTGATCACCGGCAACCCTGATGGGAAGGTGACTCCCTTATATAAGACCAGTCAGTAACACCTGATTCCCAGTCCTCACAATCTTCACTGGACAGACTAGCACCGCTTGTAACCACCAGAGGGAGCCTCGGCTCAGAACTCATCTCAAACCCATTCACAACAGTACCCCCCCCCCTTGAGGAGGGGTCACCGAACCCTCATTTGAGCAACCAGGTTGGTCAGGATGAGTTCTATGATACGCACGGATAAGTCTCCTAGC
The DNA here is from genome assembly GCA_033576555.1 of Oophaga sylvatica. Lineage (NCBI taxonomy): Eukaryota > Metazoa > Chordata > Amphibia > Anura > Dendrobatidae > Oophaga > Oophaga sylvatica. The sequence goes on from JARQOD010000006.1 coordinate 38,276,576, forward strand.
ATGGATGTCCGAAGCAAACACCCAAGAATTGTCTTCCTGACCATAACCTCTCCATTTAACCAAATACTGGAGTTTCCGTCTAGAAAAACGAGAATCTAATATTTTCTCAACCACATACTCCAGATTGCCCTCAACCAAAACAGGGTCAGGAGGCACAGCAGCAGGAACCACTGGCTTAACAAACCTCTTCAACAAGGACTTGTGGAACACGTTATGGATCTTAAATGTCCCTGGAAGAAGCAAACGAAAAGAAACAGGATTAATAATCTCCATGATCTTATAAGGTCCAATGAACCTAGGCTTAAATTTAGGAGATGCTACTCTCATAGGAATATTCTTTGAGGACAACCAGACCAAGTCCCCCACTTTAAACCGAGGACCATCAGTCCTATGCCGGTTAGCAAACCGCTGGGCCCTCTCCTGAGAGAGGGATAACCTCTCCACTACCTGGTCCCAAATCAGTTGCATACGCTCCACAACAGAGTCAACACCTGGACAGACAGAAGCTTCCGTCTGTCCTGAGAAAATCGAGGGTGAAACCCAGAATTACAGAAAAACGGAGACATCAAAGTAGCAGAGCTAGCCCTATTATTAAGAGCAAACTCAGCCAAAGGCAAAAAAGAGACCCAGTCATCCTGATCAGCAGACACAAAGCATCTTAGATAAGTCTCCAATGTCTGGTTTGTTCTCTCAGTTTGACCATTGGTCTGAGGATGAAATGCCGAGGAGAAAGACAATTGAACACCCAGTTTAGAACAAAAAGTCCTCCAAAATCTGGAAACAAACTGGACTCCTCTGTCAGACACAATGTTCTCAGGAATGCCGTGTAAACGAACCACGTGCTGAAGGAACAACGGCACCAATTCAGAGGAGGAAGGCAACTTAGGTAATTGTTATGTTTCGGTAGCTGAGGAGAGCAGGCAAAAAAAGGAAATACACCAGAGCAGTTGGAATCTATGAGATTGCAGTACCCTGACTAACCACCACAACTAGAGGCAGCCGTGGAGCGTTCCTACGTTGGTCCTAGACGCCTCGTCACAGCCTGAGAAACTAACTACACCTAAAGATAGAAATAGGAAAGCTATCTGCCCCGGAGCAGAACCCCAAAGATAATAGAAAGCCCCCAAACAAGTAATGGCGGTTAGACAAGAGGAAATACTGACACAGAAAGAAAATAGTATGAGCAAACGCTGGGGCCCAAACTATCTAAATAGAAAAGGACAGGAAGGGTACTTACTGCAATCCCAGAAAACCCTGAAAAACACCAACTCTACTAATTTCAAAATCACCTGAGATCACACGACCTCTACCACCTAAATTAGTTCTCTGGTGTAACAAAATCAAAACAGCAGCCACTGAAAAAACTGGAAAAAGCAAAAGTACAAAACACAGTGGCTGAACTAAACTGAGAGGGCAGAAGCCCCCGGAGGGGACCCTGAAGGCCCCCACAGAAGTGCAGGACAAAATGCAAAAATATAGCACAAACACAAAAGAAGAAAATGTCTTATCTGATAGCAGGGAATGCAGACACGACACAGCAGGCTACAAGGGAAACTGGAAAGAAGGATTCAGACCAGAACAATTGATCACCGGCAACCCTGATGGGAAGGTGACTCCCTTATATAAGACCAGTCAGTAACACCTGATTCCCAGTCCTCACAATCTTCACTGGAAAGACTAGCACCGCTTGTAACCACCAGAGGGAGCCTCTGCTCAGAACTCATCTCAAACCCATTCACAACAGGTAATGGCACAAGATGTATCATCTTGGAAAACCTATCACAAATTACCCAGATGGTGGTCATTCTCTGAGAAACAGGAAGGTCGGAAATGAAATCCATAGAGATATGGGTCCATGGTCTCTTGGGCACAGGCAATGGCATCAACAAACCACTAGAGCGAGAGCAAGGCTTGGAGCGAGAGCAAGTTCCGCAGGACTGCACAAATTCCCTGACATCGCGAGACAAGGTAGGCCACCAAAAGGACCGACTAACCAAGTCTCTGGTACCAAAAATTCCGGGATGCCCAGCCAATGTGGAACAATGAATCTCAGACATCACACTCTTTTTCCATTGGTCCGGGACAAACAATTTTCCAACAGGGCAGCGCTCGGGCCTATCCTCCTGACACCCCTCCAGAGCAAGTCTCAAATTGGGCGAGATGGCGGAAAGAACTACACCCTCTTTCAAAATAACAGAAGGATCAGATAACTCAGGAGAGTCCGCAAGGAAACTCCTCGAGAGGGCATCCGCCTTAACATTCTTAGTGCCAGGAAGAAAGGAAACCACAAAATTAAAACGTGTGAAAAACAAGGCCCACCTGGCCTGTCTAGGATTGAGTCGCTTGGCAGATTCCAGATAGACCAGATTCTTATGGTCCGTAAGGACCACCACCTGATGTTTGGCTCCCTCCAGCCAATGTCTCCACTCTTCAAAAGCCCACTTCATGGCCAATAACTCCCGATTACCCACGTCATAATTACGTTCAGTAGGAGAAAATTTTCGAGAGAAAAAGGCACAAGGGTTACTTTTAGAGGTCTCTGGATCTTTTTGGGACAAAACGGCACCTGCCCCAATTTCAGAGGCATCAACCTCCACCTGAAATGGCAGAGAAACATCAGGCTGCCGTAGAACAGGAGCAGAAGTGAATCTCTGCTTAAGTTCCTGAAATGCAGAGACTGCCTCAGGAGGCCAATTCACCACATCAGAACCCTTTCTGGTCAAATCAGTTAATGGTTTAACAATAACCGAGAAATTACCAATAAATTTACGATAAAAATTGGCAAAACCCAAAAATCTCTGAAGAGCCTTTAATGAAGTAGGTTGGACCCAATCACAGATGGCCTGAACCTTGACCGGGTCCATTTCAATAACAGATGGGGACAAAATGAATCCCAGAAATGAGATCTTCTGTACGCCAAAAAGACACTTTGATCCCTTCACATACAGAGCATTCTCTCTCAAAATCTGGAATACAGTTCGAACATGTTTCACATGAGAGTCCCAGTCATTAGAAAAAATCAAGATATCATCCAAATAAACAATCAGAAATTTGTCCACAAAATCCCTGAAAATGTCATTCATGAAGGACTGGAAGACGGAAGGAGCATTAGTGAGCCCAAAGGGCATCACTAGGTACTCAAAATGCCCTTCAGGGGTATTGAATGCCGTCTTCCATTCATCCCCGTGCTTAATGCGAATAAGGTTATACGCACCCCTGAGGTCAAGCTTGGTAAACCAAGTAGCGTTTTTCACCCTGGAAAACAGGTCAGAAATCAAGGGTAACGGGTATTGATATTTCACAGTAATATTGTTCAAGAGACGATAATCAATACACGGCCTTAGTGAACCATCTTTTTTGGCCACAAAGAAAAAACCGGCACCTAAGGGTGAAGAGGATGGTCTGATATGACCCTTCTCCAATGATTCCTTGATATAAGACCGCATAGCGTCATGTTCAGGTACAGACAAGTTAAAAAGGCGACCTTTAGGGAATTTACTACCCGGCACTAATTCAATAGCGCAGTCATAGCTCCTATGGGGAGGTAAGGATGCAGATTTACTTTCGCTAAACACATCAGAAAAATCAAACAAAAAGTCAGGAACATCCTGAGCCTGGGGGGAGGCAGAAAAAACAGGAGTGTTGGTATTAACACATTGGCAGCCCCAACTGGTTACAGACACAGATTTCCAATCCAAAACAGGATTATGAGACTGTAACCAAGGGAAACCCAGCACGATAATGTCATGCAGATTATATAGAACCAAAAATTTGCAGCACTCCTGGTGATCAGGTTCAACCCTCATTATCACCTGAGTAGAAAACTGGGGTTTATTCTCAGCCAAAGGAGTAGAATCGATCCCCAGTAGGGGAATAGACTTCTGTAGGGGTATCAAGGGAAACCCACAACGTTTAGCAAAATCATAATCCATCAGGTTAATAGCTGCTCCAGAATCAACGAAAGCCTGAGCAGAAAATGAGGACAGAGAGCATATCAGAGTGACAGTTAATAAAAACTTAGTCTGAACACTACCCAAGACAACTGAGCGTGCAAAACGTCTTCCCCGCTTAGGGCAGACTGAAATAGCATGAGAGGCATCACCACAGTAGAAACATAACCCATTGCGCTTTCGAAACTCATGACGCTGTGCCCCAGACACCACTCCATCACACTGCATGGGCTCAGAAGCTGGCTCACAAGGCAACACTATTCCACGCATACTTCTCCGCTCACGCAAACGTCTGTCAATTTGAATCGCTAATGACATAGAATCATTGAGACCAGAGGGGACAGGGAATCCCACCATAACATCGTTTACATTATCCGACAGACCCTTCCGGAAAAGGGCCGCCAAAGCGTCGTCATTCCATTTGGTCAGGACTGCCCACCTACGGAATCTCTGACAGTATAACTCAGCGTCATCAAGCCCCTGATTTAATGCCAACAAGGCTTTTTCAGCTTGATCAGTGACATTAGGCTCATCGTACAATAACCCCAAAGCCTGAAAAAATGCATCAACATCACTCAAAACAGGATCCCCAGGTATCAGGGAAAAAGCCCAATCCTGAGGATCGCCGCGCAGGAGAGAGATGATAATTTGAACCTGCTGCGCTGCGTTTCCTGAGGACTTAGATTTTAAGGCAAAAAACAATTTACAATTATTTTTGAAATTCTGAAACTTAGCTCGATCCCCTAAAAACAAATCTGGCATGGGGATCCTAGGTTCCACAACAGGCAACCTAGCAAGATATGCAGCAATACTCTGAACCTCAGTGGCAAGCTGATCCACACGGCCAGACAACTGTGCAAACTCCATTGGGAGAAAAGATCCTCCCCAGCACCCAGAGATACAGAGGGAAAAAAATGCAACAAGCAGAAAAATATCTCTGACAACTCTGACAACCTTTCTTCTTTCACAATATTTTTTCCCTTCTGTGAGTACCATACAATTTTCAATTTTTAGGCCGGTGATACAGTTATGTTTCGGTAGCTGAGGAGAGCAGGCAAAAAAAGGAAATACACCAGAGCAGTTGGAATCTATGAGATTGCAGTACCCTGACTAACCACCACAACTAGAGGCAGCCGTGGAGCGTTCCTACGTTGGTCCTAGACGCCTCGTCACAGCCTGAGAAACTAACTACACCTAAAGATAGAAATAGGAAAGCTATCTGCCCCGGAGCAGAACCCCAAAGATAATAGAAAGCCCCCAAACAAGTAATGGCGGTTAGACAAGAGGAAATACTGACACAGAAAGAAAATAGTATGAGCAAACGCTGGGGCCCAAACTATCTAAATAGAAAAGGACAGGAAGGGTACTTACTGCAATCCCAGAAAACCCTGAAAAACACCAACTCTACTAATTTCAAAATCACCTGAGATCACACGACCTCTACCACCTAAATTAGTTCTCTGGTGTAACAAAATCAAAACAGCAGCCACTGAAAAAACTGGAAAAAGCAAAAGTACAAAACACAGTGGCTGAACTAAACTGAGAGGGCAGAAGCCCCCGGAGGGGACCCTGAAGGCCCCCACAGAAGTGCAGGACAAAATGCAAAAATATAGCACAAACACAAAAGAAGAAAATGTCTTATCTGATAGCAGGGAATGCAGACACGACACAGCAGGCTACAAGGGAAACTGGAAAGAAGGATTCAGACCAGAACAATTGATCACCGGCAACCCTGATGGGAAGGTGACTCCCTTATATAAGACCAGTCAGTAACACCTGATTCCCAGTCCTCACAATCTTCACTGGAAAGACTAGCACCGCTTGTAACCACCAGAGGGAGCCTCTGCTCAGAACTCATCTCAAACCCATTCACAACAGGTAATGGCACAAGATGTATCATCTTGGAAAACCTATCACAAATTACCCAGATGGTGGTCATTCTCTGAGAAACAGGAAGGTCGGAAATGAAATCCATAGAGATATGGGTCCATGGTCTCTTGGGCACAGGCAATGGCATCAACAAACCACTAGAGCGAGAGCAAGGCTTGGAGCGAGAGCAAGTCCCGCAGGACTGCACAAATTCCCTGATATCACGAGACAAGGTAGGCCACCAAAAGGACCGACTAACCAAGTCTCTGGTACCAAAAATTCCGGGATGCCCAGCCAACGCGGAACAATGAATCTCAGACATCACACTCTTTTTCCACTGGTCCGGGACAAACAATTTTCCAACAGGGCAGCACTCGGGCCTATCCTCCTGACACCCCTCCAGAGCAAGTCTCAAATTGGGCGAGATGGCGGAAAGAACTACACCCTCTTTCAAAATAACAGAAGGATCAGATAACTCAGAAGAGTCCGCAAGGAAACTCCTCAAGAGGGCATCCGCCTTAACATTCTTAGTGCCAGGAAGAAAGGAAACTACAAAATTAAAACATGTGAAAAACAAGGCCCACCTGGCCTGTCTAGGATTGAATCGCTTGGCAGATTCCAGATAGACCAGATTCTTATGGTCCGTAAGGACCACCACCTGATGTTTGGCTCCCTCCAGCCAATGTCTCCACTCTTCAAAAGCCCACTTCATGGCCAATAACTCCCGATTACCCACGTCATAATTACGTTCAGTAGAAGAAAATTTTCGAGAGAAAAAGGCACAAGGGTTACTTTTAGAGGTCTCTGGATCTTTTTGGGACAAAACGGCACCTGCCCCAATTTCAGAGGCATCAACCTCCACCTGAAATGGCAGAGAAACATCAGGCTGCCGTAGAACAGGAGCAGAAGTGAATCTCTGCTTAAGTTCCTGAAATGCAGAGACTACCTCAGGAGGCCAATTCACCACGTCAGAACCCTTTCTGGTCAAATCAGTTAATGGTTTAACAATAACCGAGAAATTACCAATAAATTTACGATAAAAATTGGCAAAACCCAAAAATCTCTGAAGAGCCTTTAATGAAGTAGGTTGGACCCAATCACAGATGGCCTGAACCTTGACCGGGTCCATTTCAATAACAGATGGGGACAAAATGAATCCCAGAAATGAGATCCTCTGTACGCCAAAAAGACACTTTGATCCCTTCACATACAGAGCATTCTCTCTCAAAATCTGGAATACAGTTCGAACATGTTTCACATGAGAGTCCCAGTCATTAGAAAAAATCAAGATATCATCCAAATAAACAATCAGAAATTTGTCCACAAAATCCCTGAAAATGTCATTCATGAAGGACTGGAAGACGGAAGGAGCATTAGTGAGCCCAAAGGGCATCACCAGGTACTCAAAATGCCCTTCAGGGGTATTGAATGCCGTCTTCCATTCATCCCCGTGCTTAATGCGAATAAGGTTATATGCCCCCCCGAGGTCAAGCTTGGTAAACCAAGTAGCGTTTTTCACCCTGGAAAACAGGTCAGAAATCAAGGGTAACGGGTATTGATATTTCACAGTAATATTGTTCAAGAGACGATAATCAATACACGGCCTTAAAGAACCATCCTTTTTGCCACAAAGAAAAAACCGGCACCTAAGGGTGAAGAGGATGGTCTGATATGACCCTTCTCCAAAGATTCCTTGATATAAGACCGCATAGCGTCATGTTCAGGTACAGACAAGTTAAAAAGGCGACCTTTAGGGAATTTACTACCCGGCACTAATTCAATAGCGCAGTCATAGCTCCTATGGGGAGGCAAGGATGCAGATTTACTTTCGCTAAACACATCAGAAAAATCAATCAAAAAGTCAGGAACATCCTGAGCCTGGGGGGAGGCAGAAAAAACAGGAGTGTTAGTATTAACACATTGGCAGCCCCAACTGGTTACAGACACAGATTTCCAATCCAAAACAGGATTATGAGACTGTAACCAAGGAAAACCCAGCACGATAATGTCATGCAGATTATACAGAACCAAAAATTTGCAGCACTCCTGGTGATCAGGTTCAACCCTCATTATCACCTGAGTAGAAAACTGGGGTTTATTCTCAGCCAAAGGGGTAGAATCGATCCCCAGTAGGGGAATAGACTTCTGTAGGGGTATCAAGGGAAATCCACAACGTTTAGCAAAATCATAATCCATCAGATTAATAGCTGCTCCAGAATCAACGAAAGCCTGAGCAGAAAATGAGGACAGAGAGCATATCAGAGTGACAGTTAATAAAAACTTAGTCTGAACACTACCCAAGAGCGTGCAAAACGTCTTCCCCGCTTAGGGCAGACTGAAATAGCATGAGAGGCATCACCACAGTAGAAACATAACCCATTGCGCTTTCGAAACTCATGACGCTGTGCCCCAGACACCACTCTATCACACTGCATGGGTTCAGAAGCTGGTTCACAAGGCAACACCATTCCACGCATACTTCTCCGCTCACGCAAACGTCTGTCAATTTGAATCACAAATGACATAGAATCATTGAGACCAGAGGGGACAGGGAATCCCACCATAACATCCTTTACATTATCTGACAGACCCTTCCGGAAAAGGGCTGCCAAAGCGTCGTCATTCCATTTGGTCAGGACTGCCCACCTACGGAATCTCTGACAGTATAACTCAGCGTCATCAAGCCCCTGATTTAATGCCAACAGGCAACAAGGCTTTTTCAGCTTGATCAGTGACATTAGGCTCATCGTACAATAACCCAAGGCCTGAAAAAATGCATCAACATCACTCAAAACAGGATCCCCAGGTATCAGGGAAAAAGCCCAATCCTGAGGATCGCCGCGCAGGAGAGAGATGATAATTTGAACCTGCTGCGCTGCGTTCCCTGAGGACTTAGATTTTAAGGCAAAAAAACAATTTACAATTATTTTTGAAATTCTGAAACTTAGCTCGATCCCCTAAAAACAAATCTGGCATGGGAATCCTAGGTTCCACAACAGGCAACCCAGCAAGATAGATAGCAATACTCCGAACCTCAGCGGCAAGCTGATCCACACGGCCAGACAACCGTGCAAACTCCATTGAGAGAAAAGATCTGTAAGGTTCTGTATATCTGTTTCTGAAACTCAGTTTGTTCGTCGGCCATTTTGCTTTCTGTTTTGCTGCAGCTATCTTGCCCTCAGTTAAAATGGAGTTTTCCAGCTTGCATGTTCCCGCCCTGATTCTCTCCGTTTGCTTCTTAAACAGCCACACCTGAGCAATCAGTGCTTCAGAATCTGGCCTGCAGTGAACCTGTGTTCTGACTCCTGAAGCCTTGGACTTTGTACTCCAGCCATTTCTACTGAGAAACTCTGGAGCTCTTGTGGACTCTGAACTCTGCTCTTGAAAGCCTCACGGTTGCATGGACTTGCGGTAACATAGAAGAAGATCTGAATCTGTTGTGGAGAGTTATTGATGAACTTAGATTACTTTGGCCTGCTGTGTCTCCTGCTTCTGTGTTTGCAACCTGTATGTTTATTTTTGCCAATTTGTATGAAGCAATACAAGACTTTCTTTTTCAACCTGTGTCTCAAGTATTTTCATCGCACCCAAGCACAAGACGCTATATGAACTGTATCACATACATTACAAGATTCTGAAGCCAAACGTTAGTGTCTGCTGGGTCTGGAAAGGCTTGTCTGCTGTACTGTGGATATCGGATGTCCGGTTGTACTTTCTGTGATAACAGTGGTTGTGACTTCTCACAACCATTCCAGGTGAGCAATTCCCTTAAGTTTTTTTTCTGCAGAGTTATCACAGGTAAACACTATTGTTTTTTTTTCCTCTTCTCTTTTGTCTGCTGAAACTCTGGATATCAGATGTCTGGTTGAAAGCTTTCTGTGATGATAGTGGTTGTGACTTCTCACAACCATTCCAGGTGAGCAGTTCCCTTAAAGTTTTTTCTTTCTTCAGTGTTGCCACAGGTGAACACTATTGTTTTTTTTTTCTCTCTCCTCTTCTTCCAGTATCCTGTCTTAAAAGATCTGGAAAATGGAGGCCCGCATAAAGGAACTTTGTGGAGTGACTGATAATATCCTTGCAGATTTGCAGAATATAAAGACCCGTCTTACAAATCTTCAGGACCTAAATAATCACAATTTGCAAGTGGTTGGACAGACTACTCAGGATTTGCGAGCCAGGATTGAGGTTCTGGAGGGGCAAGTCCAGGCTCCTGCCATGGCCCCGAGTTCTGGGATTCCCAAGTTGCCCCCTTTTCGTTTTGGTGGTGAACGTGAAAAATTCAGGGGATTTGTTAATCAATGTAATCTTTTTTTTTCTGCACATGCTTCACAATTTCCTACTGAACGATCTAAGGTGCTTACTATAATTATGTTGCTTACCAACAAGGCTTTGATATGGGCAAACCCTCTGATTGAGACTGAGGATGATTGTTTGAATCACCTTGATGACTTTATTTCAGCCATGGGGCAGGTGTTTGATGACCCCAATCGAGGTGCAACAGCTGAAGCAGCCATGTTAGCTTTGCGCCAAGGTAAGCACTCAGTAGCTGAATATGCCTTGGATTTCAGGAGATGGGCCCTTGATACCACCTGGGACAATTCCGCCAAAAAATCTATTTTTCGAAAGGGGTTATCCCCACTAATTAAGGATGAACTTGCTCGTGCCGACCCTCCCACTGCGTTAGGTGACTTTATTAACTACTGCATCCGTATTGATACTCGTTTAACTGAACGCAGGCAAGAGAGATGGTTCGAGAGCAATCGTACTAACCTTTTCCTGCCTTCCTCTCCAGCTAAGGAACCTTTGAATAGGATTACACGGGAACCTGAACCTGAACCCATGCAGGTAGACTCTTTACTACGACGGGTTAGTGATGCACGCAAGGAACATCGTTTTAAGGAGAATCTATGTTTTTACTGTGGTAAGTCAGGGCACTTTATTATTAACTGTCCCAGCCGTTCTCGCAAGACTACTGCAGCACTCATTCATTGTGAGTGTTGCGAGAGGGGATCTGTCAGGTCCGAGCCTCAGGCTCCAGAGATAGCTGCCGCAACAGATCTTGATTTCTCGGACTTAAACTCCGTTACCTCTGAGGACGTTGACTGTGTAAATGCTGCCATCTTTCAAGTTTCCTCAGCGGTGTCCCAGCTGAGTTGTAAGAAAAACAATTCTCACTGTTTTCTTTCCATCAAACTCTGGGTTGACTCAGCCTGGGTGTCTAGCTCTGCCATGATCGACTCAGGTGCAAGTGGAAATTTTATGGATGTCTCCTTTGCTCTAAAACAGGGAATACGTTCAGTGAAGAAGGCTGCTCCCGTACAGATGGAAACTGTGGATGGCTCCCTGCTGACCTCTGGACCAGTGGATCAGGAAACAGAGCCTTTAAAGGTTCTTATGGGTAAAGATCATCAAGAGAAACTGTCCTTTATGCTTATCTCTTCTCCTCACTTTCCCATTATTCTAGGGCTACCATGGCTACAGGCTCAGAATCCTACCATTAACTGGGAGACCAAGGAATTACACTTCCCAGAGAAACAGATGAGTCAAAAAATTTCAGCTTGCTCTGTTCCTAAAGGAACCATGTCAGTCCCTGAATTACCAGCTGTATACCAGGACTATGTGGATTTATGTGACAAGAAGAACGCTGACCAGCTTCCTCCTCACCGTCCATATGATTGTCCAATTGAATTATTGCCTGGAGCAGAGATACCTTTTGGTAAGATCTACCCCCTGGCGGGGCCCGAGCTGAAGGCTTTAAAAGAGTACATAGACGAAAATCTAGCCAAGGGCTTCATACGCCCCTCTTCATCTCCTGCAGGGGCACCCATATTCTTTGTAAAGAAGAAAGATGGATCCCTGAGACCATGCGTAGACTATAGGGAACTTAATAAGGTTACTATTAGAAACCGTTATCCATTGCCTTTAATCCCTGAGTTATTGGAGAGAGTGCGACATGCTAAAATTTTTTCTAAACTAGATCTTCGTGGGGCCTATAACTTAGTCCGTATTAGACCTGGGGATGAATGGAAGACTGCATTCAGGTCACGCTATGGACACTTTGAATATCTGGTTATGCCTTTTGGTCTGAGTACCGCCCCAGCCACTTTCCAACACTTGGTGAATGACATCTTCAGGGATCTCCTAGATACATTCGTGGTAATTTATTTGGATGATATTTTAATTTTTTCTAACTCCACAGAGGAACATCATGGACATGTGAGAATGGTCTTGGAACGTCTAAGACAAAATCATCTTTACATCAAGCTTGAAAAGTGTGAATTCCATAAGACCGAAATTCAATTTCTGGGGTATGTACTGTCTACACAAGGAATTAGTATGGATGGAAGTAAAACCCAAGCCATCAATGATTGGCCAAGTCCTAGAAATGTGAAGGAGGTACAGCGCTTCATCGGGTTTGCAAACTTCTATAGACGTTTCATTAGAAATTTCTCTGAGGTAGTGTCACCTATCACCCAACTTACCCGGAAAGAGTCTAAGTTCTCCTGGACTCCCCAAGCCCAGGAAGCATTTTCCCGTCTAAAAGATAAATTTACCACTGCACCTATTCTAGTACATCTCAACCCAGAGCTTGCCTTCATAATAGAGGTGGATGCTTCAGACTGTGCCGTGGGAGCCATACTCTCTCAGAGAACAGGTGAGAAGAATGTCTTGCATCCCTGTGCCTTCTTTTCCAGCAGTTGTCTTCGGCTGAGAAGAACTACGATGTGGGCAATAGAGAGTTGTTGGCCATTATTGCCGCCTTCAAAGAATGGAGACACCTTCTGCAAGGAGCTGCACAGCAAATAGTCGTTCTGACAGATCATCGTAATCTTGAGTTTATCAGGTCGGCTAAGTGCCTGACTCCTCGCCAGGCTCGCTGGAATCTTTTCTTAAATCAATTTAATTTTATTATTTCTTATAGACCAGGATCGCGTAATGGAAAGGCTGATGCACTCTCTAGGATTTACTCAGCAGAGACACGTCCAATTACTCCTCCTAAGACTATTCTTCCTGACTCTAGATTCCTAGGAGTGATTCATCATCAAGACCTAATTAAAGACATCAAGGAAGCATACCATGCGGATTCTTTTTTGGCTCAACCCCCAAGGGACGTAAGTCTTGTCTTTAAGAATGGTGTGTGGATTCTGGGACAACGTCTGTATATACCTGAAACAGTCAGATTGAGAGTATTGCAACTCATTCATGATTCCAAAATAGCCGGGCATAGAGGAATTCTAAAGACACAGGAATTTCTTTCTCGTTTCTTTTGGTGGCCCACTTGTAGGAAGGATGTTTTGGATTATGTCACTTCATGTGAGGTTTGTGCAAGATGCAAAACACCTCGCTCTTCACCAACTGGTCTGTTACAGCCTCTTCCCACCCCGTCCCGCCCGTGGGGATCCATTTCTATGGACTTCATTGTCGAATTACCAACTTCTCAAGGGAAGAACACTATTCTAGTGGTGGTTGATCGTTTAACAAAGGCAGCTCATTTTATCCCTTGTGTCGGCTTACCCACTGCAAAACAGACATCAGATTTGATGATTAAAGATGTGTTTCGTTTACATGGAGTACCGGATGAGGTTATTTCGGATCGAGGGTGCAATTCACTTCTAGGTTTTGGCAAAATTTCTGTGCAGCATTGGATATTAAAGTAAACCTTTCTTCTGCTTTTCATCCCCAGACTAATGGACAAACCGAACGAACCAATCAAACCCTGGAGCAGTATCTCCGCTGCTTTATCTGCCACCTACAGGATGATTGGGTGGATCTACTTCCATTGGCTGAGTTCTCTTACAACAACTCTCAGAGTGCCTCCACTAAACAGTCTCCTTTTTTCTCTAATTTAGGTTATCATCCTAATATTCTACCACGATTTCCCATAGAGACGCCTTTGCCAGCAGTGGCTGAAAGAGTCACGACTTTACAGAAGAATATGGATCTTCTAAAGGAGAATCTGGAATCGGCTCAGGAAAGGTACAAGAAGGCAGCAGATAAATTTCGTAAACCTGCACCAGTTTTTAAGGTAGGAGACCTGGTCTGGCTGTCAACCAGAAATCTTAAGTTAAGGATTCCATCATCTAAGTTGGGACATAAGTACATTGGACCCTATAAAATCAGTAAGATTATAAGTGCCGTTGCTTGTCGTCTTCAATTGCCCAGAACTATGAGAATCCACCCTGTCTTTCATGTATCCCTACTGAAGGCTGCAACACCCAATACGTTTCCTGGACGTTCTTCTCCTTGCCCTGACCCAGTGCTAGTCGATGGTCAGGAAGAATTTGTGGTGGAAAGGATTTTAGATTCCAGGTTGTATAGAAATCAGTTACAATATTTGATCAAATGGCAGGGCTACCCAGTGGAGGACAACTCATGGGAACCAGTCAATAACGTTAATGCTCCTCGCTTGCTCCGTCAGTTTCATCAGAGGTACCCACACAAGCCTGGTCTGAGGTCATCCGGAGGTTGCCCCTAAGGGGGAGTAATGTAAGGTTCTGTATATCTGTTTCTGAAACTCAGTTTGTTCGTCGGCCATTTTGCTTTCTGTTTTGCTGCAGCTATCTTGCCCTCAGTTAAAATGGAGTTTTCCAGCTTGCATGTTCCCGCCCTGATTCTCTCCGTTTGCTTCTTAAACAGCCACACCTGAGCAATCAGTGCTTCAGAATCTGGCCTGCAGTGAACCTGTGTTCTGACTCCTGAAGCCTTGGACTTTGTACTCCAGCCATTTCTACTGAGAAACTCTGGAGCTCTTGTGGACTCTGAACTCTGCTCTTGAAAGCCTCACGGTTGCATGGACTTGCGGTAACATAGAAGAAGATCTGAATCTGTTGTGGAGAGTTATTGATGAACTTAGATTACTTTGGCCTGCTGTGTCTCCTGCTTCTGTGTTTGCAACCTGTATGTTTATTTTTGCCAATTTGTATGAAGCAATACAAGACTTTCTTTTTCAACCTGTGTCTCAAGTATTTTCATCGCACCCAAGCACAAGACGCTATATGAACTGTATCACATACATTACAAGATCCTCCCCAGCACCCAGAGATACAGAGGGAAAAAGAAAAAAATTCAACAAACAGAAAAATATTTCTGACAACTCTGACAACCTTTTTTCTTTCACAATATTTTTTCCCTTCTGTGAGTACCATACAACTTTCAATTTTTAGGCCGGTGATACTGTTATGTTTCGGTAGCTGAGGAGTGCAGGTAAAAAAGGCAATACACCAGAGCAGTTGGAATCTATGAGATTGCAGTACCCTGACTAACCACCACAACTAGAGGCAGCCGTGGAGCGTTCCTACGTTGGTCCTAGACGCCTCGTCACAGCCTGAGAAACTAACTACACCTAAAGATAGAAATAGGAAAGCTATCTGCCCCGGAGCAGAACCCCAAAGATAATAGAAAGCCCCCAAACAAGTAATGGCGGTTAGACAAGATGAAATACTGACACAGAAAGAAAATAGAATGAGCAAATGCTGGGGCCCAAACTAACTAAATAGAAAAGGATAGGAAGGGTACTTACTGCAATCCCAGAAAACCCTGAAAGGCACCAACTCTACTTATTTCAAAAACACCTGAGATCACACGACCTCTACCACCTAAATTAGTTCTCTGGTGTAACAAAATCAAAACAGCAGCCACTGAAAAAACTGGAAAAAGCAAAAGTACAAACATCAGTGGCTGAACAAAACTGAGAGGGCAGAAGGCCCCGGAGGGGACCCTGAAGGCCCCCACAGAAGTGCAGGACAAAATGCAAAAATATAGCACAAACACAAAAGAAGAAAATGTCTTATCTGTTAGCAGGAGATGCAGACACGACACAGCAGGCTACAAAGGAAACAGGAATGAAGGATTCAGACCAGAACAATTGATCACCGGCAACCCTGATGGGAAGGTGACTCCCTTATATAAGACCAGTCAGTAACACCTGATTCCCAGTCCTCACAATCTTCACTGGACAGACTAGCACCGCTTGTAACCACCAGAGGGAGCCTCTGCTCAGAACTCATCTCAAACCCATTCACAACATTTCACCCTGTTCTTCAGAAATGCAGCAGATGAGTGTTTTGATCACTGTCATGTTGGAAAGTGCACGTCTACCAATTGCATGAAGTGATGGTAACATCTTCTTTGTCAATGTAGAGCAGCACATCTGTGAATTCATGATACCTTCAATGAAATGTAGCTCCCCAACACCAGCAACACTCATGCAGTCTCACATAAGGACACTGCCTCCACCATGTTTCACTGTAGGCTCCATACAGTTTTCTTTGCACTCCTCACCTTTACAACGTGATATTGTTTTAATGCTATTAGTTCCGAAAACCTTTATCTTTGTCTCTTCATTTTAGAATATAGAGTCCCAGCAGTCTTTATACTTTTAAATAAGGGCTTTGACAAATTGTAGGTGGACTTTTTTGTGCATGAGCTTTAGGAAAGGCTTCCTTAATGAACAACACCTATGCTTGTCATTCCTTTGCAGTGTACACCGCAATGTGTCACAGGAAACAGTTACACCATGGTTTGGCTTTCTACTACTTTAGCAAGCTGCAGTGACTTGCATGTCGATTTTCATCAACCATTCTCATCAAAAGACACTCGTATTTAGATGTTAACTTCCGCGGTCAGCTTGAACGTCTCTGTGAGATGGTTGCAGTTCCATCTTTGTAAAATTTTTGTTTTACTTTTTCTGCAGTATTCTGATAAGTCAAGCTTTGCTGATCTTATTGTAACCTAATAATAAATTATTTTCTTTTTCAGATCTTGTGACATTTCTTTTCCATGTGATGCTATTGCTGACAGTATGAAATGGGAATGGTTTTCTTTGTTAAGTAACACCCTTTTATAGTTACTGGACACATGTTTAATGAATAATTACACTTACCTATGGTTGTTTTCTTGTTCATCAGAATTTTGATGTCTAAACTTTAGCTTTGCTCCCAAGACTATCATTTTTGAACATGGTCTTGGATGAGTTTGTTAGAAAAATTACTTTTTGGATGTGTAAAATTACAAATCTTGTTTGTAATTATTGGCCCACATTGTGGGAGTATATTGTAGTCTCCCCAAAAAAATGTTGATTCTGAAAATAATTTTTCCCCAAGCTTCTAAGAAAGTCTGTAAGTATGCTATCGGTTAGTGATCATAGTTTTTCAAGATAATGTTCATCTAAGTATAATAAATTCACGGGATTGGATAGAAATGGTGCCCCAGAGGGTTACAGTTTCATATTTTTGGAGACTAAAAGTGGACAAAAGTCCATCTAGTTCAACCTATAACCTAACATGTTGGGAGGCAGAAGCTAATAGCCCCATTTTAGGATAAATATTTCTTCCGTAATCCACTTACAACAATCAGGCTAGTTCCCAACTAGTTCCCTGGATCAACGTCCCATCATAGAGACAAGTTTCAATAACCAGCAATATATTAACTTTTTGATGATATTCTAATTTTTTGAGAAGCTCCTGTAGTATGAGGGGAAAAAAACGCCATTTTTTAACATCTCCATTAGGAATTTACGTAAAATGTAACAGGCTATAATTTTTAATATAAAGGGATAAGAGATTATAATTGCCTTCCAGGTCTTGGTGATTTGTAGAATAATTTTCAAAGTGATATTTTTCTGCTTTCTGCTAATGAAATACTGGGGATATCAAATTTGCACTATATTTTGTATGTAAAAAAAGTCCACAAAACATCATTTTAGGTTTTCATTGAAAATAATAATGAAGGCTCTGCATGTACTTATTTATTTTCCTTTTTTTTATTACTTTAATCTTTTTTCAAATAATGCCATGCTAGATCCATTATCCTCTTCTTCATTGTTTTCTCATTTCTATGAGGTGAGAAGGGCACGCATCTTCCTGGAGAATTGTGCTGGAGGCAATTACTGTCGCACGGTCCGTGGGTTTCCGTGGGCTGCCTGCGTTCTCTTCACCTCTCTTTTTCCATCATTATGCTATCTAGAGATGTTTTTCCTACAATATTTAATGAACATCGCAGACGATTAGTGTCAGCAACATGTCAGGGCTGTGTGATTGGTACATAGTCCAATTAAATATATTGTCATTTTTCCATAACATTGTCTGAACCGGACAAGAGGGAACACAAAATATTGGAAGGCGGCATTAGGGGCTTGTTTTATGTCAGATACCTTTTGGTTGCATATAGTAAAATAAATTAATGGCTGTCAATTGGTGGCAGATAGAGTAAAAATAATGTCAACTTTTTTAACTCAATGTGATATTGCCATTTTGCAGAAAGCAAAATGATAAAGACTTGTTAAAACGCCACATGATTGTGACATAGTATTGAAAGACAGGTTGACAGCAATAGAATAAAATAGCGGAAATGTAGTGTTGATAAATATAAGGCTATGTAACTAGTCAGAGAAATAATGCTTCCTAGATGTTAGATTGATTACAGTTATGGAAAACATCTATAGGGCAAGGTTCACACTTCAAATGTTCAATGTTCTTTAATTTGTTCTTTTCTGCTAGGCCAGGACACTTTTGCACAATCCAACCAACCCTACTGTAATTTAATGGGGTTTGTCAGGCACTGGCGGTGTCCATAGTAAAACAGATCCAGCACTGCTTTGTGGATTCTGTTTTTAAAGGGGTTGTTTAGTCTTAATCTACCTGTCTGGAGTCACTATATGTGACTGCAGACTTGTGAATCCTCACTTCACGCTTACGCACACTGTGAAGATTCTCCAGTGCCAGCGCTGGGAGCGGCGGGTGCGTGACCGGAAATATGGGATATGCATACATTCGGCCTTGTGCTGACTAGATAGGTACGGCCTCACTCAGTGCAGGTGGATTGAAGTAGCCCGCTCCCAGCGTCGGACTCGGAGACTACTCACAGTGCACACTGCGCGCAATGTGAGGAT
Source organism: Oophaga sylvatica (assembly GCA_033576555.1). Classification (NCBI taxonomy): domain Eukaryota; kingdom Metazoa; phylum Chordata; class Amphibia; order Anura; family Dendrobatidae; genus Oophaga; species Oophaga sylvatica. The sequence goes on from JARQOD010000006.1 coordinate 38,295,284, forward strand.
TCCCAAGTCTGCAGTAACATAGGCTGACGCAGACTTGTAACCTAAGACCGGACAACCACTATAAAAAACAACAACCGTATATACTCATGTATAAGCCGACCCGTGTATAAGCCGACCCCCCTAATTTTGCCACAAAAAACTGGGAAAACTTATTGACTCGCGTATAAGCCTAGGGTGAAAAATGATTATGCCCCCATATGATGCTCGCCAGATTATGCCCAATATGCTCCAGATTATGCCCCCATATGTTCCACAGCTTATGCCCCCATATGCTCCATATTATGCCCCCATATGCTCCAGATTATGCTCCCATATGTTCCACAGTTTATGCCCCCATATGCTCCATATTATGCCCCCATATGCTCCAGATTATGCCCCCATATGTTCCACAGCTTATGTTTTGTGAATGTGCTAGAAATGAATTCTGAGCAGAAACTCCCTCTGGTGGTTACAAACAGTACTGAACTATCCAGTGAAGATTGGCGATCAGGTGTTACTGACTGGTCTTATATAAGGGAGGTTCCCTCCCATCAGGGTTGCCGGTGATCAATTGTTCTGGTCTCATATTTGATTCCTGTTCACTTTGTAGCTTGCTGTTTCGTGCCTGCATCTTCTGCTAACAGATAAGACATTTTCTTCTTTTAGTTTTTTGTGCTTGCTTTTTGCATTTTGTCCTGCACTTCTGTGGGGGTCTGCCGGGTCCCCTCCGGGGGCTTGTGCTCCTCTCAGTTTAGTTCATCCACTGTTGTTTGTTCATTTGCCTTTTCCAGTTTTTTCAGTGGCTGCTGTTTAGTTTTTGTTACACCAGAGAACTAATTTAGGTGGTAGAGGTCGTGTGATCTCAGGTGTTTTTGTAATTAGTAGAGTTGGTACTTTTCAGGGTTTTTTGGGATTGCAGTAAGTGTCCTTCCTATCCTTTTCTATTTAGGAAGTTTGGGCCCCAACGTTTGCTCATACTATTTTCTGTCTGTGTCTGTATTTTCTCTTGTCTAACCGCCATTACATGTTTGGGGGCTTTCTATGTTCTTTGGGGATCTGCTCCGGGGCAGATAGTTTTCCTCTTTCTGTCTTTAGGTGTAGTTAGCTTCTCAGGCTGTGACGAGGCGTCTAGGACCAACGTAGGTACGCTCCACGGCTGCCTTTAGTTGTGGTGGTTAGTCAGGGTACTGCAATCCTATAGATTCCAACCTCTCTGGTGTATTTCCTTTTTTGCTTGCTCTCCTCAGCTACCAAATCATAACAGTATCACCGGCCCAAAAACTGATATTTGTATGGTACTCACAGAAGGGAAAAATAGTGTTAAAGAAAGAAGATTGTCAGAGTTGTCAGAGATTTTTTTTTTTTTCCCTCTGTATCTCTGGGTGCTGAGGAGGATTTTTTTTTCTCTCAATGGAGTTTGCACAGTTGTCTGGCCGTGTGGATCAGCTTGCCACTGAAGTTCGGAGTATTGCTACCTATCTTGCGAGGTTGCCTGTTGTGGAACCTAGGATTCCCATGCCAGATTTGTTTTAAGGGGATCGAGCTAAATTTCTGAATTTCAAAAATAACTGTAAGTTGTTTTTTGCCTTGAAATCTAAGTCCTCAGGGAACGCAGCACAGCAGGTTCAAATTGTCATCTCTCTCCTGCGCGGCGATCCTCAAGATTGGTGTCATGATCCCAGTGCAGGGTTGACCTGCACGCTAGGGGTTAAGGTTTTGATCCCAGTGCAAGCTCTTACCTGCACACCTGGGGCTTATTATTGTGGCCTCTCCTTGGTTCGGGGAGAGCTTCTTATAGCCCTAGGAAGCTCCAATCACTGTCAGTTATACTTTCGCCCTTGGCAGAGTGTGTTGACCCCTGAGTGTGTTTGTGCTGTGTTCTGGTTTGCCTGATACTTTGGTTTTGACTCGGTCTGTTCTCTGGATACTGCTTGTTGGATTCTGTTTCTGTACCTTCGCTGTCTGTTTGGTTTTGACCTCTGCCTGTCCCCGACTATCCGTTCTGTCTCATCCTTGGTACTATACTGTCTTCTCGTGCTTTGACCTTGGCTTGTTCAGATTTACGTCTCTGTCTGTGCCCCTGGGTAACTTTGTCCCGTAGTTACCTTTCTAGGAGTTTTCCCTCAGCTTCTAGCTCCCTGGAGCTGAAGCCACGCCCCTCAACTGTCAGGTGATTCAGGCCCTGAAACCATCTCTCTCCTGCCTTGCTCACCCTGCGTTCCTAGGAGCCTGAAGCTTTCTTCTGCACTCGTCTTCCGGGAGATTGCACTGGTGAGTTCTCTTGCAATCCTCACCGTGATATTATAACTGACCACTAAGTTTTTTTTTTTTTTTGCTTCACGGCTGTGTTTAGGGCGCAGGTTGTGCAGAGAGTTATGGATCCCATACAGTCGCTGTCCGAACAGATGAAAATCTGAGTCAGATGTTTCAGGATTTATCTCTGGAACAGCAAGCGCTGTCGTGTTCACAGCGGCAGGTTTCTGAGACTGTGCAGGGGGCTTTATCTGCTGGTTCTCTGAGGGCTATGACGAGTGATGTTGCGCTCGTGTCCTCAGAACCACCTGTTAAACTGCCTGACTTCTTTTCTGGGAACAAAAAGGAGTTTAGGATCTTCATGGAGGGTTGCAAACTTTTCTTTAGTTTGAGACCACGGTCCTCTGGGGATGAAAGTCAGAGGGTAGGGGTCATCATGTCTTTATTAAGAGGGTCACCACAAGCATGGGCATTTTCCCTTCCTCCCACTGCCCCTGAGAGAGTGTCGGTGAATGCATTCTTTGAGGCCCTCGGGCACATATATGATGAGCCTGACCGAGTGCGATTGGCAGAGGACATGGTGATGAGTGTCTGTCAGGGGAAGCACTCGGCCGAGTGGTTTTGTATGGAGTTCCGCCGCTGGGCCGCAGAGATTTCTTGGGATGACGCCGCCCTCCGAGGACTATTTCGCAGAGGCTTGTCCGAGCGGTTGCAGGATGCTTTGGCGTTACACCCCCCACCTAACTCTCTCGAGGACGCCATGACCCAGGCCGTCCGGATGGACCGCAGGTTGCGGGCCAGAGGGGTGATGCAGGTGGAGAGTACATTGTTCCCCAGTGGAAAAGAGACTGTCTCTGAGCCCATGGATGTGGGCTCTATCACTCTGAAGGAAAAGGAGAGAAAACGCCGTCGGGAAGAACAGTTGTGCTTCTACTGCGGTAAAGCTGGACATTGGAAAAAGGAGTGTCCTGTCTGCCCGTCCTCAACCCGGTCGGCGGGAAATGACTAGGTCTGGGTAGTCAGCGAGGAGACTACTCAGACCCTCAGGTACACTTTTCCTCGTTCTCTAAGGTGTTGCTTCATGTGGAACTGTTAGTGGATGGTTGTTCTTTTTCCTCTACAGCCTTTGTGGACTGCGGGTCATCCATCAATCTGATTGACTCTCAATTGGTCACACGCTGCAAGATAGGGACAGCTAGGCTTAAGACTCCGATCAAGGTGGTGGCCATTGACTCCTCCCCCCTCACAAAAGAGGGAATTCTCTTTATGTCTGACTTGTTTTCGCTCAGAGTGGGCGCTGCTCACGAGGAAAAATTAAGTTGTTTTGTTCTGGACAATCTACCAGCAGGGTTGGTGTTGGGCATGCCCTGGTTACAACGCCATAACCCAGTTATTAACTGGAAAACGGGGGAGATTGTTCAATGGGGGTTTAATGATTCTAAGTTATGTTATGAATCTGCACTGCTGGTTAAACCTGTTAAATCTGTGTCTGTGTCATCTGTCGAGCTGGAAGGTATTCCGGAGTACCTGAAAGACTTCGAAGATGTGTTCTCAGAAAGCGAGGCCGAGACGTTGCCGCCACATAGACCCTTTGACTGCGCCATCGAGCTAGTCCCGGGGGCTAAACTACCTAAAGCCCGCCTGTTTATTTGTCTGGACCTGAGCGCTTAGCTATGAAGGATTATATTGCTGAAAGTCTTCGCAAGGGACACATATGTCCCTCAGTTTCACCTGTGGCGGCGGGGTTCTTTTTTGTGAAGAAAAAAGATGGCGGTCTACGTCCCTGTCTCGACTTTCGTGAATTAAATAAGATTACTGTACGAAATACGTATCCCCTTCCGTTGATTCCTGATTTATGTAACCAACTATCAGGGGCAAAATGGTTCTCTAAACTGGATCTTCAGGGAGCATATAATTTGATAAGGGTCAGGAAGGGGGATGAATGGAAAACTGCGTTCCTCACGTCCGAGGGACTTTTTGAAAATTTAGTCATGCCGTTTGGTCTTACCAATGCTCCCGCCATATTTCAGAATTTCATCAACGTGGTGTTTTCTGATCTCATTGGTCGTTTTGTTGTTATCTACTTAGATGATATTCTGATATATTCCCCCGACAGTCATTCTCATATGAATCATGTACAAACTGTTCTCCAAAGACTTAGGGAAAATCATCTGTTTGCTAAATTGGAGAAGTGTGTGTTTTTTGTTCAAGAATTATCTTTTTTGGGATTGATTGTGTCCTGTGAGGGTTTTCGTATGGACCCCAAGAAGGTGCAGGCCATTGCGGATTGGGTACAACCCGAGATCTTAAAGGGCTCCAGCGCTTCTTGGGGTTCGCCAATTACTACCGAAAATTTATTCGGGGGTTTTCGCAGGTGGTCAAACCACTCACTGATTTAACATGCAAAGGTTCGGATGTGAAAAATTGGTCCTCGCTCGCAAAAGAGGCCTTTGCTAGTCTGAAAAAATGCTTTATGACTGCTCCGGTGTTGGTACAGCCAGATCCGTCCAAACCATTTATTGTGGAAGTGGACGCCTCTGAGGTGGGGGTGGGTGCTGTGTTGTCCCAAGGTCCTGCCACTGTAACGGGTCTGGGAGGCGGAACCTCTGAGCTATTATACAAGGAGGCTTTCCTTGTAAAGGAGCGGGTGGCGCCCGGGGAAGACGGACAGGAAGTCACGGCAAGTGACCGGGGCAGTCTCTGGACAGACAGGCAGGAGGTCACGGCAAGTGACCGGGGCAGTCTCTGGATAGACAGGCAGGTAGTCACGGCAAGTGACCGGGGCAGTCTCTGGATAGACAGGCAGGAAGTCACGGCAAGTGACCGGGGCAGTCTCTGGATAGACAGGCAGGTAGTCACGGCAAGTGACCGGGGCAGTCTCTGGATAGACAGGCAGGTAGTCACGGCAAGTGACCGGGGCAGTCTCTGGATAGACAGGCAGGTAGTCACGGCAAGTGACCGGGGCAGTCTCTGGATAGACAGGCAGGAACGACCTGTGATGGTTGAGCCTCCCGGTAGGCTAGCAGGCAGATGGTAGATGTGCGTCCTCAGATTAACGGGCTGACTGGTCCGTAGACAGACTGACAGGTGATGGTGGACAGACTGTCGAACGTTGACGCCTCCAGGTAGGCTAGCAGACTGGTAACCGGTGAACATCAGCAGATAAACGGGCAGGCTGGTCATAGACAGACTGGCAGGTGATGGCGGGCAGACTGTCGGACGGTGGAGCCTCCAGGTAGGCTAGCGGACAGGTAGCAGACAGCAAACTGGCAGGAAACAGGCAGGTAACTGGTAACGGAACCTGAGGGCTGAAGCAGAGTAGTGAACAGTGCAACAACATTGCACGGGCACCTCCATTAAGGAGGAGGTGCTTTATATAAGGTGGAATCCTCCGGCATTGGCCGGGGACCTTTTTTGAAAGATGCGCGCGGCCCCTTTAAGAGCGGGGGAGTGCACGCGCGCGCGCCCTAAGCCCAGTGGCAGGGAAGGAGCGCGCAGCCCCAGCAGGGCGGAAGGAGGACGCCGAGCGAGGGTAAGGGGAGCGACGTCCCTGCCTGGCAGAGGACGCTGGCGCAGGGGAACAGCGTCCCTGCCTGGCAGAGGACAGGGACGCTGGCGCAGGGGAACAGCGTCCCTGCCTGGCAGAGGACAGGAACGCTGGCGCCGGCGCTACAGTACCCCCCCCTTTAGGCCCCCCCTTTTTTAGGCCAGAAAGAAATTTAGCTAGGATGAGAGGGGCATGGATGTTCTCCCGAGGCTCCCACGTTCTCTCCTCAGGACCAAACCCCTTCCAATCCACCAGAAAATAGGTCTTTCTCCTTACCCTTTTGGTGGCCAGAATGTTCTCTACCTCAAATTCGTTTTCAGCAGAAACTGTAGCATGAGGTGTACCTGTAGGCTTGACAAAAGAGTTAAGAACCACCGGTTTGAGGAGAGATACATGGAAGGAGTTAGGAATCCGCAAATTGGCCGGGAGTCTCAATTTATAGGACACCGGGTTGATCTGACTGATGACCTCCAGAGGACCGATGAACCGAGGACCTAACTTGTAGGAAGGAATCTTGAGCCGGACATACTTGGACGAGAGCCAGACCTTATCTCCAGGACGGAATTGAGGGGGATCCAGACGTTTTTTGTCAGCATGTTTCTTCATGCGCTCGGATGACAGAATGAGTGCGGACCGGGTACTCTCCCATATGGAGGAAAATTCGTTAACAAGAGATTCCGCAGCTGGATTGTCCACAGTGGTGGAGACGGGAACAGGGATCCGAGGATGCTGACCGAAGACTACAAAAAACGGAGATTTGGAGGAAGATTCGCTCTCGTGATTGTTGTAAGAAAATTCGGCCCATGGCAGGAGATCCACCCAATCAGAATGGTGGGCATTAACGAAGTGCCGGAGATAACTGGTCAGAATCTGATTGATCCGCTCCACTTGACCATTGGACTGTGGGTGGTAGGCGGAGGAGAAATCCAGGGAGACGTCTAGCAACTTACAAGTGGCTCTCCAGAAACGTGAGGTGAACTGTACCCCACGATCCGACACAATGTGACGAGGCAGACCATGAAGACGGAAGATGTGGCGGATAAAGTCTTTAGCCAACTCGGGTGCTGATGGAAGGCCTGGCAGGGAAATGAATTGAGCCATCTTGGAAAATCGGTCTACGACCACCCAAATGACCGTACAACCAGCAGAGACGGGAAGATCAGTTATGAAGTCCATGGCTATATGCTGCCAGGGGGCAGCGGGTACAGGAAGCGGAAGAAGGCGTCCGGCAGGCAGGTGTCTCGGAACTTTGTTGCGGGCACAGGAGGCACAGGCAGAAACAAAGTCTATTACGTCCTTGTGCAGGGTAGGCCACAAGTAATGCCGGGTAATGAGCTGGAGGGTCTTTTTCTGACCAGCGTGGCCAGCTAGTTTAGACGAATGACCCCAGTGTAGGATCCTCTCCCGATCGGGTACCGATACGAACGTCTTACCAGGAGGGAGACGATTTAGACTCACGGGAGCCACCTGCATCACTCTGGCGGGATCGATGATATGTTTAGGTTCCTCCTCGAGATCCGACACCAGGAAGGACCGGGACAAGGCATCCGCTTTGATGTTCTTGTCTGCCGGGCGGAAATGTAAAAGAAAGTCAAAGCGGGCAAAAAACAAGGACCACCGGGCTTGGCGAGGGTTAAGTCTCTGGGCATGCTGGAGGTAAGCCAAATTTTTGTGGTCAGTGTAAATGATTACCGGATGAAGAGCCCCCTCGAGTAGGTAACGCCACTCCTCCAATGCCAACTTGATGGCCAATAGCTCTCGGTCTCCTATGGAGTAATTGCACTCAGAAGAGGAGAAGAGTTTGGAGAAGAAGCCGCAAGATACCATCCTCCCGGAAGAAGACTTTTGAGTAAGTACCGCTCCGGCTTCAGAGGAGGAAGCGTCAACCTCCAGGAAGAACTGCTTGTTGCCGTCCGGGCGATGCAGCACTGGAGCGGAAGAGAAGGCCTGTTTTAAGGAAAGAAAGGCCTCCTCTGCTTCGGGCGTCCACTGTTTGGGGTTAGCGTCCTTGCGGGTGAGCGCGGAGATTGGAGCAGTCCGGGAAGAGAAGTGCGGTATGAAGAGACGGTAATAATTGGCGAAGCCCAGGAACCGCTGAATGGCCTTAAATCCCTCCGGTCGGGGCCATCTCTCGATGGCAGACAGTTTCTCCGGATCCATTCGTAGGCCTGTCTGAGAAATTATGTAGCCCAAAAACGGAAGCGAGGTCTGCTCAAAGAGGCACTTCTCATATTTAGCGAAGAGGTGATTCTGCCTGAGCCTGAGCAGAACCTGACGAACGTCCCTCCGGTGAGACTGGAGATCCGGAGAGAAGACCAAGATGTCGTCCAGGTACACCACAACGCAGGAGTAGAGAAGGTCTCGGAAGATGTCATTGACCAACTCTTGAAAGACTGCCGGAGCATTACAGAGACCAAAGGGCATCACCAAATACTCGTAGTGACCTTCCCGGGTGTTGAATGCCGTCTTCCATTCATCCCCCGACGGATACGGACTAGGTTATATGCCCCACGAAGATCCAGTTTGGTGAAGATTCTAGCCCCCCTCAGACGATCAAACAATTCTGGAATGAGCGGAAGAGGGTACTTATTCTTCACCGTGATCAGGTTTAGACCTCTGTAGTCAATACAGGGACGGAGAGAGCCGTCTTTCTTTTTTACGAAGAAGAAGAAACCTGCTCCCGCTGGGGAGGTAGATTTCCGGATGAATCCCTTGGCCAAATTCTCCTCGATATATTCGGACATCGACCTGGTCTCAGCAGCGGACAATGGGTAAATACGCCTACGGGGAGGCGTAGTACCGGGTAGCAGGTCGATCGGGCAATCATAAGGTCTGTGAGGGGGTAATGTCTCTGCCTCCTTTTTATTAAAGACATCAGCGAATGACCAATATGGAATCGGGAGCCCAGGTAGATTAGTTGGTGTAGGAGAAGGACGGACGGGATGAACAGGAACCAAACACGTTTTATGACAGTCCTGTCCCCAGCGACGGATCTCTCCAGTCTGCCAGTCGAGCACGGGTGCATGCTTTTGGAGCCAAGGTAGACCTAATAAGAAAGCGTGAGAGAGTCCAGGCAGAACATGAAACGAGATGCTCTCAGAATGCAACATTCCCACCTGCAGGGTTATGGATTCGGTGATAAGTTGGATGGGACGTGGTAGGAGACCCCATCCACAGCAGCGACAGATACTGGTACATCCAGAGGTTTGGTAGGAATGCAATATTTTTCTACCAGAGCCTGTGAAACAAGATTCCGGCTGCCCCAGAATCAAGTTGGGCTAGTTCGAAAAAACGGTTCTCACCGAGAAGAATTGAGACTGACAGCAGCAGAGATGGAGAGGATTTATTCTTGTCTAGGTTGACCTCTCCGAGCGAACCTAGACACTGGCGTTTCCCGACCTCTCCGGACAGGTACTGATCAGGTGCTCCTTACTGCCACAGTAGAAGCAACTCCCCTCGGCACGGCGTAAGTCCTGACGGGCTTTGACCATCTTGGTCTGGTCGACCTGCATAGGCTCAGAAGTGTGTACCTGGGGAGAAACGGAAGGAGTTACGGGTTTCTGAAAAGAAGGAGCTAGACGAGGAAACCTTCTCTCACGGGTGACCTCTTTGGCGCGCTCCTGGAACCGTAGATCAATTCGATTGGCAAGAGTTATTAGGTCATCGAGAGAGGTAGGAATGTCCCGACCGGCAAGTTCATCTTTAATACGACCGGACAGACCCTCCCAGAAGACAGATATCAGAGCGTCATTATCCCAAGCCAGCTCCGAGGCAAGGGTACGGAACCGTATGGCATATTGACCCACGGTGAGACTTCCCTGACGGAGGCGTAGCAGAGATGATGCGGAGGAGGTCTTCCGTCCGGGTTCGTCGAATACCTTCCGGAAGGCCGAGAGAAAGGCAGGCAGGTCGGACACCAGGGGGTCTTCTCTCTCCCAAAGAGGATTAAGCCAGGCCAGAGCCTCTCCGGTGAGATGGGACATGATGAAGGCAATTTTGGCCCGGTCGGAGTTAAACTGGTGGGACAGGAGTTCAAAGTGCAGGGAGCACTGGTTAATGAATCCCCGAGCCAGAGCAGGGTCGCCTCCAAAACGAGGAGGTGCTGAAAGTCAAGGTCCGGGAACGGAAACCACGGAATTGGTGAGCAGCGGAACTGCCGGATTGCGAGTCATAGCGCCAGCGGTGGTTGCTGGTGAAGCAGTCAGAGTGTCCAGGCGGGAATTAACATTCCGCAGGTGACCCAGGATGGACTCCTGTTGAGACCTCTGACGAGACAGTTCATGACACAGGTCAGAGAGCGAGGGAGTTTGGATACCACCGGGTTCCATGGCCCGAGCAAACTGTAACGGGTCTGGGAGGCGGAACCTCTGAGCTATTATACAAGGAGGCTTTCCTTGTAAAGGAGCGGGTGGCGCCCGGGGAAGACGGACAGGAAGTCACGGCAAGTGACCGGGGCAGTCTCTGGACAGACAGGCAGGAGGTCACGGCAAGTGACCGGGGCAGTCTCTGGATAGACAGGCAGGTAGTCACGGCAAGTGACCGGGGCAGTCTCTGGATAGACAGGCAGGTAGTCACGGCAAGTGACCGGGGCAGTCTCTGGATAGACAGGCAGGAACGACCTGTGATGGTTGAGCCTCCCGGTAGGCTAGCAGGCAGATGGTAGATGTGCGTCCTCAGATTAACGGGCTGACTGGTCCGTAGACAGACTGACAGGTGATGGTGGACAGACTGTCGAACGTTGACGCCTCCAGGTAGGCTAGCAGACTGGTAACCGGTGAACATCAGCAGATAAACGGGCAGGCTGGTCATAGACAGACTGGCAGGTGATGGCGGGCAGACTGTCGGACGGTGGAGCCTCCAGGTAGGCTAGCGGACAGGTAGCAGACAGCAAACTGGCAGGAAACAGGCAGGTAACTGGTAACGGAACCTGAGGGCTGAAGCAGAGTAGTGAACAGTGCAACAACATTGCACGGGCACCTCCATTAAGGAGGAGGTGCTTTATATAAGGTGGAATCCTCCGGCATTGGCCGGGGACCTTTTTTGAAAGATGCGCGCGGCCCCTTTAAGAGCGGGGGAGTGCACGCGCGCGCGCCCTAAGCCCAGTGGCAGGGAAGGAGCGCGCAGCCCCAGCAGGGCGGAAGGAGGACGCCGAGCGAGGGTAAGGGGAGCGACGTCCCTGCCTGGCAGAGGACGCTGGCGCAGGGGAACAGTGTCCCTGCCTGGCAGAGGACAGGGACGCTGGCGCAGGGGAACAGCGTCCCTGCCTGGCAGAGGACAGGAACGCTGGCGCCGGCGCTACAGCCACTCTGACCAACCTCAGGCCATGTGCTTTTTTTCCAGGAAATTCTCTGCTGCTGAGAGGAATTACGATGTTGGCAATAGAGAGCTTCTTGCGGTCAAGTTAGCGTTTGAAGAATGGAGGCACTTTTTGGAGGGGGCCAGTCACTCGGTTACTGTGATTACCGACCACAAAAATTTATCATATATTGAGTCTGCTAAGAGACTAACACCCAGACAGGCCCGTTGGTCACTTTTTTTTTCCCGTTTTCAGTTTACTATTACGTTTCGTCCGGGGTCAAAGAATATCAAGGCTGATGCCTTATCTCGCAGTTTTCATCCGGTGTCTCCCCCTGAGCCACCTTCCTCCATTCTTCACCCTGGGGTTGTGTTGGCAGTGGTCTCATCTGAGTTGGAACAGGAGATTGAGAGGGCCCAGTCTCTGGCCCCTGCTGCCAAGCCAGGGGGTAAGTTGTTTGTCCCAGAGCAGCTTCGGCTTAAACTCCTCCAGGAGTTCCATGAATCCAAGCTCAGTGCTCACCCTGGTATATCTGCCACACGTCGGGCGGTGGCTAGGATCTTTTGGTGGCCTACTCTTAGCTCTGACATAAAAAAATTTGTTTCTGGTTGTGGGGTCTGCGCTCGTTCTAAAAACTCACATAGCCGGCCGGCTGGGGAACTGATGCTCTTGGCAGTTCCCGAAAGGCCATGGACTCACTTGTCCATGGATTTTATTACTAATCTTCCTCCATCCAAGGGCAATACGGTGGTATGGGTAGTGGTGGACAGTTTTTCGAAGCAGGCTCATTTTGTACCCTTATCCTCACTACCCTCAGCTGAGACTTTGTCCAGATTGTTTGTACAGCATGTTATCCGGTTGCATGGGGTACCCCTGAATGTGGTGTCTGATCATGGAGTGCAGTTTGTGGCAAAGTTTTGGCGTGCTTTTTGCAAGAAATTGGGGATGTCTCTGTCTTTTTCATCTGCATACCATCCTGAGAGCAATGGTCAGATGGAACGCACTAATCAGTCTCTGGAACAGATCCTCAGATGTCTGACTTCTGCAAGACAGAATGACTGGTGTGATGTACTGCCTTTGGCGGAATTCGCCTTCAATAGTCGGGTGAGCCAATCTACTGGTATGTCTCCTTTCCTGATCAATTATGGTTTTAGTCCTCATTTTGGTGAGTTTTCTCGTTTGGATTCTGGGTGTCCAGGGTCAGAGGGGTCTGTTCAGCTATTAAAGAATACATGGGTGGAGGTCCAGCGGAATATATCCAGGTCTCAAGGCAGGTACAAGTTTTTCGCTGACAGGAAAAGAAAACCAGGTCCTATGTTTCGGGTTGGAGAGAAAGTTTGGCTCTCCACGCGAAACATTAAGTTGAAGGTTCCATCAGCCAAGTTGGGCCCCAAGTTCATTGGCCCATACAAGATTGTGGAAAAGATCAATCCAGTGGCTTACAGGTTGTGTCTTCCAGTCTCATTCAAGATCCCTAACGTCTTCCATAAATCCCTACTGAAACCTTTTGAGGCAGTCCGGGGGGAGTCAGAGTCCGCTGCTCCTCCTGTTTTGTTTGAGGGACACATGGAATATGAGATTGACCATATCGTTGACTCCAGGTTGGTGCAGCGGTCGGTACAGTACCTGGTTCATTGGAAGGGGTATGGACCGGAGGACAGATCCTGGGTGCCGGCCTGTTTGATGCATGCAGATCGCCTGGTTCAGGCTTTCCATGCCAGGTTCCCGGGCAAGCCTGGGGGTCCAGAGGCCCCCGTTGAGAGGGGGGTACTGTCATGATCCCAGTGCAGGGTTGACCTGCACGCTAGGGGTTAAGGTTTTGATCCCAGTGCAAGCTCTTACCTGCACACCTGGGGCTTATTATTGTGGCCTCTCCTTGGTTCGGGGAGAGCTTCTTATAGCCCTAGGAAGCTCCAATCCCTGTCAGTTATACTTTCGCCCTTGGCAGAGTGTGTTGACCCCTGAGTGTGTTTGTGCTGTGTTCTGGTTTGCCTGATACTTTGGTTTTGACTCGGTCTGTTCTCTGGATACTGCTTGTTGGATTCTGTTTCTGTACCTTCGCTGTCTGTTTGGTTTTGACCTCTGCCTGTCCCCGACTATCCGTTCTGTCTCATCCTTGGTACTATACTGTCTTCTCGTGCTTTGACCTTGGCTTGTTCAGATTTACGTCTGTCTGTGCCCCTGGGTAACTTTGTCCCGTAGTTACCTTTCTAGGAGTTTCCCTCAGCTTCTAGCTCCCTGGAGCTGAAGCCACGCCCCTCAACTGTCAGGTGATTCAGGCCCTGAAACCATCTCTCTCCTGCCTTGCTCACCCTGCGTTCCTAGGAGCCTGAAGCTTTCTTCTGCACTCGTCTTCCGGGAGATTGCACTGGTGAGTTCTCTTGCAATCCTCACCGTGATAATTGGGCTTTTTCCCTGACACTTGGGGATCCTGTTTTGAGTAATGTTGATGCATTTTTTCAGGCTCTGGGGTTATTGTACGATGAGCCTAATGTCACTGATCAAGCTGAAAAAGCCTTGTTGGCATTAAATCAGGGGCTTGAGGACGCTGAGTTATACTGTCAGAGATTCCGAAGGTGGGCAGTCCTGACCAAATGGAATGACGATGCTTTGGCAGCCCTTTTTCGGAAGGGTCTGTCAGAGAATGTAATGGATGTTATGGTGGGATTCCCTGTCCCCTCTGGTCTCAATGATTCTATGTCATTAGCGATTAAAATTGACAGACGTTTGCGTGAGCGTAGAGGTATGTGTGGAATAGTGTTGCCTTGTGAACCAGCTTCTGAACCCATGCAGTGTGATAGAGTGGCTTCTGGGGCACAGCGTCATGAGTTTCGAAAACGCAATGGGTTATGTTTCTACTGTGGTGATGCCTCTCATGCTATTTCAGTCTGCCCTAAGCGGGGAAGACGTTTTGCACGCTCAGTTGTCTTGGGTAGTGTTCAGACTAAATTTTTGTTGACTGTTACCCTGATTTGCTCCCTGTCCACATTTTCTGCTCAGGCTTTCGTTGATTCGGGAGCAGCTATTAACCTGATGGATTTTGATTTTGCTAAACGTTGTGGGTTTCCCTTGATACCCCTACGGAAGTCTATTCCCCTACTGGGGATCGATTCTACCCCTTTGGCTGAGAATAAACCTCAGTTCTCTACTCAGGTGATAATGAGGGTTGAACCTGATCATCAGGAGAGTTGCAAATTTTTGGTGCTGTATAATCTGCATGACATTATCGTACTGGGTTTCCCTTGGTTACAGTCTCATAATCCTGTTTTGGATTGGAAATCTGTGTCTGTAACCAGTTGGGGCTGCCAATGTGTTAATACCAACACTCCTGTTTTTTCTGCCTCCCCCCAGGCTCAGGATGTTCCTGACTTTTTGACTGATTTTTCTGATGTGTTTAGCGAAAGTAAATCTGCATCCTTGCCCCCCCCATAGGAGCTATGACTGCGCTATTGAATTAGTGCCTGGTAGTAAATTCCCTAAAGGTCGCCTTTTTAACTTGTCTGTACCTGAACATGACGCTATGCGGTCTTATATCAAGGAGTCATTGGAGAAGTGTCATATCAGACCATCCTCTTCACCCTTGGGTGCCGGTTTTTTCTTTGTGGCCAAAAAGGATGGTTCATTAAGGCCGTGTATTGATTATCGTCTCTTGAACAATATTACTGTGAAATATCAATATCCGTTACCCTTGATTTCTGACCTGTTTTCCAGGGTGAAAAGTGCTACTTGGTTTACCAAGCTTGACCTCAGGGGGGCATATAACCTTATTCGCATTAAGCACGGGGATGAATGGAATACGGCATTTAATACCCCAGAGGGGCATTTTGAGTACCTAGTGATGCCCTTTGGGCTCACTAATGCTCCTTCTGTCTTCCAGTCCTTCATGAATGCAAGCATACTAAAGCATGACAATATGGAATACATGAAATTTAGAATAGCAATATGGCTTTGGAATATAAGGAAAAATTTGAGACGCTTAGTATAAACATTTGGCCAAACATTTTAAAGCCCACCAACCATCGTCAAGGTGGTGGGCTTTAAATACTGGTGAGTCCCTGACCTAATGTGAACATATTTCTATTAGGCTGATATCTGAATTTCTGGGTGACTATGCACCTCTGTCAGCAATGCCTGCATTTATGGGTAAAGTAGGGACCTGGTGTAATTAAAATCACCACCTGGTGGGGGCGGAGTGCTCGGTCAGCAAGCTAACATTCAATAGACAAAAAAACCTGACTGGCACATCCAGACTAATGTGAACTAGGTGAAAACCAAGGGAAGCTACCCCCATGTAAAACATACAAAAAAAGGCTGCACTCAAGCATACTAAAGCATGACAATATGGAATACATGAAATTTAGAATAGCAATATGGCTTTGGAATATAAGGAAAAATTTGAGACGCTTAGTATAAACATTTGGCCAAACATTTTAAAGCCCACCAACCATCGTCAAGGTGGTCTCAATACTGGTGAGTCCCTGACCTAATGTGAACATACCTCTATTAGGCTGATATCTGAATTTCTGGGTGAATATGCACCTCTGTCAGCAATGCCTGCATTTATGGGTAAAGTAGGGACCTGGTGTAATTAAAATCACCACCTGGTGGGGGCGGAGTGCTCGGTCAGCAAGCTAACATTCACTAGACAAAAAAACCTGACTGGCACATCCAGACTAATGTGAACTAGGTGCAAACCAAGGGAAGCTACCCCATGTAAAACATACAAAAAAAGGCTGCACTCAAGCATACTAAAGCATGACAATATGAAATACATGAAATTTAGAATAGCAATATGGCTTTGGAATATAAGGAAAAATTTGAGACGCTTAGTATAAACATTTGGCCAAACATTTTAAAGCCCACCAACCATCGTCAAGGTGGTCTCAATACTGGTGAGTCCCTGACCTAATGTGAACATACCTCTATTAGGCTGATATCTGAATTTCTGGGTGAATATGCACCTCTGTCAGCAATGCCTGCATTTATGGGTAAAGTAGGGACCTGGTGTAATTAAAATCACCACCTGGTGGGGGCGGAGTGCTCAGTCAGCAAGCTAACATTCAATAGACAAAAAAACCTGACTGGCACATCCAGACTAATGTGAACTAGGTGCAAACCAAGGGAAGCTACCCCCATGTAAAACATACAAAAAAAGGCTGCACTCAAGCATACTAAAGCATGACAATATGGAATACATGAAATTTAGAATAGCAATATGGCTTTGGAATATAAGGAAAAATGTATTTGTATGTTTTACATGGGGGTAGCTTCCCTTGGTTTGCACCTAGTTCACATTAGTCTGGATGTGCCAGTCAGGTTTTTTTGTCTATTGAATGTTAGCTTGCTGACCGAGCACTCCGCCCCCACCAGGTGGTGATTTTAATTACACCAGGTCCCTACTTTACCCATAAATGCAGGCATTGCTGACAGAGGTGCATATTCACCCAGAAATTCAGATATCAACCTAATAGAGGTATGTTCACATTAGGTCAGAGACTCACCAGTATTGAGACCACCTTGACGATGGTTGGTGGGCTTTAAAATGTTTGGCCAAATGTTTATACTAAGCGTCTCAAATTTTTCCTTATATTCCAAAGCCATATTGCTATTCTAAATTTCATGTATTCCATATTGTCATGCTTTAGTATGCTTGAGTGCAGCCTTTTTTATTGTATGTTGTACATGGGGGTAGCTTCCCTTGGTTTGCACCTAGTTCACATTAGTCTGGATGTGCCAGTCAGGTTTTTTTGTCTATTAAATGTTAGCTTGCTGACCGAGCACTCCACCCCACTAGGTGGTGATTTTAATTACACCAGGTCCCTACTTTACCCATAAATGCAGGCATTGCTGACAGAGGTGCATATTCACCCAGAAATTCAGATATCAGCCTAATAGAGGTATGTTCATATTAGGTCAGGGACTCACCAGTATTGAGACCACCTTGACGATGGTTGGTGGGCTTTAAAATGTTTGGCCAAATGTTTATACTAAGCGTCTCAAATTTTTCCTTATATTCCAAAGCCATATTGCTATTCTAAATTTAATGTATTCCATATTGTCATGCTTTAGTATGCTTGAGTGCAGCCTTTTTTTGTATGTTTTACATGGGGGTAGCTTCCCTTGGTTTGCACCTAGTTCACATTAGTCTGGATGTGCCAGTCAGGTTTTTTTTTGTCTTTTTTTGTCTAGTCCTTCATGAATGACATTTTCAGGGATTTTGTGGATAAATTTCTGATTGTTTATTTGGATGATATCTTGATTTTTTCCAATGACTGGGACTCTCATGTGAAACATGTTCGGACTGTGTTCCAGATTTTGAGAGAGAATGCTCTGTATGTGAAGGGATCAAATTGTCTTTTTGGCGTACAGAGGATCTCATTTCTGGGATTCATTTTGTCCCCATCTGTTATTGAAATGGACCCGGTCAAGGTTCAGGCCATCTGTGATTGGGTCCAACCTACTTCATTAAAGGCTCTTCAAAGATTCTTGGGTTTTGCCAATTTTTATCGTAAATTTATTGGTAATTTCTCTGTTATTGTTAAACCATTGACTGATTTGACCAAAAAGGGTTCTGATGTGGTGAATTGGCCTCCTGAGGCAGTCTCTGCGTTTCAGGAACTTAAGCAGAGATTCACTTCTGCTCCTGTTCTACGGCAGCCTGATGTTTCTCTGCCATTTCAGGTGGAGGTTGATGCCTCTGAAATTGGGGCAGGTGCCGTTTTGTCCCAAAGAGATCCAGAGACCTCTAAAAGTAACCCTTGTGCCTTTTTCTCTCAAAAATTTTCTCCAATTGAACTTAATTATGACGTGGGTAATCGGGAGTTATTGGCCATGAAGCGGGCTTTTGAAGAGTGGAGACATTGGCTGGAGGGAGCCAAACATCAGGTGGTGGTCCTCACGGACCATAAGAATCTGGTTTATCTGGAATCAGCCAAGCGACATAATCCTAGACAGGCCAGGTGGGCCTTGTTTTTCACACGTTTTAATTTTGTGGTTTCCTTTCTTCCTGGCACTAAGAATGTTAAGGCGGATGCCCTCTCGAGGAGTTTCCTTGCAGACTCTCCTGAGTTATCTGATCCTGCTGTTATTTTGAAAGAGGGTGTAGTTCTTTCCGCCATCTCGCCCAATTTGAGACAGGCTCTGGAAGGGTGTCAGGAGGATAAACCCGAGCGCTGCCCTATTGGGAAATTGTTTGTCCCAGACCGATGGAAAAAGAGTGTGATGTCTGAGATTCATTGTTCCGCGTTGGCCGGTCATCCCGGAATTTTTGGTACCAGAGACTTCGTTAGTCGGTCCTTTTGGTGGCCTACTTTGTCTCGTGACGTCAGGGAATTTGTGCAGTCCTGCGGGACTTGCTCTCGCTCCAAGCCTTGCTCTCGCTCTAGTGGTTTGTTGATGCCATTGCCTGTGCCCAAGAGACCATGGACCCATATCTCTATGGATTTAATTTCTGACCTCCCTGTTTCTCAGAGAATGACCGTTATCTGGGTGATTTGTGATAGGTTTTCCAAAATGATACATCTTGTGCCATTACCTAAGTTGCCTTCCTCCTCTGAATTGGTGCCTTTGTTCCTTCAGCACGTGGTTCGGTTACACGGCATTCCTGAGAACATTGTGTCTGACAGAGGAGTCCAGTTTCCAGATTTTGGAGGACTTTTTGTTCTAAACTTGGTGTTCAATTGTCTTTCTCCTCGGCTTTTCATCCTCAGACCAATGGACAAACTGAGAGAACAAACCAGACATTGGAGACTTATCTGAGATGCTTTGTGTCTGCTGATCAGGATGACTGGGTCTCTTTTTTGCCTTTGGCTGAGTTTGCTCTTAATAATAGGGCTAGCTCTGCCACTTTGATGTCTCCATTTTTCTGCAATTTTGGGTTTCACCCTCGATTTTCTTCAGGACAGACGGAGGCTTCTGTCTGTCCAGGTGTTGACTCTGTTGTGGAGCGTATGCAGCAGATTTGGGACCAGGTAGTGGAGAGGTTGTCCCTCTCTCAGGAGAGGGCCCAGCGGTTTGCCAACCGGCATAGGACTGATGGTCCTCGGTTTGAAGTGGGGGACTTGGTCTGGTTGTCCTCAAGAAATATCCCTATGAGAGTTGCTTCTCCTAAGTTTAAGCCTAGGTTCATTGGACCTTATAAGATCATGGAGATTCTTAATCCTGTTTCCTTTCGTTTACTTCTTCCAGGGACATTTAAGATCCATAATGTGTTCCACAAGTCCTTATTGAAGAGGTTTGTCGAGCCAGTGGTTCTTATGGCTGTGCCTCCTGACCCTGTTTTGGTTGAGGGCAATCTGGAGTATGTGGTTGAGAAAATATTGAATTCTCGTTTTTCTAGACGGAAACTCCAGTATTTGGTTAAGTGGAGAGGTTATGGTCAGGAGGACAATTCTTGGGTGTTTGCTTCGGACATCCATGCTAGGAGACTCATCCGTGCGTATCACAGAGCTCATCCTGACCGACCTGGTTGCTCAAATGAGGGTTCGGTGACCCCTCCTCAAGGGGGGGTACTGTTGTGAATGTGCTAGAAATGAATTCTGAGCAGAAACTCCCTCTGGTGGTTACAAACAGTACTGAACTATCCAATGAAGATTGTGAAGATTGGCGATCAGGTGTTACTGACTGGTCTTATATAAGGGAGGTTCCCTCCATCAGGGTTGCCGGTGATCAATTGTTCTGGTCTCATCTTTGATTCCTGTTCACTTTGTAGCTTGCTGTTTCGTGCCTGCATCTTCTGCTAACAGATAAGACATTTTCTTCTTTTAGTTTTTTGTGCTTGCTTTTTGCATTTTGTCCTGCACTTCTGTGGGGGTCTACCGGGTCCCCTCCGGGGGCTTGTGCTCCTCTCAGTTTAGTTCATCCACTGTTGTTTGTTCATTTGCCTTTTCCAGTTTTTTCAGTGGCTGCTGTTTAGTTTTTGTTACACCAGAGAACTAATTTAGGTGGTAGAGGTCGTGTGATCTCAGGTGTTTTTGTAATTAGTAGAGTTGGTACTTTTCAGGTTTTTTTGGGATTGCAGTAAGTGTTCTTCCTATCCTTTTCTATTTAGGAAGTTTGGGCCCCAACGTTTGCTCATACTATTTTCTGTCTGTGTCTGTATTTTCTCTTGTCTAACCGCCATTACATGTTTGGGGGCTTTCTATGTTCTTTGGGGATCTGCTCCGGGGCAGATAGTTTTCCTCTTTCTGTCTTTAGGTGTAGTTAGCTTCTCAGGCTGTGACGAGGCGTCTAGGACCAACGTAGGTACGCTCCACGGCTGCCTTTAGTTGTGGTGGTTAGTCAGGGTACTGCAATCCCATAGATTCCAACCTCTCTGGTGTATTTCCTTTTTTGCTTGCTCTCCTTAGCTACCAAATCATAACACTTATGCCCCCATATGCTCCATATTATGCCCCCATATGCTCCAGATTATGCCCCATATGTTCCACAGCTTATGCCCTCAGATGCTCCATATTATGCCCCCATATGTTCCAGATTATGCCCCATATGTTCCACAGCTTATGCCCCATATGCTCCAGATTATCCCCATATGTTCCACAGCTTATGCCCCCATATGCTCCATATTATGCCCCCATATGCTCCAGATTATGCCCCATATGCTGCACAATTATGCCCCATAGTATAGGCCTCATATGCTGCTGCTGCTGCTGCAAAAAAAAATTACATACTCACCTCTCGTCGCTGGGGGCCAGGTGCCGGGGTCCTGAGCAGGCGGGGACACCGGCGCGCTATGGGGGACAGGTGCCGGTGTCACCGCTCGCTCACGACCCCGGCACCTAAGATATTTACCTGTCCCTCGGTCCGCCGCAGCGCACTGCTCCCTCGGTCTGACTCCTCTGTGTGTGAATGATCTGGCAGGGGGCGGGGCGCGCACTAACGACGTCATCGCACCCCCTGCCTGATCATTCACACACAGAGGAGTCAGACCGAAGGAGCAGTGCGCTGCGGTGGACCGAGGGACAGGTAAATATATGCATATACTCACCCCTCCGCCGCGCGTCCCTGCAGCCTCTCCTCTTCTCCCGGCGCTCTCCGCAGCGCTTCAGTCCTGCAGCGGTCACCTGCTACCGCTCATTAAAGTCATGAATATGTGCATATTCATGACTTTAATGAGCGGTGCCATGTGACCGCTGCAGGAAGGAGCCGGAGATCGTGGGAGAAGCAGGGGGGCTGCAGAGACCGCGCCGGCGGAGGGGTGAGTATGATCCGACACCCCCGCTCCCCCTCCCCTGCCAACCCCGTATATGACCCGCGTATAAGCCGAGAGGGGGACTTTCAGCTGAAAATCTCGGCTTATACATGGGTATATACGGTACTTAGATGGACCAATGTTTTATACAGGTTTGAAAATATTATCAGTATTAGGCCACGTTCACACTATTAGGCTAAGTGCACACGTTCAGGAATATTTGCGTTTTTTTCGCGTTTTTTCGCGGGAAAAAACGCGTCAAAAACGCATGTATTAAGCATCCTATCATTTAGAATGAATTCCGCAAATTTTGTGCACATGGTGCGTTTTTTTCCGCAAAAAAAACGCATCGCGGAAAATCTAGCAGTTTGTCCATTAATTTTGCGGATTTCTAGCGTTTTTCCCTCTTTATTATTGACCTAGAAAGTTCAGGAAAAAATCGCGGTAAAAACGCGTCAAAACCGCGCAAAAAAACGCACCAAAAACGCGCAAAATCCGCGCAAAAAAAACGCGCGTTTTTGCCGCGCAAAAAAGTCCGGTTTTGCTCAGGAATATTCTGCAAACATTCTGCAAACGTGTGCACTTAGCCTCAGTATTTGGTGAGTTTTTTACATCAGTATTTGTAAGCCAAAACCAGGTGTGGAACAATCAGAGGAAAAGTATAATAGAAACACGTCAACACTTCTGGATTTATCACCCACGCCTGGTTTTGGCTTACAAATACTGAGGTAAAATAGTGAGCTAATTCTTAACCGTGTGAACGTGGCCTATGGCTACATATAAAAAAAATGGCTCCGATTTTATCCAGAAAATTGGCACGATTTTTTCTCATTTGTCATCCGTTTGTTCTCCTTATTTAATCTGTATTTTTTACTCAGCAGTTATTAATCTTTTACAGGACCATTTACAGTATCCCATCTTACAGAATTGTAATGTAATTAGATGTCGTACTGATGGTCCATATGACACCTGATTTTTTTTATCACATCCATCCAATTTCACAGTCAAATTACTGCATGCTGTGAATTTTTACACACGCCGAATACAGCTGAGAAAAAATACACAGATCTGCATCGCCGCATTGAATAACAGTGGTCCGAGTGCAATCCCTTTTTTTTTATCGGATCGCACTCATCCGATTTATACAGCCGTGTGAGCGAACCGAGACATAGATTTATTGAACAGAGCAAAAAAGGACCATTCACCAAATTTATCTTCTTGAACTGGGCATAGGATGTACTTACTAGTAGCTACAGAGCTGAATAAAACATTTTTATTTTTTATTTTTTTCATTTTGCCTCGCCGTTGTGGGGATATTAGCAATCTAAAAATTTGAACCTAGCGAGTGAACTTTTGTAATTCATGCAAATAAAAGTACACGCCCCAGTGAAAACTATCTGATAGCAGCCACTCAACATTGCCGCAACAAAGAGGTAAAATATAAAATATGCCAAACAAACAAAAAAAATTATTCCACTCTGCAGCCACTGTTATATTGTGCCACCAGCTTAACCTGCAAAATTTGGGAAAAGGTTTTCTAGGCTGTTTGTTAGTGGTTACCTTCAGTTTTTAAAAATAAAAAGTTTCAGCCTGTAATTTGCATTTTTTTCATTCATTTTCAGATCCTGTAATATGCAAGTTACATCCCGGTCTAAATTTCAGATTTTGCTCTTGTGGGAGTGCTCCTCACAGTAATATAGGCTGGATTTTAGCTCTGTGTGTATCCAGGGCGCTGATGTCTTCACTATCTTTCTTTCTTTCTTTTCTATAAACCTGTTTTCTTTGCCCTCCATAAAACTTTAGGTATTTTCCTTTCTTTTCACTACAGATAACCTTCACCTCCCTGCAGCCAGCTCTGACACTGAGAGAAGGGAGGTGGGGAGCAGAGAGAGAGATGTCAGAACCTGGAACTCTCATGGATATTTATCAATTTTGCAAAAGCGCCAAGTTAGATAAATTACATTTCCACGTTCTGCAGCAGCAAAATGGTAGAAAATGTTTTAATAAACATTATTTAGACCCTTAACCAAGCTTCTAGAGATAGCAATACATGTGGGGAATTATTCTCTTTTCCCCACTCCACCAGGTCCAGGTTATATACACATAAAAGTGTTTTCTTTTTTTTTTTCATAGCCTTAGTGTGTTACTTAAAGGGAAGCTGACATCAGTTTTGGCCAATATAAGTTACGGCCATCACCTTTCAGAGCTGATATAGAGGATTCTATAGTGCTGTATATGTGCCCCCAAACCGACTTGCAAGAGGAAAAAAATAACTTTTATTATACTCTACTTACGGGGTGGTCCCGTTCAAGGGGTGTCGCTCTTCTTGGTCTTCATGCGAGGCCATCCTTCTGCTTGCTTCGTGTAGCGCTCCTGTGCAGGAGTACTTCCCTTTTATTTTTTCCCCTTCCAGGTCAGGTTGGGGGCAGATATACAGCCCTTGTAGATTGTGAGCCCGAGCGGGCAGGGTCCTCTCTCCTTCTGTACCAGTCATGACTTGTATCGTTTAAGTTTACTATACTTGTTTTTATTATGTACACCCCTCCTCACATGTAAAGCGCCATGGAATAAATGGTGCTATAATAAATAATAATAATAATTATAGAATGCTGTATATCAGCCCTGAACGGTGATGGCTGCAACTCATATCAGCCAAAACTGATGACGGGTTCCCTTTAATACTTGGATTTCACTTGCACTTTTGAAAATTATTATTGAATTTCCCTTTTCTTGTTTGTATATTTTAATGCACTCATGCACTTTATATCTGAGTATCACATAATGAATTGTTATTGATCACACATTAGGTATTAATATACTAGGATCATGGTGGCCATGTATTAACTTTAGGCCGGAAGTCTGGGTATGATTGTTTATTGTGACTATGCCCTGGCAGCATTCTGTATATTGGTATATTTTTAAATGTTTTTATCTTTTTTTTTACATGTTCTTGTGTTTATAAAATTGGCAATTTATTTAAGAATCCTCATCATTTTGTACACATTTCTTCTCTTCTTGATGAATTAGGCATATGTTTCTGTAAACCCTTTTATAATATTTTATATAACTTTAACTTGTGTGTTTCTTGTTTTATTGTCTGGTCATTTTTATCATTGCATTCTGATTATGCCATCTGAGGACAGTGCTGAGTCATGCCCGCACTGCAGGTGCCCCGTTAGTAAGGGGTTAAGTATATTGATGACTAAAGTGAGAATGGGTGTAGAGTATGCTGGTCTAACTAATTTAGGGTCTGGTTTGCTGTCACCTGGTGTCAGTTGCAGAGGGCAAGTGAAGTTGGTAGGAACTACGCTACCTAGTATAGCCTACAGTTAGGTCCATATATATTTGGACAGAGACAACATTTATGTAATTTTGGTTCTAGACATTACCACAATGAATTTTAAACAAAACAATTCAGATGCAGTTGAAGTTCAGACTTTCAGCTTTCATTTGTGGGTATCCACAATAAAATTGGATGAAGGGTTTAGGAGTTTCAGCTCCTTAACATGTGCCACCCTGTTTCTAAAGAGACCAAAAGTAATTGGACAGATTAAATAATTGTAAATAAAATGATCATTTCTAGTACTTGGTTGTAAACCCTTTGTTGGCAATGACTGCCTGAAGTCTTGAACTCATGGACATCACCAGACACTGTGTTTCCTCCTTTTTGATGCTCTGCCAGGCCTTCACTGCGATGGTTTTCAGTTGCTGTTTGTTTGTGGGCCTTTCTGTCTGAAGTTTAGTCTTTAACAAGTGAAATGCATCCTCAATTGGGTTGAGATCAGGTGACTGACTTGGCCATTCAAGAATATTCCACATCTTTGCTTTAATAAACTCCTGGGTTGCTTTGGCTTTATGTTTTGGGTCATTGTCCATCTGTAGTATGAAACGACGACCAATCAGTTTGGCTGCATTTGGCTGGATCTGAGCACACAGTATGGCTCTGAATACCTCAGAATTCATTCGACTGCTTCTGTCCTGTGTCACATCATCAATAAACACTAGTGACCCAGTGCCACTGGCAGCCATGCATGCCCAAGCCATCACACTGCCTCCGCCGTGTTTTACAGATGATGTGGTATGCTTAGGATCATGAGCTGTACTACGCCTTCGCCATACTTTTCTCTTTCCATCATTCTGGTAGAGGTTGATCTTGGTTTCATCTGTCCAAAGAATGTTCTTCCAGAACTGTGCTGGCTTTTTAAGATGTTTTTTAGCAAAGTCCAGCCTAGCCTTTTTATTCTTGATGCTTATGAGTATCTTGCACCGTGCAGTGAACCTTCTGTATTTAATTTCATGCAGTCTTCTCTTTATGGTAGATTTGGATATTGATACGCCTCCCTCCTGGAGAGTGTTGTTCACTTGGTTGGCTGTTGTGAAGGGGTTTCTCTTCACCATGGAGAGTATTCTGCGATCATCCACCACTGTTGTCTTCCGTGGGTGCCCAGGTCTTTTTGCATTGATGAGTTCACCAGTGCTTTCTTTCTTTCTCAGGATGTACCAAACTGTAGATTTTGCCACTCCTAATGTTGAAGCAATTTCTCGGATGGGTTTTTTCTGTTTTTGCAGCTTAAGGATGGCTTGTTTCACCTGCTTGGAGAGCTCCTTTGACGGCATGTTACCTTCACAGCAATACCTTCCAAATGCAAACACCACACCTCAAATCAACTCCAGCCCTTTTATCTGCTTAATTGAGAATGACATAACGAAGGGATTGCCCACACCTGTCCATGAAATAGCCTTGGAGTCAATTGTCCAATTACTTTTGGTCCCTTTAAAAACAGGGGGGCACATGTTAAGGAGCTGAAACTCCTAAACCCTTCATCCAATTTTAATGTGGATACCCTCAAATGAAAGCTGAAAGTCTGAACTTCAACTGCATCTGAATTGTTTTGTTTAAAATTCATTGTGGTAATGTCTAGAGCCAAAATTAAATAAATGTTGTCTCTGTCCAAATATATATGGACCTAACTGTATGTCTAGTAAGTGAGTAAGTGGGCCCTGTATTGTTCAACATCTTTATCAATGATTTAGATGAAGGAATTGAGGGTAAACTGATCAAATTTGCTAGGAGGGGTAGCTAATACTAGAGAAGAGAGAGAGAGGATTCAAAAAGATATAAATAAACTGGAGCAGTGGGCAGCAACTAACAGAATGGATTTTAACAGGGAAAAATGCAAAGTACTACATCTGGGCAATAAAAATGAAAAAAGCATATACAAAATGGGAGGAATAGGGTTAAGCAACAGCACATGTGAAAAAGACTTGGGTATACTAATTGATCACAGACTGAACATGAGTCAACAGTGTGATGCAGCAGCAAAAAAGGCAAATGCAATTCTAGGATGTATCAACAGAAGCATACAGTCTAGATCACGTGAGGTCATTATTGCCCTCTACTCCTCTTTGGTCAGACCTCATCTGAAATACTGTGTCCAGTTTTGGGCACCACATTTTAAAAAAGACATCAACAAACTGGAGCAAGTTCAGAGAAGAGCCACCAGAATGGTGTCCGGTCTGCAAACCATGTCCTATGAGGAACGGTTGCAGGATTTGGGAATGTTTAGCTTGCAAAAAAGAAGACTGAGAGGAGACTTAATAGCTGCCTACAAATATCTCAAGGGCTGTCACATTGTAGAAGGATCATCTTTATTCTCATTTGCACAGGGAAAGACTAGAAGCAATGGGATGAAACTGAATGGGAGGAGACACAGATTAGATATTAGAAAAAACTTTTTGACAGTTAGGGTGATCAATGAGTGGAACAGGCTGCCACGAGAGGTGGTGAGTTCTCCTTCAATGGAAGTTTTCAAACAGAGGCTGGACAGACATCTGTCTGGAATGATTTAGAGAATCCTGCTTTGAGCAGGGGGTTGGACCAGATGACCCAGGAGGTCCCTTCCAACTCTACCATTCTATGATTCTATATAAAAAAAAAACACATCTGAATGCAGTTTGTTGGCTCAGGATAAAGGGGTTGTTCACTACTTGAACAGCCTCTTCTCAATCCGTATGTTTCCCCCCAGGAAAATAATAGCACATATACTCCCGTGCAGTAGTCATTCCAGCACTGTCTCTCCCAGGGCTCGCTTGACATTGTTGTGAACACGCGATCCCTGCGGTTAATCATCAGCCACTTTACTCTCCCTGCCTATTACATCGCTGGCATCGGAAGTAAGTGTAAAGGGGCCTTTACACATAGCGACGCACCAGCGATCACGATAACGATCCGACCAGGCAAAGATCGCTGGAGCGTCGTTACATGATCGCTAAGTAGCTTTCAAACAGTCCAATCTCAACGACGCAAGACAGATCAGCGATTTGCATAACGACCTCGCCGGTCGTCGAGTCCTTGTCACACTACTTTATTGTCACCGATTCCAACCTCGGTGGGCGTGCTTCAGCGTTTCCCTTTCTTTTTTTTTTTTTTTTTTTTGTATATTCTTTATTTATATGAATATGAACAAGAATACAGATAGCATTGAGAGAATGTCCACTGGACAGAAATGTAACATCAATAACTGAATAACCAAAAATATCTCAAAGTCCATGATCCATCCCATTACATTACATAAACCGGGAACAAATGTATATGCAAAGAGAAGCAGTACAAGATTACAGTGGAATACCTACATATATCTTAGAACCACTCCGCTTGTACGGGAGGGATATGAATATCGGTCGGCAAACTGTACGGAGTTCTCAGTAAATATCTCGCGCACTGCATCATGAGGTAGCAAGCGAGTAAGGCGAACCTGGTCACCGGTAGGATGGAGGGGGGGGGGGAACGGAAAAGGGGAGGAGAAGGAACGAGGTTAGGGTACACGGACTAGAGAAGAAGGGGAACAGCTCGACATTAAAATAGAAGAAAAGGGGGGAGGTGAAGGGGGGGGAGGAAAGAGAGCCAACCAGCTATGTCTCGTGGACCAAGTTATCAGTAAACTAAGCAACCGTCTGCTTATAGTGAACCCATGGCGCCCAAAGCTTAGAAAAACCGTCAAAGCGGTTCTCCACTCTCGCCGTCAGCTCCTCAAGCCTAAAAATGTCATCTACTTTAGCTAGCCACAAAGATTTACTAGGTGGAGTCTTGTCCATCCACAACGTGGGGATTACCAATTTAGCTGCCATCAGCAGTTGCGTACTAAGTTTAGATTTCTTGGGCACATATGTGGGGGTCGATAACCACAACAATATTAGTGGGGCCGTCAATAAGAATGTAGGGTCACAAATGGATCTGATACTCGCCTCAACATCTGTCCAAAACGTTTTTATCAATGGACAATCCCACCAAAGGTGTGAAAGCGTTCCCAGGTCTCCATCACATCTCCAACAAGCGCCGGTCGGAGCCACCCCCATTGGAACAGTAGGGCCGGAGTCTTATACCACCGGGTAAGTAATTTCAGTGAGTTCTCCTTCAGGCGGACACAGCGGGAGAAGCCGTGTGAACGGGCATAAATCTGGGACACCTCCTCATCTGTAAATGAGCAATGTAGTTCACGTTCCCATGCCTCCAGGTATGAGGTCCTTGGTATCTGTGGTTCCAGCACTCTTTCAGCGTACATGCGAGAGAGGGAGTTTCTTGGAGGGGTAGGCAACGAAAGTTGTTGTTCGAAAGGTGTACAATCCCGAGACAAGGGGTGCGTTCGCAGGAATTGATGACAAATCAGCCTAAAATGTTCAAGTTGAATGAAGTTAAGTTTCCTAGGCAGCATCAGTTGGAAATTGGCATGTCCAATCTGTTCCATAAGGAAACCATAACTGGGTCTACCAATGGGATGCCCACCGCCTTAGGCAAAAAAGCGGTCGGCATCAGCGGCGAGGGAAAGGGTGCCAGACGTGGGTCAGAGCTGCACCTCCACCATGTGGACAATGCGCTCTGGACCATGGGATTGTCCACCACACGATGAGGCATCAACGTCTTCGGGATCCAGAAGGAGGCCTTCTCCGCATATGACAGGGACTCCAGGTCAATCGCAGCCGAATCTGATTTGCCCTTCAGCTTGCAGTAGTCCAGCCACCGAAGCAGCTGGTTTGCTTCGTAATAAATCGACGGGTCCAGGAGGTTAATACCTCCCTGGGAGCGTGGTCTACGTAAGGTTTGATGTGAGATTCTGGGTCTCTTGTTATTCCACAGAAAATTCCTAAAAAGGCGGTTAATTTGCCGGAAGTACGTTTGTGGAACACATATCGGAGCCGCCTGCAAAAGATACAGAAGTTTCGGTAAAACGTAGGAGGTTAGGTAAGCTTTCCTTCCCAGCCAAGCCATGCATGGCACCTTCAAAGAGATAAGTTGGGACTTAATGGAGGCCAACAATGGGGAATAATTCCGGTCGAAGATAGTACGTATCTCACCAGTTACCTTGATGCCTAAATAGGTAATCCCGGAGTCCGGCCAGCGGAAAGGGAAGAGATCCCGTAGTTCTCTTACCTTTGTCCCAGATAGGGTGACGTTCACTGCTTCCGATTTAGCGAAATTAATTTTAAAATTGGATATTGAACCAAATACGGCAAATTTATCGAGGAGCAGGGGAAATGTTGTAAGAGGATCGGATAGAAAAAACAATAAATCGTCGGCATAGGCCGCGATGAGGTGATGTCGGCCACCTGCCACAATACCATGCGTTTGTAGATCCTGACGGACAGATTGCAATAGGGTTTCTATACAGAGGACAAACAACGACGGGGAGAGGGGGCAACCCTGCCTTGTTCCGTTGGCGATCCTGAACGACCGCGAGAAGGTCCCGTTGACTTTAACCGCAGCCGAGGGTTTCGAGTATAGCGAAAAAATCGCAGAGACGAAACTTGGTGGAAAGCCAAACTTGAGGAGAACCGCGCGCATGAAGGCCCAATCAACGCGGTCAAAGGCCTTCTCTGCGTCCGTACCCAGCATCACCAACGGAAGTGATCGGCGTCTCGCATAGTACGATAAACTAAGCACTCTATGGACATTGAACTTGCCTTCACGACCTGGGACAAACCCCGCCTGGTCGCGATGAATTAGGTTGGGGAGGAGGGCCTGCAATCGATTCGCCAATAGTTTTGCCCAAATCTTTAAATCTGCATTAAGCAGTGATATGGGCCTATAGCTTCCGCAGGCTGTAGGGTCTTTCCCGGTTTCGGTATGACCGAGATGTGAGCCATCAGGGCCTGTAAAGGAAGCTCTGACCCACAAGCTAGGGCATTGCACCATTTCTCCAGATAGGGGACCAAAATCTCGCTAAACTTCTTATAATATAGAATGGGGAGTCCATCAGGGCCTGGACATTTCCCGGTGGGAGTCGACTTAATGGCGTTCAAAATTTCCCCGCTGGAGAATGGCGCGGTTAGAGACAACTTGTCCGAAGCAGATAACGTCGGTAACGTTAAGGAGTCGAGGAAGGATTGGACCGCAGTATCATGAGCAGCTGATTGTACTGAATCTCTGTCAGGGGTTAAATTATACAATTTCTCGTAGAACAAACTAAATTGTTCACCAATCTGTTGTGCAGTGAGGACCAGAGCCCCAGAATCATTCTTCACCCCCTGGATGGTACAATTATCCTGCGTCATTTTCGTATAAGATGACATCATACGTCCCCTTTGTCACCGTATGCATAGAATTTCTGCTTGGTGTACAGCATTGATTTCGCAATTTTAATATTAAGAAAGCTTCGGAGAGCAGTCCGTGCTTCTATCAATTCATTCAGCGTCTGCCTGGCTCTCGTTTCCTTATGGGTCCGCTCCAGGGAAGTGATGCGCTGTAGGAGGGTACCAAGTTCCTGGAATCTTTTCTTCTTCATATAGGAGCCTAAGGCTATGAATTCGCCTCGGATAAAGGCCTTATGTGCCTCCATTAATGTTGGCAATGGCATATCGGCATTATCATTCTCACTAAAAAAGGTACGTAGCTTCGCGGCCAGATTAGTTACCGTAATCTTGTCATCTAATAGCGACGTATTTAAACGCCAGTTGAAGCTGCAGCCCAGCTCCGCGGGTAGGGAAAGGGTCAGGTAAACTGGGGCGTGATCAGATACCGAGATACAGCCAATACGGGTTGCCGAGATGAAAGGTAGTGAATGCCGTGAAAGCAAGAAAACATCTATGCGGTGATAGGAGCCATGCACTGCCGAATAAAATGTATAATCTCTCTTGGCTGGGTGCACGACACGCCAAGTGTCTACCAGGGAAGCATCAGCTATGGACCGTTTGATTTTGGCCAATTTGGGGTACGACACCGAAGTACGCTGGTGGGATGTGTCCAGCAGAGGGTTCAGCGAGACATTGATGTCGCCCCAAGGACCACAGTACCCTCAGCAAAAGCAGACAGGTAGGTGAGTACTTGAGGAAGCCACAAGGCCTGATCTACATTGGGGGCATAAATGTTAGCAATCGTTAATTTCATCGCACCCAGCGCCACCTTCAGAAACAAAAACCTACCCTCGCTATCCATCTGGTGTGCAATCACCTTGAAAGGTAATCCTCTTTTAAAGCCAATGCTTACTCCCCTGGAAGCGTGGGAACCATTACAGCTATGATGCCAGGAGGTGTACCGGAATCTAGTGAGGTTGGGGATCGCTTGTTCCTTGAAGTGCGTTTCCTGAAGGAGAACCACATCAGGTTTCTCTTTTTGTAATAAGCAAAAGACCTGGGAACGCTTCTGTGCAACGTTTAGGCCCTTGACGTTGAAGGTACAAAATGTCACCTTATCTCTAGACGCCATCAGAACGGCCGGTTACTGAGCAAAACTGGTGAAACAGATCCGAAAAAACAAACTGGTGGCTCAGTGAGGAAGGAAAGTATGAAGGAAGAATAGGGAAGGGGTGAAGAGAAAGAGGAGTAACCAAAAGAACTCTGAACTTGAAAAAAGGAGCTCCTCAAAGATGGGATGCCAAAATGGGGAGCCCGCAAGCCCTGAAAAAATATCCAGAGCCCGAGGCATCTCCACTGAACATGCCTGAGGAGTGTCTGGATAGGTCTGATGCAGGCAATGGGCATCAGCCTAGTCAAACCGGGGGCGGTATAAAAAGAAAAACCACCCATAAGAGCCTAGTCGCACTGCACCGTCTGCCTGAAGCAGGGGGTGCTGAGACAGGCAAACAGACAAGCTATGTTAGCAAACAAAGGAAAGATGGAGGAAAGATGGACCCCAGCTAACACTTGTAACTGAAGGCAGTTCATCTTCCTCCCGTCTCCACAGGGAGCGCCTGCGCGAGAAGGGAGGAGGGGGGGAGGGAGGGGAGGTGCGCGAGGCCGTCCAGTAATCTAACAGAACTGGCCAAGAGCACCAACCAAGGCACTGTAACAGGAGGGGGGGCGCCGTCTGGAGATGCAACCTAATTAGGGAGATCACGTCACGGAGAGGAAGGGGACTCGCGCATAAATGCAACTGAAATACAGGGGAATCAATGTGCGTGTGCAGTCATTAGTCACTCTAAACCAGTTCAAGCGGCTGGTAAAACGTGATCAGTTCACGCGCAAATAGCAATAGTAGGACCCTCAGTATCTATGAATGTGCTCAAACAAGTAACAAACAAGAAAATGTGAACTGTGGGCTGTGGCGCGCCCAAAGATAGCAAATGGTCCCGCGCGCAAATGAACACGTGGTTCACGTTATGCGCGTGTAAATGTGGCTCGCGTTATGCGCATGCAAATTAGGTGTAGCAATAGGCACACGGTAATGAACCATAACACTGTGACAGCAGTAAAACAACAGTGAATAGTTAACCCCTAAACTGTAAAACACATATTGCGCACTCAGTTAAACAGCAAACCCCAAAAGAAAAATAACAATAACAACCACTGGTAAGCAGCAGTACTAGCAGGAGGATGAAGTCCATGGCATAGATAGGAAGAACAGCAATGAATGTATGTCACTCACCGGGCCACTGCGAGCAAGGCAAATAGACTTTGAGGAGCCCTGCAGCCCCAGTCAGGAGAAGCAGCAAGCAGCCAACTTCAGGCTGATGCAGAGGGTCCTCGCCTGCCGCCAGAGAATAAGAGGGACCTAAAAGAAAAACTCCTCTCCCTGAGTGTCCGGGTCGATGGGCTCATTGTGAGTGAGGCTCACCAAATAAAGAGCAGCACAGCAGACGGAACTAATGCCGGCAACCTTCACTCTATTTCAGCGGTGTCCCGTCGCCGACTTCTTGCAGACTTATTCTTCCTTTTGGGGGTGCTCCAAATGTCCACGGCAGGCAACTGTGGCAGGTCCTCTTCATCAGGAATCGGCAGCCAGGACGGAACTTTTACTGGAGGGATGTCAAGCTTAGTCCAGGCCTGTGCCAGATCATCAGGATGGCGAATTGAGACTTTAAGAGTTCCTTTAAGCACCAGAATCCCAAAGGGGAACTGCCATCTGTAAGGCAGGTTGTGGGTCCTAAGATGATCCAAAAGAGGTTTAACCAGACGCCTCTTTGCTAGTGTCGCCGGCGATAGATCAGGGTAAAAGTCCACGGTATATTCACCCAGAGTTGGGGAGCCCTTCTCCCGTGCAGCAGACAGGACTGCGGCGGTATCCACATAGCGTAGGAGTCCACATACTACATCCCTGGGAGGATTACCCTCAGCTGGTCGTGGTTTCAGGGCACGATGGATCCGTTCTACTTCAATATTCTGCCCCCGTTCAGTGCCAAGCAAGGAGGAAAAGAGAACTTTGGCAGTGGATTCCAGGTCTTCACGCTGCACAGACTCAGGTAAGCCTTTCAGACGTAGATTAGATCGTCTGTTTCGGTTCTCCAAGTCCTCCAGCTGGAGGATTGCAGTATTCAAATGTCGATGCTGTGACTGTAGCTTAGTCTTAGAGACATGGCTGTAATGTAGGACGGCCGCATGGCCAG
This sequence comes from Oophaga sylvatica, assembly GCA_033576555.1. NCBI lineage: Eukaryota > Metazoa > Chordata > Amphibia > Anura > Dendrobatidae > Oophaga > Oophaga sylvatica. The sequence goes on from JARQOD010000006.1 coordinate 38,329,363, forward strand.
TTTCCAGGGCTTCCACTCTGTTACCCATCTTAAGTAATTCCTGCTTTATATCTTGCAAATCTGCACGGATCGGAGCATGTGTCTGAACTAGCAGCTTCTTTAAGTTACGCATCGTCAGTTGTTCTGAACCTGATGAACGGTTCTTCAGGGCTCTCCCATCATCAGTGGAGTCACCTTCACAATCTGTGTCAGTGGCGGGAACCGACGCCATGTCTGGTAGCTGGGAGCCTGAGGTAGCTGAGCCTTTCAGCAGGAAAGCCTCCAGTCCCCGCTGTGTTTTTGGGGTCTTAGTGTTCCTGGGGGTGCACCCAGTATTAATCTTGTCAGATTTGCCCATCACCAGCAGTTAGAAAGCAGATAGACGCTTAGGCAGGATACAGTGTGGAGAGGAGCTGTGGCTCAAGCCTCCTTCTCCATGCACGTCCAGGCTCCGCCCCCCAGCGTTTCCCTTTCAACGCCCCCCAGCACTGATTGGTGGTCACTGCTGCACTATCGTTGGCCGGCGGCGTCATAAAAGAGAACGTATTAGCGCTACAGTTTATATCTCTTGAGCGCTGTGGTTTACTTCAATACCAGCATTGTTCACGTTGTCTTTTAAGTCGCCCAATTTTCACACATTGGGAGCGCTGTACTCACCAATAGGGGCAGAGGGGGCGTGACCGGTAACATAGCTTTGTCACGCTCTGTGTCGCTAACGAGGTCGCTCGTTGTTTTTAAGCTTCAAACACAGCGATTAGTGCTGGCCAGTGGGACGCCAATGATGGAAAAATGGACCAGCGCATTCGAGCACGATCAGCGAAAAAAACAGCGGGGGGGCCGGTCGCCGCTACATTTCACATGAAGCGAGATCGCTAGCGAGATCGCTGTTGCGTCACAAAATCGGTGACGCTTGAGCGTTATCGCTAGCGATCTCGCTATGTGTAAAGGCCCCTTAAGTGTTATTATTTTACATAGGGATTGAGAAGGGGTTGTCTGAGTAGTGAACAACCCTTTCAAAGCAGACTTGATCTGCTTACTCCAAAAATGGTGCCAGTTTTCCCCTATCAGCTCCAGCTTTTGAGATACAGAACACATGCCATTTAATGTAGTGTTAAAATTATCTTTTAAGCATGAAGGAATCATTAAAAATTAACGAAAGGTGTAATACATGAAAATCTACTAATTTCAATCCAAAAGCACAGATTTATTATATAAACTTTGCAGTGATTCAAAAGTAAGGAGTGTGAAGGGCTTGCCCCTATGACTGTCTGCCTGCCCAAAAGGAAGCATGGAATGGAGAAAGGGACCACCCTAGCAGAGAGGTTCCCATATATTAAGACAAGAGCCAGGGAAAGTCTTGAGGCCTTCCATAATGTCTCTGCTATTTAGAGCTGAAGCCAGGATGAGGAGAAACACACTACTGAGGATACAGAAAGGTGTAGTTACCAGGAGAGTGGCGAGTGTCTGCCTTCTGAAGGAATTGATGAGCAGAAGGCCAGGAGAAAGCTGAGATCCAGGTGTGACCACACTGTGAAGAAAAAGCCACTGCAGGGCAAATGTGTGCACAAAAACCTAAGAGTGAGAGAAATGCTCATTGCCAGAAGAATAACCTGCCTGGAGTGAGACATCTGGAGGATTGGACAGTCACTAGAATATATGTGAGTCCTGTTGTGGTGAAGTGTCAAGAAGAGGTCTATGTGAAAGAAGTGTCTACAAAGAAAGTATAAGTTGTTACTGAAACAATTAAAGGGGCTGTGCCTTGTGAAACAAATTAAAGTTTCCACTGTTAAATAGGAACTTTCACCAAATTTTTTATATTGACCCAAACAATGTAAGTGGCTGCATAGCGGATTAAAACTTTTTTTTCTAATTTCGCTTTGTCATTGCAGAGATATTAGCAATCAAAGTATTTGGCACCTAATGAGTTAACTTTAGTCAAGTGGGTGTGATCAGATAGTTTTCACTGGGAGTGTGTACTTCTCCCTGTATGAGTTGCTGTCTGCTCTGCAGTTGCTAGTACAGTCATGGACAAAAGTTTTGAGAATGACACAAATATTAATTTTTACAAAGTCTACGGCTTCACTGTTTCTAATGGCAATTTGCATATACTCCAGAATGTTATAAAGAGTGATCAGCTTAACAGCAATTACTTGCAAAGTCAATATTTGGCTAGAAAATGAACTTTATCCCCCAAAACACATTTCAACATCATTGCAGCCCTGCCTTAAAAGGACCAGCTAACCTCTTTTCAGTGATTGCTCCATTAACACAGGTGTGGGTGTTGATGAGAACATGGCTGGAGATCAATCTGTCATGATTAAGTAAGAATGACACTACTGGACACTTTAAAAGGAGGCTGGTGCTTGGCATCATTGTTTCTCTTCTGTTAACCATGGTTATCTCTAAAGAAACACGTGCAGTCATCATTGCAATGCACAAAAATGGCCTAACAGGGAAGAGTATCGCAGCTAGAAAGATTGCACCTCAGTCAACAATCTATCGCATCATCAAGAACTTCAAGGAGAGAGGTTCCTGTTGTGAATGGGCTTGAGATGAGTTCTGAGCAGAGGCTCCCTCTGGTGGTTACAAGCGGTACTGGTCTGTTCAGTGAAGATTGTGAGGACTGGGAATCAGGTGTTACTGACTGGTCTTATATAAGGGAGTCACCTTCCCATCAGGGTTGCCGGTGATCAATTGTTCTGGTCTGAATCCTTGATTCCAGTTTCCCTTGTAGCCTGCTGTGTCGTGTCTGCATCTCCTTCTAACAGATAAGACATTTTCTTCTTTTTGTTTCTGTGCTTGATTTTTGCATTTTGTCCTGCACTTCTGTGGGGGCCTTCTGGGTCCCCTCAGGGGGCTTTTGCCCTCTCAGTTTAGTTCAGCCACTGATGTTTGTACTTTTGCTTTTTCCAGTTTTTTCAGTGGCTGCTGTTTTGATTTTGTTACACCAGAGAGCTAATTTAGGTGGTAGAGGTCGTGTGATCTCAGGTGTTTTTGAAATTAGTAGAGTTGGTGCTTTCAGGGTTTTTTTGGGATTGCAGTAAGTACCCTTCCTATCCTTTTCTATTTAGTTAGTTTGGGCCCCAACGTTTGCTCATACTATTTTCTGTCTGTGTCAGTATTTCGTCTTGTCTAACCGCCATTACATGTTTGGGGGCTTGCTATTATCTTTGGGGTTCTGCTCCGGGGCAGATAGCTTTCCTATTTCTATCTTTAGGTGTAGTTAGTTTCTCAGGCTGTGACGAGGCGTCTAGGTCCAACGTAGGAACGCTCCACGGCTGCCTCTAGTTGTGGTGGTTAGTCAGGGTACTGCAATCTCATAGATTCCAACTGCTCTGGTGTATTGCCTTTTTGCCTGCACTCCTCAGCTACCGAATCAAAACAGTATCACCGGCCCAAAAAATTGAAAATTGTATGGTACTCACAGAAGGGAAAAAATATTGTGAAAGAAAAAAAAAAAAAAAAAAGGTTGTCAGAGTTGTCAGAGATATTTTTCTGTTTGTTGCATTTTTTTTTTTTCCCTCTGTATCTCTGGGTGCTGGGGAGGATTTTTTTTTCTCTCAGTGGAGTTTGCACAGTTGTCTGGCCGTGTGGATCAGCTTGCCACTGAGGTTCGGAGTATTGCTATCTATCTTGCTAGGTTGCCTGTTGTGGAACCTAGGATTCCCATGCCAGATTTGTTTTTAGGGGATCGAGCTAAGTTTCAGAATTTCAAAAATAATTGTAAATTGTTTTTTGCCTTAAAATCTAAGTCCTCAGGAAACGCAGCGCAGCAGGTTCAAATTGTCATCTCTCTCCTGCGCGGCGATCCTCAGGATTGGGCTTTTTCCCTGACACCTGGGGATCCTGTTTTGAGTGATGTTGATGCATTTTTTCAGGCTTTGGGGTTATTGTACGATGAGCCTAATGTCACTGATCAAGCTGAAAAAGCCTTGTTGGCATTAAATCAGGGGCTTGATGACGCTGAGTTATACTGTCAGAGATTCCGTAGGTGGGCAGTCCTGACCAAGTAGAATGACGACGCTTTGGCGGCCCTTTTTCGGAAGGGGCTGTCAGATAATGTAAAGGATGTTATGGTGGGATTCCCTGTCCCCTCTGGTCTCAATGATTCTATGTCATTAGCGATTCAAATTGACAGACGTTTGCGTGAGCGGAGAAGTATGCGTGGAATAGTGTTGCCTTGTGAACCTGCTTCTGAATCCATGCAGTGTGATAGAGTGGTGTCTGGGGCACAGCGTCATGAGTTTCGAAAGCGCAATGGGTTATGTTTCTACTGTGGTGATGCCTCTCATGCTATTTCAGTCTGCCCTAAGCGGGGAGGACGTTTTGCACGCTCAGTTGTCTTGGGTAGTGTTCAGACTAAGTTTTTACTAACTGTCACTCTGATATGCTCTCTGTCCTCATTTTCTGCTCAGGCTTTCGTTGATTCTGGAGCAGCTATTAACCTGATGGATTATGATTTTGCTAAACGTTGTGGGTTTCCCTTGATACCCCTACAGAAGTCTATTCCCCTTCTGGGGATCGATTCTACCCCTTTGGCTGAGAATAAACCTCAGTTCTCTACTCAGGTTATAATGAGGGTTGAACCTGATCATCAAGAGTGCTGCAAATTTTTGGTTCTGTATAATCTGCATGATATTATCGTACTGGGTTTCCCTTGGTTACAGTCTCATAATCCTGTTTTGGATTGGAAATCTGTGTCTGTAACCAGTTGGGGCTGCCAATGTGTTAATACCAACACTCCTGTTTTTTCTGCCTCCCCCAGGCTCAGGATGTTCCTGACTTTTTGATTGATTTTTCTGATGTGTTTAGCGAAAGTAAATCTGCATCCTTGCCTCCCCATAGGAGCTATGACTGCGCTATTGAATTAGTGCCTGGTAGTAAATTCCCTAAAGGTCGCCTTTTTAACTTGTCTGTACCTGAACATGACGCTATGCGGTCTTATATCAAGGAGTCATTGGAGAAAGGTCATATCAGACCATCCTCTTCACCCTTAGGTGCCGGTTTTTTCTTTGTGGCCAAAAAGGATGGTTCATTAAGGCCGTGTATTGATTATCGTCTTTTGAACAATATTACTGTGAAATATCAATACCCGTTACCCTTGATTTCTGACCTGTTTTCCAGGGTGAAAAACGCTACTTGGTTTACCAAGCTTGACCTCAGGGGGGCATATAACCTTATTCGCATTAAGCACGGGGATGAATGGAAGACGGCATTCAATACCCCGGAGGGGCATTTTGAGTACCTTGTGATGCCCTTTGGGCTCACTAATGCTCCTTCTGTCTTCCAGTCCTTCATGAATGACATTTTCAGGGATTTTGTGGATAAATTTCTGATTGTTTATTTGGATGATATCTTGATTTTTTCCAATGACTGGGACTCTCATGTGAAACATGTTCGAACTGTATTCCAGATTTTGAGAGAGAATGCTCTGTATGTGAAGGGATCAAAGTGTCTTTTTGGCGTACAGAGGATCTCATTTCTGGGATTCATTTTGTCCCCATCTGTTATTGAAATGGACCCGGTCAAGGTTCAGGCCATCTGTGATTGGGTCCAACCTACTTCATTAAAGGCTCTTCAAAGATTTTTGGGTTTTGCCAATTTTTATCGTAAATTTATTGGTAATTTCTCGGTTATTGTTAAACCATTAACTGATTTGACCAAAAAGGGTTCTGATGTGGTGAATTGGCCTCCTGAGGCAGTCTCTGCATTTCAGGAACTTAAGCAGAGATTCACTTCTGCTCCTGTTCTACGGCAGCCTGATGTTTCTCTGCCATTTCAGGTGGAGGTTGATGCCTCTGAAATTGGGGCAGATACCGTTTTGTCCCAAAAAGATCCAGAGACCTCTAAAAGTAACCCTTGTGCCTTTTTCTCTCGAAAATTTTCTCCTACTGAACGTAATTATGACGTGGGTAATCGGGAGTTATTGGCCATGAAGTGGGCTTTTGAAGAGTGGAGACATTGGCTGGAGGGAGCCAAACATCGGGTGGTGGTCCTTACGGACCATAAGAATCTGGTTTATCTGGAATCTGCCAAGCGACTCAATCCTAGACAGGCCAGGTGGGCCTTGTTTTTCACACGTTTTAATTTTGTGGTTTCCTTTCTTCCTGGCACTAAGAATGTTAAGGCGGATGCTCTCTCGAGGAGTTTACTTGCGGACTCTCCTGAGTTATCTGATCCTTCTGTTATTTTGAAAGAGGGTGTAGTTCTTTCCGCCATCTCACCCAATTTGAGACTTGCTCTGGAGGGGTGTCAGGAGGATAGGCCCGAGCGCTGCCCTGTTGGAAAATTGTTTGTCCCGGACCAGTGGAAAAAGAGTGTGATGTCTGAGATTCATTGTTCCGCGTTGGCTGGGCATCCCGGAATTTTTGGTACCAGAGACTTGGTTAGTCGGTCCTTTTGGTGGCCTACCTTGTCTTGTGATGTCAGGGAATTTGTGCAGTCCTGCGGGACTTGCTCTCTCTCCAAGCCTTGCTCTCGCTCTGGTGGTTTGTTGATGCCATTGCCTGTGCCCAAGAGACCATGGACCCATATCTCTATGGATTTCATTTCCGACCTTCCTGTTTCTCAGAGAATGACCGCCATCTGGGTGATTTGTGATAGGTTTTCCAAGATGATACATCTTGTGCCATTGCCTAAGTTGCCTTCCTCCTCTGAATTGGTGCCTTTGTTCCTTCAGCACGTGGTTCGTTTACACGGCATTCCTGAGAACATTGTGTCTGACAGAGGAGTCCAGTTTGTTTCCAGATTTTGGAGGACCTTTTGTTCTAAACTTGGTGTTCAATTGTCTTTCTCCTCGGCGTTTCATCCTCAGACCAATGGTCAAACTGAGAGAACAAACCAGACATTGGAGACTTATCTAAGATGTGTTGTGTCTGCTGATCAGGATGACTGGGTTTCTTTTTTGCCTTTGGCTGAGTTTGCTTTTAATAATAGGGCTAGCTCTGCCACTTTGATGTCTCCATTTTTCTGTAATTCTGGGTTTCACCCTCGATTTTCTTCGGGACAGACGGAGGCTTCTGTCTGTCCGGGTGTTGACTCTGTTGTGGAGCGTATGCAACAGATTTGGGACCAGGTAGTGGAGAGGTTGTCCCTCTCTCAAGAGAGGGCCCAGCGGTTTGCTAACTGGCATAGGACTGATGGTCCTCGGTTTAAAGTAGGGGACTTGGTCTGGTTGTCCTCAAAAAATATTCCTATGAGAGTAGCATCTCCTAAATTTAAGCCTAGGTTCATTGGACCTTATAAGATCATGGAGATTCTTAATCCTGTTTCTTTTCGTTTGCTTCTTCCAGGGACATTTAAGATCCATAACGTGTTCCACAAGTCCTTGTTGAAGAGGTTTGTTGAGCCAGTGGTTCCTGCTGCTGTGCCTCCTGACCCTGTTTTGGTTGAGGGCAATCTGGAGTATGTGGTTGAGAAAATATTAGATTCTCGTTTTTCTAGACGGAAACTCCAGTATTTGGTTAAGTGGAGAGGTTATGGTCAGGAAGACAATTCTTGGGTGTTTGCTTCGGACATCCATGCTAGGAGACTCATCCGTGCGTATCATAGAACTCATCCTGACCGACCTGGTTGCTCAAATGAGGGTTCGGTGACCCCTCCTCAAGGGGGGGGTACTGTTGTGAATGGGCTTGAGATGAGTTCTGAGCAGAGGCTCCCTTGGTGGTTACAAGCGGTACTGGTCTGTTCAGTGAAGATTGTGAGGACTGGGAATCAGGTGTTACTGACTGGTCTTATATAAGGGAGTCACCTTCCCATCAGGGTTGCCGGTGATCAATTGTTCTGGTCTGAATCCTTGATTCCAGTTTCCCTTGTAGCCTGCTGTGTCGTGTCTGCATCTCCTTCTAACAGATAAGACATTTTCTTCTTTTTGTTTCTGTGCTTGATTTTTGCATTTTGTCCTGCACTTCTGTGGGGGCCTTCTGGGTCCCCTCAGGGGGCTTTTGCCCTCTCAGTTTAGTTCAGCCACTGATGTTTGTACTTTTGCTTTTTCCAGTTTTTTCAGTGGCTGCTGTTTTGATTTTGTTACACCAGAGAGCTAATTTAGGTGGTAGAGGTCGTGTGATCTCAGGTGTTTTTGAAATTAGTAGAGTTGGTGCTTTCAGGGTTTTTTTGGGATTGCAGTAAGTACCCTTCCTATCCTTTTCTATTTAGTTAGTTTGGGCCCCAACGTTTGCTCATACTATTTTCTGTCTGTGTCAGTATTTCGTCTTGTCTAACCGCCATTACATGTTTGGGGGCTTGCTATTATCTTTGGGGTTCTGCTCCGGGGCAGATAGCTTTCCTATTTCTATCTTTAGGTGTAGTTAGTTTCTCAGGCTGTGACGAGGCGTCTAGGACCAACGTAGGAACGCTCCATGGCTGCCTCTAGTTGTGGTGGTTAGTTAGGGTACTGCAATCTCATAGATTCCAACTGCTCTGGTGTATTGCCTTTTTGCCTGCACTCCTCAGCTACCGAATCATAACAGGTTCCATTGTTGCCAAAAAGGCTCCAGGGCGCCCAAGAAAGACCAGCAAGCGCCAGGACTGTCTCTTAAAAGTGTTTCAGCTGCGGGATCGGGCTACCAGCAGTGCAGAGCTTGCTCAGGAATCGCAGCAGGTAGGTGTGAGTGCATCTGCACGCACTGTGAGGCGGAGATTCTTGGAGCAAGGCCTGGTCTCAAGGAGGGCAGCAAAGAAGCCACTTCTCTCCAGAAAAAACATCATGGACAGACTGATATTCTGCAAAAGGTACAGGCAGTGGACTGCTGAGGACTGGGGTAAAGTTATTTTCTCTGATGAATCCCCTTTTCGATTGTTTGGGACATCAGGAAAACGCCTCATTCGGAGAAGACAAGGTGAGCGCTACCACCAGTCTTGTCTCATGCCAACTGTTAAGCATCCTGAAACCATTCATGTGTGGAGTTGCTTCTCAGCCAAGGGAATCGGCTCTCTCACAGTCTTGCCTAAAAACACAGCCATGAATAAAGAATGGTACCAGAATGTCCTACAAGAGCAACTTCTCCCAACCCTCCAAGAGCAGTTTGGCGATCAACAATGCCTTTTCCAGCATGATGGAGCACCTTGCCATAAAGCAAAGGTGATAACTAAATGGCTCAGGGAACAAAACATAGAGATTTTGGGTCCATGGCCTGGAAACTCCCCAGATCTTAATCCCATTGAGAACTTGTGGTCAATCATCAAGAGACAGGAGGACAAACAAAAACCTAAAAATTCTGACAAAATGAAAGCATTGATTGTGCAAGAATGGACTGCTATCAGTCAGGATTTGGTCCAGAAGTTGATTGAGAGCATGCCAGGGAGAATTGCAGAGGTCCTGAAGAAGAAGGGTCAACACTGCAAATATTGACTTGCAGCATTAACTCATTATAACTGTCAATATAAGCTTTTGTTACTCATATGTTTGCAATTATTATATTTCTGTCTGTGATAAAAACATCTGTCAAACACACATAAAAACCAGAGGGCAGCAGATCATGTGAAAATATAATATTTGTGTCATTCTCAAAACTTTTGGCCATGACTGTACACCCCTGTGTGTCCAACTGAAAAGTTTGGTGTAAAGTCATCTTCCATGCCACTCCAATAAGGGAATCCCCAGCCAGGGCTGTCCTGGAAGTTGTGACCTTCCAGGCATGTTTGGTGCAACCCTTCCAAATTGATTGACACCCTCATTATTTCTTCACTTCAGACAATCTCAGGTGACACTGCTGATTAGTTTTTGTTTTCTTTATTTGCACGTTTTCATTGAAGACAACTTGTTTAGATCACTTGGATGGATCTTCCATTGTAACATAGTCTTCATTCATAAATTCTAATGTCGGAGTTCTGTGTTATTTTTAGTAAGTCCAGCAGTCGCTGACTCACCGACAGAATACTTATATAACAGTAAGAACATTTCCACTTCTCCTGACTCATCTCTTGCAACTGATCACTTACCGATACGGTGGTCATTGTTAGAATAAATCTAGAAAGAAAATAATAAAGCAAGATTTTATTTACCGTATTTATTTTGAAGGGTTAATATCGCTCGTTTTGATATAAAATTTGAGAGCGGCTTCCAGTGCACATTGCAGGGCAGCACCATCAGCTCCACTACATAATTTACACCAGTGCCCACTTTGGCATGTACAGGGTGCTGCTAGAGTTTGGGGACAGTCAGGGCTGGAGAGAATGAAGTGTGCCAGTAACAGATAATACTAGAGCGAGACTATGAGGTCAGACATATTTCAGGTTCCCCTCTATGTCTATGAATCAAGTTATAGGACAGTAGTATAAATGGTGGTGTGATATGTCATGACAAACATCTCCACACTCAACGAAAGATAATGCAGCTGTGACATCCCTTGCACCCGAGCCATTACTCACTGTCTCCCAGCTTGCGAGTGACTCTCTGAGAAGGACTTCTTCATCAAAGTCACTACATCCCAATTGCCATTAAAGGTGGCAAATGATGGAAAATTAAGGTAACAATTTTCCATCAGGGCACTATTTTAGAGATGCCCGTGCCTCCACCTGTCTCCTTCGCAGTAAGTGTGACTGCTCGGCTCTCAGAAGAAGTTCTATGGATTTTAAGTTAAAAAAGTCCTCCCATCTATATTTTTTTTAAATAAATCTATGCATATGCATGTAATGTAGTGTGAATGTATTAATGTATTCACCTACTGGCCCTCTCTCCGGTTTTCCAGGGCCATTCTGCTCCTCTTCTCATTAATGTCACCGCTCTTCAGGTCACACTGTGCTCTGCGTGACCCAAAAGTGGCTTTTACCATATAAATCGATGGAGTATCAGAACGAGGCCCCATCGGCTTTGATTGTAAAAGAGACTTCAAGCACACGCTAGATCATAGAGTGAGCCGTCTAGTCGTAATTGTGGTGACATCTCTGAGAAGAGAAGCAGAACAGTGCTGGATCCCGGAGAGAGCAGACGTAGGTGAATATACACTGCTCAAAAAAATAAAGAACACTCAAATAACACATCCTAGATCTGAATGAATGAAATATTCTCATTGAATACTTTGTTCTGTACAAAGGTGAATGTGCTGACAACAAAATCACACAAAAATCATCAATGGAGATCAAATTTATTAACCAATGGAGGCCTGGATTTGGAGTCACCCACAAAATTAAAGTGGAATGTAATGTCCTTAAAACAAGTCAAAATGATGTTCAGTAGTGTGTGGCCTCTACGTGCCTGTTTGACCTCCCTGTGTCTGAATGACCTCCCTGCAATGCTTGGGCATGCTCCTGATGAGGCGGCGGATGGTCTCCTGAGCGATCTCCTCCCAGACCTGAACTAAAGCATCCGCCAACTCCTGGACTGCCTGTGGTGCAATGTGACGTTGGTGGATGGAGCGAGACTTGATGTCCCTGATGTGCTCAATCGGATTCAGGTCTGGGGAACGGGTGGGCCAGTCCATAGCTTCAATGCCTTCATCTTGCAGGAACTGCTGACACACTCCAGCCACATGAGGTCTGGCATTGTCCTGCATTAGTGACCCACTGCCAAACCGGTCATGCTGAAGGATGTTGCAGGCAGCAGATCGCTCTGCACGGCGTCTCCAGACTCTGTCATGTCTGTCACATATGCTCAGTGTGAACCTGCTTTCATTTGTGAAGAGCACAGGGTGCCAGTGGTGAATTTGACAATCCTGGTGTTCTGTGGCAAATGCTAAGCATCCTGCACGGTGTTGGGTTGTGAGCACAACCCCCATCTGTGGATGTCGGGCACTCAGACCATCCTCATGGAGTCGGTTTCTAACCATTTGTGCAGACCAGACACATGCACATTTGTGGCCTGCTGGAGGTCATTTTGCAGGGCTCTGGCAGTGCTCCTCCTGTTGCTCCTTGCACAAAGGCGGAGGTAGCGGTCCTGCTGCTGGGTTGTTGCCCTCCTACGACCCCCTCCACGTCTCCTGGTGTACTGGCCTGTCTCCTGATAGCGCCTCCAGCCTCTGGACACTACGCTGACAGACACAGCAAACCTTCTTGCCACAGCTCGCATTGATGTGCCATCCTGGATGAGCTGCACTACCTGAGCAACTTGTGTGGGTTGTAGAGTCCGTCTCATGCTACAACGAGTGTGAACGCACAACCAACATTCAAAAGTGACCAAAACATCAGCCAGAAAGCATTGGTACTGAGATGTGTTTGTGGTCCCCACCTGCAGAACCACTCCTTTATTGAGTGTGTCTTGATAATTGCCAATAATTTCCATCTGTTGTCTATTCTATTTGCACAACAGCGTGTTAAATTGATTGTCAATCAGTGTTGCTTCCTAAGTGGACAGTTTGATTTCACAGAAGTTTGATTTACTTGGAGTTATATTCTGTTGTTTAAGTGTTCCCTTTATTTTTTGAGCAGTGTATTAATACACTCACACTACATTACATGCACATATGCACACATTTACTAAAAAAGTGTATAGATGTGAATACTGCTTTAAGCTACAAGCACACCGAGTGGAACAGATGCATATTTTTATTTTTTTTTAGGGGGAGAGGAGGGAGATGATTCTGCAGTGTAATACAATACAATCAAAGTAAAACAAATATTGCCAAACTTCCCTACTGAAATTGAGGTGGATTTTAAATTCATGTCAGTTCTTTTTGCAAATTCTCATCTTGGACTTCACCCACTTTAATGTAGAGGAGAGAAATGTGAAGCAGAATGCAAATTTTGTAAATACAGATTTTTGCATTTTTTTTGCAGAGTTGTGACAAAATCTGCTGAGGAACTGACATGTCTGCATGTAGCGTAAAAGTGTGCGGACGCTGATCAGCAGTATAATAATAGCCAACTATACAGAGACGAAGCAGTTATTAGTAATAGAATTTAATGATTAGGCAGAACACTTTATTAGTGTTTTGCCCAGTCATTAAGGTGGGTCACAATCATAATCCCTTAGACAAAACAAGCATATTTTGCTAATTAAAGGGTTTTTCCATTTTAAGAAAAGTGGCCCCCAAAGGATTGCAAATTTGTAAAATAACAAACTCTTTTGCTTTGCTCCCGTTTCTATGCCTTGGCTGCAGTGGTAATGTCATGTCATTTCAACAGTGAACAGCACAGCTACAACCAATCACTGACCTCGGCAGTTTGACAGGACAAGCGGTTGAGCTTGATGATTGTCTGCAGTGGTGATGTGGCTGTCTAATGATGTTGCCGCTGCAGCCAATATACGAGACTGGGGCAGCGGAAGAGAACTGGCACTTTATTGGAAGAAGGGGAGTGCTTTACAATTATGTAGTCCTTTAGGGATCCCTTTTTTAAAAAAGTGGAAAAAACACTTTAAAAAAATTATTTATTAAGTTACTTAAAACAACATTTTTATTTATTTTGTATCTTTTTCCATAAAACCAATGTGGTAATGGGTGACATAATAATAAGGGGTTTGCAAAATAGACTGTCTCTAGAAAAATTGGCCATATGGGAAATGCCAGTAAACACAAAGCACATTAATAATACATTGGTGTATGTTAAAGGGAATCTGTCAGCAAGTTTTTACTGTAGAATCTCAATACAGCATAATGTAGGGGCTGAGACACAGATTTTGGTTTTATTGCCAGGAGTTATCACTGCAAGGACTGGTGCTCATGCTAATGCTAGGCCGACTCCGCCCCTTCTCTGATAAGCAGTTCACTGTCAATATACAATGAACATAGAATACTGTGATGTGGGCGGGGTTAGCTTTCTCAGCTCTGCTACATGCTACATCTAAAAAGTCTGATTGTGTCACAACTGCTGCACCCCGTAAACTAAGTGGTACATCGCTGAAATCAGGGTCTCCTGTACTACAATATGCTGCTCTCTAATGAAGTAGCAAAAACCTGGTAACATATTCCCTTTAACAAGTCCCCAAGGACAGAATATTTGTATAATTTGTTGCACCTACCATTAAAAATTGATCATTGCTATTCATGTATCAGCTGCACTAAGAAGCCATTGCCATATGATGCCAAAAAATGGTGTTGTGGAAAATCTTATAAAAAAGATACAAGAGATTTCTAGTATGAAATGTTGCATTTTCCTTTGTAAGTGGAGATTTGTCTCCAATGCAAACCTGTAAGCAAGACTAAATGTTTTCATTATTAATACATATTTATTTGGGTACGATATGTAGGGTATAAAAAGTGAGAGTTTAGTTATGGTTCTGTGGTTTTCTTGGTAAAATAAAGAATTGAGATTAAGTATGGAAATAGAAGTGGTGGATTCCGACTAAGCTACATTTGCCCAATGGGGGCAAGGAAAACACTTTTTAGTTCCCATCAGGGCACTCTGTCTAGAGACCTTTGTTGCCCGACACTGATATCTTGAACTTGCTGACTTATTCCCTAAAACATTTCCATCTGCTATGGCTATGGCTAAATGGCTATGTTGGTGGAAAAATAAAAAAAGTTACATCTCCTGTAAGAAGTTGAGAAGTATAATCTCAGACACAGACATAGGATATATTAATATGTCATACGTATTGTCCATGCCAGGACAAAATAGGGAAAATACCCAAATGGAGCTCCTAAATTGCAACTCATAACACCAAAGAACTGGAGCAAAACACCATCAAATGATATATAAATAGTTTTTTTATTATTAATACTAAGTGAAATAAATACTGTAATACAGGAATCATATAGAAGTTGATATAAAACTCAAAGCAGTCAAAGTGGCATGAGAACTGCTGCTAGATGTACCATATAACTGCACAGCAATCAACACAGGGGTGAGAAGGGGAATCTCTATTGCAAAGTATTATATATCAGCATATCGCATGATTAATGCAAATAGCAACGTCATGAATATAAATCATTTTCCCCATATGATGACCTAAGATGCACTCCCATACACCATATATTATAATACGTGCAAGTGCACCCTAATCAAGGTCCGGATCCCTAATGTGGCAGTGAGAGGGCAAGAAATAACAAAGTAACACCACAGTGGTTAATATAACAACTCACCCATGTTGATAATGCTGTGCAGGAACGCGCCCCGACGCGTGTTTCGCAGTCGCTTCCTCGGGGGGCTGGTATACATTTAGCCTCTCCTGACCCCTTATAAATACCCTCCCTACGATTGGAGCATCCATAGCACATGTAGACATCGCGTCCATAATCTTTAGTGGCACCGCGGTGACGGCGCGCTCCACCGGTGCACCCAGATGACGTCAGTAGAACGCACGCCGCCCAGAGGCGCCGCGAGAAGAGATGGAGGCGGAGTCATAACAGGACATGTGCACAGGATATCCAGAGATGCGGACATCTTGGATGAGGGCATGATTTGCCCTATCAACCCACAATATAGTGTACCACATAATTGTATACATATCAGAGGCAGCCAAATACATTATTATTACACAAGTGGGCAATGTTACAGTAAAAACCGCCGTCATATTAGGTCATGTATATAACAATTAACAACAAACAAAATGAAATTCAATCCATGCATCACGATGGGAGGTGCTACTGGACTGACGTGCGCACTAAACGTTAAAAGGTATAATCATCTTAGATGGGGGCATAAACTGCCCTCTCCATCCATTTCAGTGTAATGCTTAATTGCGCCTGTCAAGGACCATGATACAATACATAACACATCATGAATAGTGCTATACTTCCTATACAATTCAATATGTTATATATGTACAAAAATGCAGGTAAGTATACTATGCTGAAATTGATCATCATGAAAAACATGATAAATACATAAACCATAAAACATAGTCCAACAGTTAAGTGCGTTACATGGTATAGGAAATAACAGACCACGTGATACTGTAACAACAAGAACACTACAAATATCATAAATAACAAATTATTACTGGATGGTTTTCTGACACCCACGGACCTCCCCAATTCTATAAAACTGCACATTTTAGAGTGGCTTTTTATAGTGGCCAGCCTAAGGCACACCTATGCAATAACCATGCTGTCTGATCAACATCTGGATATGCCACACCTGTGAGGTGGATGGATTATCTTGGCAAAGGAGAAGTGCTCACTAACAGATTTAGATAGATTTGTGAACAATATTTGAGAGAAAAAGGTCTTTTGTGTACATAGAAAAAGTCTTAGATCTTTGAGTTCAGCTCATGAAAAATGGAAGCAAAAACAAAAAAAGTGTTGAGTTTATATTTTTGTTCAGTGTATATTATATATATGCTTTTTAAAAATATATATGTACAGGTGTTTTCCACAAAATTAGAATATCACCAAAAAGTTAATTTATTTCAGTTCTTCAATACAAAAAGTGAAACTCATATATTATATAGAGTCATTACACACAGAGTGATCTACTTCAAGTGTTTATTTCTGTTAATGTTGATGATTATGGCTTACAGCTAATGAACACCCAAAAGTCATTATCTCAGTAAATTAGAATACTTTATAACACCAGTTTGAAAAATGATTTTAAAATCCGAAATATTGTCCTATTGAAATGTATGTTCAGTAGTGTTGAGCGATACGATACCGCAAGTATCGGGTATCGGCCGATATTAGCTCTATCGGCCTTTCGATACTTTGTTTCGATATTTTCCATATATCGTATACCGGAATCGGAAGTTCCCATAATTCTTTGAGAGGCAATGTGATTTTAGTCAGCCAATGAGGAATCCTAAGAAGTGTGGGCACATCCTGTAATGCTGCGGTCATCTTAACTAATGGCATGGCTGTGATTGGCTGCTGAAATGATGTCAGAATGCACTATAAAAGGCGCCGCCGCCATTTTAGCGTCACTGTGCTGTGAACTCAGTTAGGGAAAGAACGCTGCTCTGCTGACTCTGAGGGACAGTTAGATATTGCGATTTAGTGTAGTGTGCTTTAGGCAGGCTAGCACCAACCGCTGTGTAAAGCTTCCTTTTGCCTGCAGTGTTGTTTTAACAGCTCTGTGCAAGGTGTGTGTGAGTGCAGGTGACGCTGCAGTTTGCTCTGCATGCAACGCTGTCTGTAGGCATCTGCACCTGTCACTCACAGACTCTTTTTTTTTTCTTCAGTGTAATTCTTGCTGCTCCATGCAATTTAACTATTAGTGTGACGCGCTTCCATCCGTATCCAATACATTGGTTGCAAACACTATAGAAGTAGACAAATTAGTAGCCTTTCACAGATTGTGAACAGTTGTGTTTCAGTGTTCACTTCAGTCTGTGTTTTTTATTTTTTGAGTGCACATCACGCTCCAGTTACTTGTTCAAGCACTGCTGCTTGTACTCTGCTGAGCGTGTCTCAGTGCCTCATCCTTTTCATTTCTCTCCAATTGGTTCTGCTCCATTCCATTTAAAATAAATATAATCTATTAGTGTGACGCGCTTCCATCCGTATCCAATACATTGGTTGCAAACACTATAGAAGTAGACAAAGGAGTAGCCTTTCACAGATTGTGAACAGTTGTGTTTCAGTGTTCACTTCAGTCTGTGTTTTTTATTTTTTGAGTGCACATCACGCTCCAGTTACTTGTTCAAGCACTGCTGCTTGTACTCTGCTGAGCGTGTCTCAGTGCCTCATCCTTTTCATTTCTCTCCAATTGGTTCTGCTCCATTCCATTTAAAATAAATATAATCTATTAGTGTGACGCGCTTCCATCCGTATCCAATACATTGGTTGCAAACACTATAGAAGTAGACAAAGGAGTAGCCTTTCACAGATTGTGAACAGTTGTGTTTCAGTGTTCACTTCAGTCTGTGTTTTTTAGTTTTTGAGTGCACATCACGCTCCAGTTACTTGTTCAAGCACTGCTGCTTGTACTCTGCTGAGCGTGTCTCAGTGCCTCATCCTTTTCATTTCTCTCCAATTGGTTCTGCTCCATTCCATTTAAAATAAATATAATCTATTAGTGTGACGCGCTTCCATCCGTATCCAATACATTGGTTGCAAACACTATAGAAGTAGACAAAGGAGTAGCCTTTCACAGATTGTGAACAGTTGTGTTTCAGTGTTCACTTCAGTCTCTGCGTAATAACCACACTTAGGCCTTATAACTTTTCTGACTTTCTTTATCAATCTACCAAGATGAAGAAGTCAGTGAGTAAGGCACGTGGTCGTGGCCGTGGAGTTTCAGCAGGGAGAGGACGTGGGGATTCTGTGGCTGCTGCCGCCCTCAGTGACACAGCATCCACCTTTTATCCCCGTGAGCGTTCCTTTTATGCGCACTTTGGTAGGAGCTCGGCGTGCCCCCCTGCTGCGGGAAGAACAAATTGAAGCCGTTGTTGGTTGGATGGCAGCCAATGCATCGACTTCAATTCCTTCCACCTCCTCTCAGGAACACAACACTGTTGAGCAACCATCTGTCTGTTCACCGCCTGTCAAATTGGCCAGGCAGTCAGAGAGTTCTGTACAGGAGCCAGCTGAGTCTCTGCTTCTGTTCTCAGAATCTGTTGGCTCGCAAACACGGGCACAGGCAAGCAGCATTCTGCAATTTGAAGAAGAGGGAGTATGCAGTGATGCGCAACAGCTGTGTCTCTCTCAATCTGAAGAGGCGGGTGAGCCAGTGCCGATGGACAGCACACCGCAGAACGCATCTCATGATGATGATGAGACTCAGGTGCCAGGTTTTGTGGAGCATGGTGCTGCCCAGACCATCCAACAGCAGCAGGTGTTGGAAGAGGGTAGTGGAGATGATGAAGTCCGAGACCCAACATGGCGTGAGCAACAGGAAGGTGGTGGGAGCAGCTCTGAGGAAGAGATTGGCCCAACGGTACAAAGAGGAGGGAGAGGTAGGCTGCAGACTCGCTTGCCTGTAGCCTCCTGTTTGGCACGTGTTGGGAGCAGTTCTCTTACAAATGTCAAAATTGGCGCTCCCATGACTTGCACTGCGTGGTCCTTTTTTGACAGACTTGTAGATGATATTTGCTATGTTCAATGCAAGCTGTGTAAGCAAAAAGTTAAAAGAGGTAAAAATATCAGTAACCTGAATACCACAAATATGTGGAAACGTACGGACAAAGCACGTAGCTGAGTTACAAAGACACACTGGAGATGTAGGCCAACCTACAGCAGCACCTACATCTTCAGGTCATGTTGGAGCCTCTACCTCCAGCTCACACACACCTGGTTCGGCTTCCTCACAGGATCTCCATGGAAGAACCTCGGTCACTGTTGTCCATAGACAAACTGTTATTCCACCCACAGCAGCAAGTTCACAGTCATCGTCACACTCCCAGACCACAAAACAGCCATCGGTACCACAGGCATGGGATAAAAGACGGCCATACTCGGCAAACCATCCACGAGCACAGGCTCTGAATGCTGGCATTGCAAAACTCCTGTCCCTTGAAATGCTGTCATTCAGGCTGGTGGAGACTGACAGTTTCAGGAACTTAATGGCATTGGCAGTCCCACAATATAATGTGCCAAGCCGATTTTATTTCAGCAGGCAAGCCGTCCCTGCTCTGCAAAAACATGTCGAGGGAAACATTAAACATGCGCTACTAAACGCCGTCAGTAGCAGGGTCCACCTGACCACCGATGCGTGGACCAGTACCCATGGCCAGGGACGATACCTTTCCCTCACTGCCCATTGGGTCAATGTTGTGGAGCCGGGTACAGATCTTGCCAGTGGCGCTGTACGTGTTCTGCCAACTCCAAGGATTGCAGGAATCCAGTCTGTACACATTGATTCCTCCTCCTACTCCAGTTCCTCAGAATCATCGCTGCACGAGCCGTCACGGTATACCTCCACATGGACCCGTGAACGCTTACCTGTTGCGACCGATATGAGCACAGCCGTGGCCAAACGTCAACAGGCCGTCCTGAAATTAATTTCCATGGGGAATCGAAGCCACACAGCGCAGGAGCTCTGGGATGCCATCAAGCAGGAGAGCGACGTGTGGTTTTTGTCAGCTAATCTCCAGCCAGGCTTGGTAGTGTGTGACAATGGCCGAAATCTGGTGGCAGCTCTGGGCCTTGGCAACCTCACTCACATACCATGTCTGGCACATGTGCTCAACTTGGTCGTGCAGAGTTTTTTGAGGGACTATCCGGATCTTGATGCACTGCTGCACAAGGTCCGCCTAGAGTGTGCTCACTTGCGACGTTCCAGCATGGCCAGATCGCGCATTGCAGCTCTGCAAGTCAGATTTCGCCTTCCTGAACATCGCATCATATGTGACGTACCCACCAGGTGGAATTCCACGTTACATATGTTGGAGCGGTTGTGTGAGCAGCAGCCAGCAGTAATGGAGTATCAGCTGCAACAGGCGCAATCAACTCGCAATTTGCGCCGTTCACACTTCACCACTACTGAGTGGGCCTCTATGAAGGACATCTGCGACGTTTTGCGTGCGTTTGATGTCTCAACGCGGATGGCGAGTGCAGATGATGCACTAGTCAGCATGACTGTCCCCCTTATCTGCCTGCTTCAGAAATCACTGAAAGCACTAAAGGAAGAGGTTTTGGAAGAGGTGGAGGATGAGGAGTCACAAATTCAATTACCTTCAGGACAGTCAGCGCAACGTGGTTCCTCACAAAGGGCTGGGCAGGGCTCACTTTGTGAGGAGGATGAGGAGGAGGAGGAGTCAATGGAGGAGGAAGAAATCCCTACAGAGGGAGGTACACAACGCTCTAGTCAGTATGTAGAGCGAGGGTGGGGTGATGCAGAGGAGGCAGAGATGACTCCTCTTCCAGAGGACAGCCTTTGTTGGCCAGTTGGGAGTCTGCAGCACATGGTTGATTTCATGCTTCAGTGCCTGAGAAACGACCGCCGCATCGCCCACATTCTCACCACGTCAGATTATTGGGTGTACACCCTCCTAGACCCTCGCTACCGGGACAACTTACAAACCCTCATCACACCGGTGAACCGGGACCGTAAAATGCAGGAGTACCAAGACACACTGGTGCAATCCATACTGTTGTACATTCCAGCCGAGAGAGCTGCTGCTGCTACTGCTTTACAAAGCAGCTCTGTGCGTCGAGGCAGTGTAGACACCTCTACAACAAGAGGGAGCACAAGCAGCGCCTCTGCACAGGGCAAGAGCTGTATGTTACAAATGTGGCGAAGTTTTGTGACAGCGCCAGCAAGGTCTACACCATCCGAGACGGCTCCAGTCACCAGGAAGAAACGTTTCCGTAAGATGGTGACAGACTACTTGGCTTTCCCTCTAAGTGTACTCCCAGATGCCTCTTCCCCTTTCAAATTTTGGGTCTCTAAGTTGGATACATGGCCAGAGCTTAGCCAGTATGCATTGGAGGTGCTGGCTTGCCCTGCTGCCAGTGTATTATCTGAGCGCGTCTTTAGTGCTGCAGGTGATGTAGTAACAGACCGTCGCATGCGACTATCCTCAGATAATGTAGACCGGCTTACTTTTCTGAAAATGAACAAGGCATGGATCTCACCTGAATTTGCCTGTCCGTTTTCAGATTAAATAACTGTTTGGCAACGTTTTCCATGTCTCCTGTTATGTTCATCTTTCTACCACCTGAACTCTACTCCCTGGGCTACAACACCGCCATTTGTTGCTCGTAAGTAATTGGCAGGGTACTGACTCCTGGCCAGCCTGGTTACAGCACGACAGCTGTTTCCTGGCAGTGTGAACGTCAATTATCCTCCAATAAGTTGTGCTGTCGTGTTGCATTCGGGTTAGCCGACTCTATGGTGCCTGCAGTTTAGGTGATTCCTATGTGTGCTGTGGGATATGTAAATAAAGGCTGTTTCCATTGTGACAATAGGACAAGCACCCACTGTAGGACTGTGTGATTCGGTAACTGCGGACGGCTTGCGTCCTGTCAACTTACATTTTCATGGGTGCGTTCTGCTACCCGTCCGGGGTCCAGTACCGTCAACTGGTTCTCCCCAGTGCCTTTGGCCTAGGTGCCTCCATCTCCGTATCCGAGTTCCACCAACGTCTGCTGGTCCTTGGTAGTGCTTTGGAGCACAGGTACCTCCTGCTTAGTAACCGTGTCACAGTAACGTCAGCTGGTACTCGGTTGTGACATTGCCTCTTTTCCTTCTGCTACCCGTCCGGGGTCCAGTACCGTCAACTGGTTCTCCCCAGTGCCTTTGGCCTAGGTGCCTCCATCTCCGTATCCGAATTCCAGCAACGTCTGCTGGTCCTTGGTAGTGCTTTGGAGCACAGGTACCTCCTGCTTAGTAACCGTGTCACAGTAACGTCAGCTGGTACTCGGTTGTGACATTGCCTCTTTTCCTTCTGCTGCCCCTCCTGGTTCAGCACAGTCAGCTGGTCCTCGTTACTTCCATTGTCTCTTGCTCCATCTGATACCCGTCCGGGTTCCAGTAACGTCAGATGGTTCTCGGAAATTAGACAACCTTAAAGACCACCCAGAAGAAGATGACGACAACAAGGACGACGAGCATGAAGCCAACCAGCCTGAACACCATCACAAAGAAAAAATAAAAGATTACCCAGAAGAAGATCACCAACAGGACAAAGAAGGTTAAGACAAACTACAAGATACAGAACAAGAGACAGAAGAACAATAAGCAGAAGATCAAAAAGCAGAAGAACATGAAGTATAAGACCAAAATGAAGAGCAAAATATATGCTCTAAATTCTAAGCAGAAGAAGACTAAGCAGTGTATGGGGGTGAGTCCGTTCCTCCTCGTGGTGCCCCTGGAAAATGCCTGCTGCTGCAGGCTAAACTGAACACGGACAAATACTGTTGTAATTTAAATCTTTTGTGACAGCAAGAACGGAAGAATGAAAAATTCATACTTTTACAGATTACAAGTACAGGAATCTCTGTCACAAATAAGAATATGATGAAGAAGATGAAGAGGAAGAAGATGAAGAATTTGAATATGAAGAAGATTAATAGTTTAATAATAACAATATGAGTAATGTAAACAAAAACATGAATAGCAAGAAGTTTAAGAAGAAGATTAAGAAGGTGAAGATGAAGAATAATTTGATGAGAAAGATGATGCTGCTGAAGATTATGAAGGAGAAAGTGTGGCACTGGCAAAAGTTAAAAAGGTGAAGAGCATGGAAGTTGTGAAACATACATATTTGCCAAAATAGAAAAAAGGTTAACAACATTGTCAATTTGTTCGTCAATCCAAACGTATTTCCAAAAAAAAATATATTAATGCTATTCCAATGCATTGGGTTAAACATGTATGCCTTTATTGTCTCCTCAACCTCCCCCAACTGTTCCACGAACAGTTCAATCAATTTCATCTCACCATCAACTTAACACTTAACTACTCCAGCACTGAAATTAACTTTTTGGACACCATCATTAAACTGAAGGACAATGAAATAGAGACATCCCTGTATCAGAAGCCAATCGACCGTCCAACATACCTTAAATGGGACAGTTTCCATCCAAAACACATAAAAAACTCTATTGTCTACAGCCAAGCCATCAGATACAACCGATATGTTCCAACCCCATGGATAGAGATGAACACCTTGGTCGCCTTAGAAAGACCTTTTTAAATCAGGGCTACCATCCAAGAACAATTGAAAACCAAATTACAAGAGCCACCAGAATATCAAGGGATCACCTGCTACATTACAAAGCTAAAGAAGAAAATAACCGGGTGCCTCTAGTGGTCACCTACAATCCAAATCTGGAGGTGCTGAGGGGAGCTGCACGGAAACTACAACCTTTACTGCAAAAAGATGCAATCCATATTTCCAGACCCCCCACTACTGTGTTTTAGACAGCCCCCAAATCTAAGAAGCATCATTGTCAGAAGTTCTCTGTCCTCCCCAACAGCTGCAGGAACCTTGCCTTGCAATCAGAAGAAATGCAAAACCTGTCCATTTATAATGACCACGGACAAGATAAAGATCCCCAACTCACATCAGGACTACAAGATACCAGGTACTTTCAGCTGCATCACATCTAATGTTGTGTACCTAATTATATGTACCAAATGTCCAACTGGGGGTCTGTATGTGGGGGAGACCGGGCAAAAACTGAGAACAAGGATGAATTCTCATCGCCACACAATAAGAGAAAAAAGAATGGATCTACCTGTGGCAAAACATTTTTGCTCCCCTGATCATAGCATGTCAGATATGAAAATACTGGTACTAAGAAGCAGATTCACATCTCAGAGACAGAGAAGAATTTGCGAATACAAATTGATGGTGACCTTTGACACTCTTAATGCTGGAATGAACCTGTCACATGGTTTTATGGCCTATTACATCAATTAAGGAATTTACTCCAAATACCCTGTGAAAACATCACAAAACATTGCCAGACCCCAATCAGAGGGTAATAAAACTTTCTCTCCTTATCTATGAACTGTTCCAATATTTATGCTCATCCCTCTGCCATAATGACTATTCTGCTTCACGTCACTTGTCTTACCTATTGCATTTTTTCTGTGTTTTTGTGTATAAATATGTGATTCTTCAGATTTTGTATTAGTTCAGCCTGATGAAGAGACCTGAGTAGTCTCGAAAGCTTGCAATTTGTTACCACCTTTTCAGTTAGCCATTAAAAGGTATCAACCACTGAGGACTCTCAACTCTAAATATTTTTCAACCTCCCCAATACATTCTACATTACTCTTTGTTGTTTTCCTTCATGTACAATTAACCAACAAGGCAAGAATGGTTTTTTTTTAATGTCGATATTTGGTTCCCATAGACTTACATGGGACTTCCGGTATCGGAATCGGATATCGCCGATATTTAGTGATATCGGCGATACCATTCCGATCCGATATTTTTAGATATCGAGCAGTATCGCTCAACACTAATGTTCAGTAAATGCACTCAATACTTGGTCGGGCCTCTTTAGCATCAATGTGGCGTGGCATGGAGGCGATCAGCAGGGGCACTGCTGAGGTGTTATGGAAGCCCAGGTTGCTTTGATAGCAGCCTTCAGCCTGTCTGCATTGTTGGGTCTGGTGTCTCTCATCTTCCTCTTGACAATACCCCATAGATTCTCTATGAGGTTAAGGTCAGGCGATTTGCTAGCCAATCAATCACAGTGATATTTTTGTTTTTAAACCAGCAATTGGTACTTTTGGTGATATGGGCAGGTACCAAGTCCTGCTGGAGAATTAAATTTCCATTTCCAAAAAGCTTGTTGGCAGAGGGAAGCATGAAGTGCTCTAAAATTTCCTGGTAGGCGGCTGCACTGACTTTGGTCTTGATAAAACACAGTGGAGCTACACCAGCAGATGACATGGCTCCCCAAACCATCACTGATTGTGGAAACCTCACACTAGACCTCAAGCAGCTTGGATTGTGGCCTCTCCACTCTTCCTCCAGACTCTGGGACCTTGATTTCAGAATGAAATGCAAAATTTATTTTCATCTGAAAGCAACACCTTGGACCGCTGACAACAGTCCAGTTCTTTTTCTCTTTGGCCCAGGTAAGACGCTTCTGGTGTTGTCTATTGGTCATGAGTGATTTGACACAATGAATGTGACACTTGTAGCCCATGTCCTGGATCTGTCTGTGTGTTGTGGCTCTTGAAGCAATGACTCCAGCAGCAGTCCACTCCTTGTGAATCTCCACCAAATTTTTGAATGGCCTTTTCTTAACAATCCTTTCAAGGCTGTGATTATCCCGGTTGCTTGTGCACCTTTTTCTATCACACTTTTTCCTTCCACTCAACTTTCCATTGATATGCATAGATACAGCACTCTGTGAACAGCCAGCTTCTTTAGCAATGACCTTTTGTGGCTTCACCTCCTTGTGGAGTGTGTCAATGACTGCCTTCTGGAGATCTGTCAAGTCAGCAGTCTTCCCCATGATTGTGGAGCCTACTGAAACAGACTTTTTTTTTTTAAACGCTTAGGAAGCCTTTGCAGGTGTTTTTTGTTAATTATTCTAATTTACAGAGATATCGACTTTTGGGTTTTCATTGGCTGTAAGCCATAATCATCAACATTAACAGAAATAAACACGTGAAATAGATCACTGTTTGTAATGACTCTATATAATATACGAGTTTTCACTTTTTGTATTGAAGAACTGAAATAAATTAACTTTTTGATGATAGTGTAGTTTTGTGAGAAGCACCTGTATATACTGTATATTTATACATTTAAGTGCCCAATGTAAGACGTGTCACACTGATTTATTATATTATCATAATATTCCCAAATAATAATCTCACTTTTTTTTAAAGCAGTAATACAATATTAGCTGTTTTAAGATCATGAATTTACCAGAAAAGCAGAAAGAGACCTCCGTTTCTCCAACTGTGGGCTGTTATATAGTTAATCACCTCCAAATGACCAATTGCCTTTTATGTCTATGTGAATAAGAGTAAAGCTGCTGCCCGGGGAGCTTCTTAGCGTCTGTAAAGAATAACTGGAGGCAGTGTGCGTTTATGTAAATGACCATCTTGTTTTCAATGAAGAGCCCAGCATCTGCTATGTCCTTAATTGCGAAGTAAAAAAAAAAAAAAAATAAATCACAGCTCAGCACTGTAATATAAATAGGTCCCTATAAAGTGATGGCGGATGCAGATGCTACTTATTCCTTAAGGCATCTGCCGTTTAGTTGAAAAATCTTATTTGGTGTAAATTGGAAGCGGAAATTTTTTAAAACTGTTGAAAGGAAAACAGCTCATCTGAGAAAAAACCCAAATGTTATATGGTTAGCCGTCATAACATGTTATGTAACTCCGCGTTTTATCTAAAGAATGATTAACAGTGCATGGGATTAATGTTAGAAATGATTAACAGTTTGAGCAAACCTCCAAATACCATATACATTGTCAACAGCCCAGAATAGAAATATCTGATCAGTGATACAGCACATAATCAGGCGTAACATTGTACCTAATCTTACCGCATGTGACGTCCAATGGACCTCTTTATAATAGCACTGTACATATTACACTATACTAATATTCGTTTGTCCCGAAATAGCTGGGGGGCATCCGGAATAACGGGGGCATCATGAACTCCTGAAAGAGATTGCAGATCTCCAGGGCACATTCCAAATCCTCCTAACAACTCCAGAAAAGCAGCGCTCCTGGGAGGTTTCTTCTGTAAATCAATTTTACAGATCTGTCTCCACTGACCTTTTTTTAAAAGTTGACATGCATTCTGTCTCTAAAGGAGCTAGGATTACAAAAATATCAAACCCCTCCATGGTTGGTGTCTGGCATAGCAGCAAACTCATACAGGGCCCAGACAAGGGGTGTGATGAGGTATGTACTTACTTATTGCAACAACCAACTACAAGCCTAAAGGGACAGCTAAATGTATTTTAATGAAAAAGAAGCATCTCTTTAATGTTCAATGTTTTTCACTACTTTTTTCCAGGTGGCCAATAAGGGCGATGAAGTTGTTGATTATTTCCTCTATACTAAAGGAATTCTCTTATTAGTTATAGTCTGGCACCTTGTATTTGCAAAAGGTGTCCGCTCTAATCAATCAGATGTGTTACTCCTCACCCCCTGCTCTCCAGAGCACTCCTCACCCCCGCTCCCCAGAGCACTCCTCACCCCCTGCTGTCCAGAGATCTCCTAATCCCCTGCTCTCCAGATTACTCCTCACCCCCTGCTCTCCAGAGCACTCCTCACCCCAGCTCCCCAGAGCACTACTCATCCCCTGCGCTCCAGATCACTCCTGACCCCCGCTCCCCAGAGCACTCCTCACCCCCTGCTCTCCAGAGCACTTCTCATTCCCTGATCTCCAGAGCTCTCCTCATCCCTCTCTCAAGAGCACTCCTCATCCCCTGCTCTCCAGAGCTCTCCTCATTCCTGCTCTCCAGATCACTCCTCACCCCCTGCCCTCCAGAGCACTCCTCATTCTCTGCTCTCCAGTGCTCTCCTAATCCCCTGCTCTCCAGAGCACTCTTCACCCCTGCTCTCCAGAGCACTCCTCACCCCCGATCCCCAGAGCACTCCTCACCCCTGTTCTCCAGAGCTCTCCTAATCCCCTGCTCTCCAGATTACTCCTCACCCCAGCTCCCCAGAGCACTCCTCATCCCCTGCTCTCCAGATCACTCCTCATCCCCTGCTCTCCAGAGCTCTTCTCATTCCCTGCTCTCCAGAGCTCTTCTCATCCCTCTCTCAAGAGCACTTCTCATCCCCTGCTCTCCAGAGCTCTCCTCATCCCCTGCTCTCAAGATCACTCCTCACCCCCTGCCCTCCAGAGCACTCCATCCCCTGCTCTCCAGTGCTCTCCTCATCCCCTGCTCTCCAGATCACTCCTCACCCCCGCTCCTCAGAGCACTCCTCACCCCCTGCTCTCCAGAGCTCTTCTCACCCCTTTTCCCCAGACCGATGCTCATCCCTGCAGTTAGCCTTAAAGTGATCAGTAAGATTATGTCTTTTTAGCACAGCCGGCTGCACTATTTCATACAGTGGCATTCAGAAAGAAATTATATACTGTGCTGTAAACTTTTTTTTGATGAGGTCCTATGGGTGACACATGACCCTGTGACAGCCTATCATTAAAACCTTTATGCGCAAAATAACACCACTTGAAAAGGTCCTTAGTCAAGATTCAATACCCTCCAAAGGGCTAGACATTGGTTTACGGGGTAGCCACTGATAGCAACAGTTTTCCTCCTACTTGAGGAGAGCCATGTCTAGAGCTTTCCTATTGGGCGGCTCATTAAATCAATATGTCTTTATGTCCTAGATAGGAAGCTTAGGCCGCTATCTGTAGTTCCATTATATGAGTGTTTATAATTTGCCGTTGCGAATGTGAATAGAATTCTGCTGAACGCTTATATCCTTGGGAAAATTATTATCGTAAAAGACAAATGACCTTCTTCTTGCCAAACCCAAGGTCAGTACACGATGCTTACATTAACTTTGCTATCAATCAGTTCAACAATTAGTCATTTTGCATCTTACGTACGATTGTTACACTGGATCATCACCGCAGAGAACAGATTTATGTAGTCGAATCATGAAAGGTTTTTAAATCTTAACAGATAAAGTGATGGCGGATCGCTAAGATACAGCACCATATTATCGTCACTGGGGGCCTGAATCCGAGGAACCCCACCGATGAATGGGAGGCAGCGCGGGATTAGCAAACCCATTCAAGTGAAGCTGATCTATCCCAGAACTCTTAAAGGCCCTCAATATACATTAGTCTAGTGTCGGCTTATGTCGAAGAGTTCGGCCGACGGTCTAATGTGGCATTGGCTGACGGTCTAATGTGGCACCGGCTGACGGTCTAATGTGGCACCGGCTGACGGTCTAATGTGGCACCAGCTGACGGTCTAATGTGGCACCGGCTGACGGTCTATGTGG